>NC_051169.1:10406585-10714085 GCF_013339725.1 Rhipicephalus microplus | reverse complement strand
CATCTGCACAATAATTGTTACTCAATAAGAGAAAAAGTTCAACTTACGTTTTTATCAGTTACGTCGCATTCATGATTAAACGGATGATATCCAAGCCCGGTAGGGAGATGCAGGACGAACGGGACCACCTATAGTCGTTAACCAAGAAAGCGTAAACGGAAATAGGAGTTGATCCTGACCGTTGATCCTGGCCATCTGCTCTTCCAGTAAATCAATTAATCAATCAATCAATTCGCCTGCATGGCTCAAAGGGGACCATCTCAACAACATGCTTAGCGTCGTTGAATGCGTTCCACGTTGAATGTTATATATCCGTCTTCTTGCAGTTGTAAAAAAAATGCGCAGTTTTAAATATATGTCGCGTAAGGGCAAAGCACAGCGAATACGGCCGATCTCATAATTTTCTGTAGCATATCGTGGCCGAACTTCACTGCGTCAAGGTTATAACGTCATGGCGCTTGGCCATACCGTGCTTGAACATCACTCTTAAAGGTTCTGTGTATTCAGGATCGTCCTGTCGTAGTCTCGCTTAGCGTAACGCCACCTCTTCCTCGAGAGTACGTATATTCTTATACAATTACTTATGGCAGCAGCTGTCCCGACACGGTGCACACGCAGCCTGACATGACGTCACACCAGCAAAGCGAGGCGCGCGGTTGCTAGGCAACAGCGCATATAGTTCTTTTTTTTTTTTCGCGATAGGGTCTGACACATTACGCCTATAGTTTAAACATCTGTAAAGCTTCCGTACTGGGAATACTTATAGTTTCGAGCCCCTATACAGACTACCTTCTTTATGCACGCTTCCTTTCGCCGGCAGCGTTCATGTACGTTGTTTTGTAATCGGTTATCTCCTCGCACTACACATGTATCAGCTCTGCCATTGTTGCGCGGTATCGCGGGAACTCCCTCTTCATGTCTGACATCCGTATCAGCCTTGTACTAATCGATACGTATCGTCATGTGTCTTCTTTCACCCATCACGCGCATATATATATATATATATATATATATATATATATATATATATATATATATATATATATATATATATATATGGTGAAAAGTACGAAAGTATACAGGAAACCAACTGACGTTGGTTTCCTGTATATATATATATATATATATATATATATATATATATATATATATATATATATATATATATATATATATATATATATATATATATATATATATATATATATATATATATCATGGAGGAAGAAAAAGAAAGGTGAGAGCGTTACGTCACCGAGTGATACGTATACCGTCTCGGCCCAAAACGTGACCAAACGGCAGAGCGTGCGGTATATATGTTAGTACTCTCGGCGTCGGTCCGTTTTTGAACCTCCTGCGTGAGCCGATCGGTCTGCGCCGAACCAGAGCGTTTCGGATAAGCGCTACCGGGCGCCACATTCTGAAGTCTCGGCAAGTCTCGTTCCTTGCGTGATCTTGATGCAAAAGGTCACGGGTTGGGCCGACACTGCTGGCTTCAAAACGGGTTGGCTTGCAGAGTCTGGCGGCATGACGCCATGCTCCCTCCCTTCTTTTTCTTCCTTCATCATCTCTACACTGCATGTGCTCAAGCCACGCGTTGTATTATTAATTAGAAGTCGTCCTTTGCACTGATTACAAAGATATTACGAGGACTTCTTGATCACCGTTGCTAGGTTGCCTCAATCAGCGTGGTGTGTACAGTCTCAAAAGAGCATGCAACTCCATACGTGTGAGGGAAGTGTTGCACAAATTTATTCAAAATCGACGTCTGTTTCGCCCCGCGTCGGGTTCTCCAGTCGAGCCGAATTACGATTCTTGCGGATAGTTGCGTGACTCGTTCGAGTCCAGATAACGCATGATCCGAGCGGCGCTGCGTTCCGACTCCATATGGCGGCAAGGGTCCGGCTGTCACTGCAGTCTGCACGGCGTCAACGGTATACACACACCCGAGGCTCCCTCTCGACCTGCGTGTCGCAGAAACCCGATAGCGGATCGGCGAACATCAAAGACGCCACTTGACCGCTTTGTATCTCGACGCGGTTCGTTCTTCCGCCGCTTCGTGCGCTAGCAGATACAGATATTTTGAACGCTGATTGTTGCAGCGCGATACAGTGAAGGCCTTCGACGACGACGCGGGGACCCCAGCTGAGACGTCTTTCATTAACGTCTCCCCTTTTGCCCTTCACTTAAAACAAAAAAGGTTCCCTTCTTTGGCAGTGCAGTGCAACTGCTCTAACGGATATAAATAAAACAATGAGAAAAACGTGAAGGCGTAGATAGCATTAACGCGTCTAGTTGGACGGTCCGTGTGTGTGAGAACACACACTGACCGCGCAGAACGACACTTGTCCTGTGTCGTTCTGTGACCTGCAGTGTGTGTTTGCTATAGTGTTACGGTTTCACTAAGCGTAGATATCTGAATTCATTAAGCGTCGATAGCGACAGCGAGAAAGAAAGAGAGAGAGAGGTGAAGCAAAGAAAAATGCAGAAAGGCTGCATCATGTCTTGTTGTCCTATTCACGAGAGAGAAGACAGGAGCAAGAGAGGAAATTGAGATCGAGTGATGATGCGAGCACCACGCGTATAGCGGAGTTTATCGCGCAATCACACGTTGTCTCACATATCTCAGCTATTCAGAGAAAGTGCGAGTATAGTGTTATTTATGGCCCGCTACGGAGATCATGGCGCAGTGCAGATAGTTTTTTTTTTTTTTGTGCGTCCCCCTTTTGTAGTGCACGTGACGTAAAGTGGTGTGCGTTGTTTGTCGTAAACCGCTCTTTCTTAGCGCTTTTCTTACTAGAGGAGCTATGCGACACTATAGAATGTTTACAGCGCTATATATTGCGGGGACGTCTAGGATCTACTCCTGCGGTCTCACCTTCCGGAATTGCAGAGTACATTCATATGTCGGAAGTTAAGGTATCAATTTTGACTTCACTGCAAACTTCGTCGGTAAGGGCGCATAGCAAGAGAAGTCTTACACCCCACCCCACGCCGATATTTTTCAGGTTTGTATGTGCTTTGATAGCTTGGAAAGTGACGTCATGGCGAAGAACAATATGACTTCAACATGGTGGCTTAGTTGACGTCAAGGCGCGCGATGAATATGATGCTTCAGTGTGATATGACGACCTCGTCAGAACGTTTTTGGGCGTCTATTATGCATGAATAGCGAAAGAACCAACATGCGATGTACATGATTACACTCCATCCCAAACTTCGCGTCCCGCCATGTGCTACAAAGTGGTGGTCTCTGTGACGTCAGAGCAAGCCACCTCTATACACGCACACATGCGAACACACACACGAACACACACAAAGGGTGCTTGAATCCTCTCTGAAAAGAACTTGCGACTGCTCCTCTAGGAAAATATGCAATTTCCGTTGCTCGCGAAGGTGCTGCCCCTGTTGAGCCTGAATTGATGAGCTTTAAGATTCGAGATTTTTTTATCTATTCAAACATGTTGCACGGCAACATAATATACAGAGGGGGGTTCTAAAGCGCTAGGCTACAAGGGGACATCTGTACTAATTAGACAAAGAAAACATCAATTAATAGCAACTTGCAAACAAGAAAGACATTGAAAAAAAGCATCCGCACTTGACGCCAAATGGCCAACATGCGTGGTGTGTACATACGTATAGAGGTATATGGAATGATCCTCACATTTAGGATTCGATTCGCGTCATGTGCGGTGCCCTCACATATATGCTTATCTACGGGAGAGATATAAGTGACGTCACCGCGGCCTTAATGAAGCCCCATTCACGGCAGCTCTAACAGCGCTGCAGAAGATAAGATTAACGAAAATCGATAAACTCGTTTTTTTTTCTTGGACCATCATTCTACATGTTGTCCGTGATCACGTCAGTGTCGGGCGTTTGATATTTATACGTGCACTTTACAAAGCGTTCGTGCGCCCGATCGAAACTTCCTGGTAGATAACTCCATTACGACGTATACGTATACATATGTAGAACTTCGGCAGTGATGATGAGGAATAGCTAGATAACGTCTTTCAGCAAAGTTGGCCAATTCTTCGCATTGGACATGTATGCACGCGCTTTTGCCACCATATCCAGCTTTTCACTTTATTTTTTCGCGACGTTCCGTTCTTTGTGTTCATTATATAGATATACCACCATGCATACACGATGGCTATCGCCTTTCACACGCTGTGCAGGCTGCAGTGCGCTTATAAAGAAAACACAAATATATCTTGTGAGAGGAACGAGATACCTCCAAATTGGGTATCGCATCAATGAATCATCGAATTACTGAGCGGATACTTTTGAGCGAGGACAGGGCGACCCCAAACACATCGCCCGTGCTGTGAACTGACCTAAAAAAATGATTGAAATGGATAAAAAGTGCAGCTGTTTGCTCAAATGATGCTGCATTTAACTGCCTAATAATATCTGGGTGTTTAATAATATCTGGGTGTTTAACACGCCGTACATATATAGTGGAAGACTCCGGAAATTTTGACCATTTGGTGTTCTACAACGTGCGCTGAAATCGCACTGCACACGGTCCTCAACCATTCAGCCTCCATCGAATGTGACCGCCACGGCCGGAATCGAACCCACGACCTTCGAGTCAGCAGCAGGGCCCGTATTCTAGAACTTCCCTTCACTCAACGCTTCGCCTTCACTTGAGAAAGACGGTGGAATCGCCATCTCTAGGCACGGCAAGTCACTGCATATTAGCGATATAGTCTGCTGCGATTCTTGAGTAGCGCAACGTCATTTTCAGCCGATTGGTGGCGCAGTGCTCAACTCGGTCAAGTGAAGGGTGAAGGTCGGGGGGGGGGGGGGGGAGTTTGTGAATACGAGGGTAAGCCCCTGTTCCTCCGAGGCTGATGCCTTTATAGTTGCGCCTATAAGCCCTCGTACCACACAAGTCTAACACAGCCGTGACTGCTTGGCAACGGACTGTTACGCATGTTCATAAAAGAACATCGAACTTAACGATCGTTGCCCGTAATGAAACTCCAGCCTGCGTCGGAGCGCAACATGTGCGGAAATCTGCGACAATAGTTATTAGGGCGAAAGCCTTACGTTCCTCAGCCAACGCGAAATCGGACCGTCGGCGGCGTCAACATGGAAAGAATTAAGGAAAGGACGAAGGCAGGAAGGAAGCAGACAAAGGGAGAAGGCAGGGGGTTTAACCAGAAAGACATCCGGTTGGATGCCCTACACTGGTAGATTAGGAAAGGGGACAAGATGAGAAAGAGGGAAGAGAAGAAAAAGAAAAAAGGTATAGAGACAGACACTAAATTTCCTGCACGGTGTATAGAACTGCACCGCAAGTCAGAGGCGTTCACACAAACCCACCGTCCGCAAAAAACACAAGAGAGCTTCCACTGCATTGTGGATTGGGCTGTAATAGCAGCTGCACAGAAAGTGGCCGATCATCCAGTAGCCGCAATGCATTGATTGGCAAGCACTTGTCTCTCTGAGGCAAATCGAGGACAGTGACACAGCAGGTGTTCGAGATTTTCATCGATGCCTCAAACACCGCATCCTGCACTGCCAGTCATTCCTTTTAACGATGAGTGGTGCAAAAGATAACCACCACGTGTTGGTGAGTTGTGACGTCACCTTAAGCCTCCAAGTCGCCAAAACTTGTGAAGTCACTATGATTTCAAACTAACAAAGCGTCACTCGATGACGTTACCACAGTCGCTTGCTCAAAGGAGGACCGATCTCAGAGGCACTGCTTAGCCACGCGAGGTTCAGAAAACCTTGGCAAGGGATTGTAGGGGAGAGGGTGAAGCCATACAGCTGGCATTAAAAAAAAACTAGCTTTTGCCTTCCGGCCGTCCTAGGCAAATGCATAAAAGACCATGTTAGTTTTTTTTTCCTTATTACGACAGAGACAGCGGGGCAGAATAGTTCGCTTATCGACCGTGTTTGACAGTGGGAGGGGGGGGGGGGGGGGAGGCTGTCCTGAACTATAACACCACGTAACAAACTTACGCAAGACAGTTGGCATTGCCACGCGGCAATGAAAGGCAATCAGCGCGTCGCAGACACGTGAGCTATTTCATCACCGTCATCTATGATTGGCGTCACGAGCGACCGTCGGCACCGTTGCGGTTGCTCGGCCGCGCCACGCCTGACGTCAGCTGCGGCGCGCATAAAATATGGCCGCCGTGGGGGCGTGGCCCATCGGCCGTGCAGCGCTGCCCTCTAATCGGGCCGATCGTAAATCCTCGCGCGTCGGCAAACACGTCCCCCCCCCCTCCCGCACCGTCTCCCCCCCCCCCCTTCTTTCAGCGCGCACTCTGGTTCTTTTGAGGGAGCCGCGTCTCTTTTGAGTCGCTGCTGCGCCGCGCTGCATGGACGTCCAAATAAGGCGGCAATGTAAACGGAAGCAACATCGTTCGACACTGCAGGCGACAAAATGCGCCGCCCGTCACGAGAAAGCCGACCCTATCGGCCTTGTTCGGGTCAACGTTCCGGTGGCCTCAACCTCCCTCCACCCCCACCCCCCCCCCCCTTTTTTTTTTGACACCCGATCGTCCTTATCTACGTATCTTGCGTCCGTATTGCTCGCTATTTGAGCGCGGAAGATCGCTACGCAACTTATTATTTACACCCTATCATAAGGTACCGTGGTGTACGGAAGTGTTCCACTATCTGGCATACTTTTGTGTCTCGTAGCAATGGCGGCATTGATGCAAAGAAGACGCTAGCGCTCAGTCAGACGCAATGACGCTGCAGCAGCGTCCGCCATAATCGATCAGAATGTAAGGAGCAAAATGTGGCCCAGATGAATGCCTCACGCCAGGTATATATTGCCGCACATGTTCATTTTTTTCTGTGTTTAGCCTTGCCGGTCTATCGCAGGCGTAGATAGTGCCTTAGCCCAAATCGCGCGAAAATGTCTGGGAATATTCCAGATTATCTTGAGATTATCCCTCAAGCTTGAGCGCGCTAACGCGAACAGCTGAGTTCATTCTAGATCAAGCGCGACCACTAGTGATAATGATTGTTCGACACCACACGCATAAATGTCAACGTGTCTTGCTGCGGATCAGTCGATCGACGGCCGACGCTCCGTTCGTCGCTTTCATGTGACAGTGTGTATCGCTGTAATTTGACTTTCCACTTACTGGACAAAAAAAAGAAAAGCAGTTACATTCTGGACACGCCGTCTCTGCCTACGCCATTGTCGCGACCACGCGACAATCTTTCTAACGACGATAGCATCAGTAACATCAGTTCAATAACTAGCGTAGTTGGAAGGGAGGGGGGTTGAAATCAATTTCAAAATTGTTCAGCTTTGCATGTCCATATATACACGTACGAACATACAAAAGGGAGGTTAATCTTTAAAAAAAAAACTGCCCCCTTTCCTTTCGAAAAAAATCGTCTGGCAACGCCACTGAATGTATTAAAAAATGAGTGTTGAATATAAATACATAGGATTTCAGTGCGCGCTGTTAGATGATTGTGCACTTCCTAGATGTTGTGCTTCTCGGCGCGACGATGACCCAAACGAACTTAGCCACCTGCTTGGCACGTTTTGAGTGTCCTTACTTATGATTGGACGTCCTATTCGTCATATTTTCTTTACTTCCACCATTTATTCCTCTTTCTCTCCTCCTATCTTCCTTTTCTCTTTCCTCCTCCCGAAAGAGAAGGGCAGGGGCAGGGAAAGAAAGGGTTGTGCCCCTCCATATGGCAGTTGTCAGTTTGCTCCCTCCCTATTTTGTATGTGTCCTTGTGAATGTAATAATAATAATAATATTAATAATAATAATAATAATAATAATAATAATAATAATAATAATAATAATAATAATAATAATTATTATTATTATTGTCACAAACGTATGCAATCCTCGTTTCGCCCGCACGCCCCATCGTCCAAGGAAGGGCGCTTTTGTGTTGGGAAGATGACATCCGGCGACGGGCGACGCAGCGCCGGCGCCGGCGCGTCTTCCCTACACCTGTACCGAAAGGAGAAACGTGTGTGGAGGAAAAGGAAATGACCTCGAGAGGGGAAGAGAGCACGCGTACGCCCCGAAAAAGTTTTGACTGCATCGGAATGGGCAGTTGACGTACAGCCAGCAACAAGTGCGGTCGTCGGTGTCGCGAGTCTCGCGTGAAGACGAGCACGGAGTGACCCGCGCAACGTATTGAGACGGCTGCAATTCCGGGCACCCTCGTCGTCTACCAAGCCGGCGGGATCTCCAGCGGCACCACGTCAACTCCCCTACATGTACCAAGAGCTGGAGCTGGCCCGTATGGAACTTTTTATTGGGACTATTTTAAAAACTGTTAATTTATTATAACCAGCCTTTTTTAAATATTTGTAGTTGTGTGCGCTGCGTCGCACGTCGAAGCTCAGAAGTGCGAGCCTGAGCTTTTCCTCGTAATTTTTTTCTTTTTATCTTCTTTAGTTTCATCATGTTGTTATATTACTAATATTCCGCGTATTTGTATTTTGTCTGTATCTGTTGTAGTGTTCTTTTAGAGCATAGTTTGTTTTATAACCGTTTTTTTTTTCCATCGCATATCTGTTTCTTTCCTCTTATTTTTTTGTAATCTCTTGCCATTGCCATTGTTTTATTTAAATGCTTGTTTGTGTTAATCAAATGTCCGTGTCTGCTCTATGAGTATGTCGGTCAGGCTCATACATCACCACACGTGCAACTCCGCACGGGTCGACCGACCTGCACATAAATTTGAAATGTGCCACTTCGAGGCCTTTCAGGCGTCGCAGGCCGAAGCGTCAAGTGGAAGCCTGCGAGCCTGCCGCACGTCTATGTTGGATCGGCGGGGCCTCAGCAGAAGTGCGTGACAGTGATTATGATAATTATGATCATGATGTTGATGATGATGATGATGCACCGCCGCTGTGGTCTAGTGGCTAAGGTACTTCGCTGCTGACCCGCAGGTCACGGGATCAAATCCCTGCCGCGGCTGCTGCATTTCCGATAGAGGCGGAAATGTAGGCCCGTGTGCTCAGATATGGGTGCACGTTAAACAACCCCAGGCAGTCGAAATTTCTGGAGCGCTGCGGCGTCTCTCGTAATGATATGGTGGTTTTGGGACGTTAAATCCCGCATATCAGTCAATCTCTTTTTTCACACACGTCTAATGCCTTCTGTTTTTTTTATCTTCAATAACTGAGCCAGTTTTTGCTTTGTATAGGGTAGCAGATCGTATACCTTTGCTGTTTGACATTCACACACTGTTAGGTTTATTCACCTTTGTATTCAACTTCGCCATCGGAAGATGCTGATGCTGACATTGAACAATAGCAAAACAAAAAGAAAGGGCTTCTAATAGTTTTTAAGTCTTTGATCCTCCTCTCCCTCCCTCCACGATCCTCACAAATCTACGCCAATCCCAGCAATCACCTATTCGCACTGGGGGGGGGGGATAAAAGGGGGAGTGTGCAGACTATACGGCGAGACCTTCCTATACCTCTGTTGTTTTCTGAAGCAAAATGGGAATGGGTCGGAGTTGTTAAGGTTCTTCTTAGTGGTGTTGGGGGAGGGGAATGCATAAATCATCGCACCGAGTTCCTTACGCTGATACTTACAGGTAGGTACCAGTTCACTATACATATATTCGCTCAACGACGGTGTTTTCTTACACATTCAAACATTCTCTTATTGCCGTCTTCCATTTATTACCGCTCGGTTCTTTTCCAAAAGTATCTCCTGCACGCGAAAGTGTTAAAAGAAGTTTGCCTCGTCACTGGCCCAGCGGACTGTATACACTTCCGGTTCGCGGAAACGAGCGCGCATTCAAGCCCGGCCAACGGGTTGGTCCACTGTTTGCGCGCCATGGCGGCGACAGCCCTCTTCCGGCCGATAGCGTTATCGGGCACCCTTCCCTTTCTCCCTCCTCCCGCCGCGTCGGCTAATCCGCGGGATCATCTCCTTTGTCGTCGCCGCCGCCGCCTCCTCAACGGCCGCGCCCACTCAGGCGCCCCGACACACGCGTCCTCTTGGAACGCGCAGCTGCCGACGTTAAATGCTTACGCAGAGATAGAGAAAGAGAGAGAGAGAGATGTGGTGTGGCGGAGCACTTATTTTGACCACATGTGCCACGGCGAGAAAAGACAAAATGAAGGAAGATTACAGTCAAATCTCCCCGTATATGGCATACATTCGCTCACTCTAAAATAAACGTCAGTTTCGCCGCATGAGCGAAATAATGAATGTGATAGCAACCAAGTTGAACGTCATACAAGGTAACGCTAGACGCAAAATTCTTTAGGATCCCCTCTAATAACGAAAGTAAGGCCTCATTGAACTATAGCGATGCGACTTTCGTGCTTCAACGTGAAGTAAGCTGAGAGAGAGAGAAAGCGCGCTCCATTTTAAGTTGCTGCCCTAGCGACGAAGTCATTTCCCCCTGCAGCCTTTCATGATCCTTCGCCCGACGTCCCTGCGCATTTCATCTATGCTTCAGTGGCGTCCGTCTGCACCCTTTTCAGAGTTTCACGCGTAAATATAACGCACGACGCACGTGACGGTGTTATCGATTCGGACTTTATAGGGAATATGAGGGTACCTCGAGTGTTCATAAGATTATTGTTGCAATAAATATAAAAGCCGACGTTGTTCTCACGCTTTTAAACAACCAACAGGTTGGATTGCACTTTGAACTACATTGCGTGCAGTGCACTTGCGACCGTGGTAGTAGTGAAAGCGCGTCAAAAGAGCCACTAAACGCCGAAGGCGGTTCGCTGGACGCATCGGCGTAACTTGATTGGTTGACCGTGTTCTCTGCTAACGATTTTCCTTTCCCCTTCATAGGATACCAAACCGGATATTCGCACCGGATCAACTTATATTCCCTTACCTGGAGTCTCATCGCGAAAGACACCAATCCTGCTATAGAATGTGGTCTGTGATTGGCAGTACACGTCTCAATTGGTGCAGCACGCCTGTTTAGTAGTCGCCCCGCCACGGTGGTCTAGTGACTAAGGTACTCGGCTGCTGACCCGTAGGTCGCGGGATCGAATCCCGGCTGCGGCGGCTGCATTTTCAATGGAGGCGGAAATGTTGTAAGCCCGTGTGTTCAGATTTGGGTGCACGATAAAGAACCCCAGGTGGTCGAAATTTCCGGAGCCCTCCACTACGGCGTCTCTCATAATCATACGGTGGTTTTGGGACGTTAAACCCCACATATCAATCACCATCGCCTGTTTTGTACTGCTTTCATTCTGATATACTGGTCGGTTTTGTTCTCGTTTACTCGAGGCATAACTGATTAATTTCTGAAAGTTTACGTCGCAATACCACCAATACATTTTTAGACGGTACAATATATCTTTATATGTTCACATATTTATAGTGTTACGTGTAAGTAACAGTAGGCAGTCCGCAGCCACAACACAGATCACCAACACCGTCCACTTCTTCACCCGCAGTCTGCAGAGGCACCCTTTTTGGGTATGTCCCACTATACCCTGTTGCAGTCAGCCGAACCCACGTAATAATATATTTATCTATTTATATATTTTTATATATTTAAATATCTTTATATATTTAAGTGTTAAGTAAACAGGCGAAGCTGCCCCGCCGCGGTAGTCTAATGGCTAAGGTACTCGGCTGCTGATCCGCCGGGCGTGGGTTCGAATCCCGGCTGCGGCGGCTGCATTTCCGATGGAGGCGGAAATGTTGTAGGCCTGTGTGTTTAGATTTGGGTGCACGTTAAAGAACCCCAGGTGGTCTAAATTTCCGGAGCCCTCCACTACGGCGTCTCTCATAATCATATAGTGGTTTTGGGACGTTAAACCCCACATATCAATCAAATCAAACAGGCGAAGCAGATATTCACGGTTTATCTCTCGTAGTGAGCGAAAAATGTCAGAACCGCTTCGAGAGCGATTAAGAATATCCACTGAAGATAAGCGTGAAGCAAACTAAAAAAAGGGGGGAAAGTAACGAAAGAAAGACATGAGAAACATACAAGTTGCGTTTCTTGTGCACACACAGATGGCCGGCAAATCCTGGCCTCTTGCCGGATCGATGATTTTGTGTGTGTGTATACAGCTTGCTCGTGATCTCCCCGTGGCCTATCTGCGCATCGGGTGTCCTTAATTAGCTGGAAACACGGACGATAAAACAAGAGGCGCCACGGATGTCTGTATCTGCAGACGCGCGCCGTGCTTCTCCAGCTGAGCCATAGAGCCGATAAGAAATGCGGCGCCTCTGCAAAAAGAAAGCTGCGTCATTTCCTTCTCCTCCTCAGGAAGAAGAAAGGAAGAGTGAAATAAAAAAAAGGGAATGGAAAAAGAAACAGCTCGCGCAGACATCGTTCCTTGAAAACGAAAATGAGTCGGCACTCGCTTAATATCGCGTTTTGTTGCATGATCACAAAGCTTTCTGTATACAAAAAAAAAAAAAAACATTCGGCAGATCCCACGTACCTGGGAATCGACGTTATGCGAAGCATGCGGAGGGAAGGTTTCCTTTAGTGTATGTTTCTTATTGAGCGAAACGTCATGAAATGACGTTAAATATATGTACAAATGTTGCACGCACAGACATATGTTGAAAAGTTGCAGATGTTTATATAACCAGTTGTTCGCACTTGCGAAACGATGCCAACTGGAACATGTGTATCAGCAACACCAGAAGCTGATATATGAAGCGCTGATGCTCGCGAGGATGCTGGCCCTGAACACCGCTAAATAAATCGACCTCAGCGCATGACAACTAAGCCCAATTGACATTATCCCGATGTGACAGCTGTGTCAAGGGAGTGCATATGTTATGTTGTAAAATTGGGTATGCAACATTGCAAACACTATTGTCGTTTCACGAAGATTAGCGACTATTTGAAAAGTGGTTCCGAGATCTGGCGTAGCTCTGTGGTAAAATGCTTCATTGTCACGCAAGCACAATGCTTGGGTTCGATTCCAGCTGGAACCTTGACATTTATTCTTTGCATTCGTCGGGTCAATGCCACCAAAGTCGGGTATTTCTTGACGGTGTTAAAATTGCCCATGTGTGTTCCCGTCGTTCCTGCGCAGACGCTAAGTGTCTATCACCTGTGGCACATACCAGCGGCGCATACCCGCCCGTGGGTATGAGCCACTATCTGGCGGGAAGTGTTTGACGACGTACGCGACGGGATTGAGACATTATTCTTGTGTCGACCTGCGCGTCATATTCGTCAAACCATCTTACCCTCTCATGCTAGTTTTGGTTCACGCCAAGTTAAGGGGGCGACCACGAGAGCACACAAACGTAAGCGGATAGATAGATAGATAGATAGATAGATAGATAGATAGATAGATAGATAGATAGATAGATAGATAGATAGATAGATAGATAGATAGATAGATAGATAGATAGATAGATAGATAGATAGAATAGATAGATAGATAGATAGATAGATAGATAGATAGATAGATAGATAGATAGATAGATAGATAGATAGATAGATAGATAGATAGATAGATACGCTCAAAGTCACCGAAGTTCGCTAAGAAATGCTTCGCATTTAAAATAATGAGGATTCCTATATAGCATTGCACACAATATTAGGCTTAACGTTGCCACGACGTGGCTTGGAAAACACTCTACAGTCACCCGTGGAAGGTTTATATAACTTGCACGCATGTTTCAGTTGTTGTTCTGGGGTAACGTACACAGCAATAATCGAAACATGCATGATTATACAACAACGATGCTGGTTTAAAGTGATGAGAACTTGCCAAACAAGTATACAATATTGCCAGAGCCAACGTTTTTCGATGAAGACTTAGTTTGTGCTCGTAGGGATATCAGTGTCTTAAAAAAAACAAAAAAAAAACAAAAGAGGTTGACGGTTGCACAAAACAAAGACCAATTTCTCGGCCGCAGCCGCGAAAATTTAGGCCCGCAGGGAAGGGAACAGTACAGATGAGAGCAGGGGAAGGGGGGAGCTAAGGGCCAAGGATCAAAATGTCAGCTATCGTTACCACTTGAAACAAAAGCATTCCTTATATCTTATAACACGATCATTCTGAACAGCATTCGGCGTCACGATCTGAGAAAATAATGTCGACAATAATGGACGCGACTATCAAAATTAATACCGAGTTTTTACTCCACGATAATATTAGAACGAATTGTGACCGCGCGGTCGCAAACAGAAAGTGCTTGAGACCACTCACGTCTATTTAAATTACTTGAAGAGTGCGTTATTGATCGCACAAGATGAATCACTTGTTTTTGCATGATGAGTTGTTTATCGCAGCAGGCGGGAAAATAATGCGAATGGCGTTTAGTAAGGTCGCGGAATCGTATTCCTTCCACAGCCCAAAATAACTGCTAAATAAATGTCTGACAACGCCTAGCTGCGACAGAACAAACGCTCGCAATTACTCTGTGGAGTCGGTCCTCATGGTCGATATCAGGTGTTCATCTGTCCTCCTCGACCGGAGAGCTTACTTGTACATCAGGAAAAAAAAAGGACGAGGACAGTCACGGTCGGGCCGGGCCACTAGCAAAATGATTTGATTGATATGTGAGGTTTAACGTCCCAAAACCACCATATGATTATGAGAGACACTGTAATAAAGGGCTCCGGAAATTTTGACCACCTGGGATTCTTTAACGTGCACACAAATCTGAGCACACGGGCCTATAACATTTCCGCCTCCATCGGAAATGCAGCCGCCGCAGCCGGGATTCGATACCGCGACCTGCGGGTCAGCAGCCGAGTACCCTATAGCCACTAGACCACTGCGGCGGTCTGGTTTAGCATGCAACTTGCGATGACACGGAAAATGATAGGCCAAACATTGAAAGACAGGAAGCAGAACAGATCGGATTGGAGAACAAACAAATATTCTAGCTCACATTAATAATAGTAATAATAATTAAAAAAGAGACTCACGGGCCCCTAATGCATTCACGGTTTTGCACATGCTTCCAGAATCGGAGGCACTGGTTTTGCACTGCGTTAGGAGTCGGGAGCGGTAGTCGCAGTATCCCACAGATACGGCAACGTGGCCGTCGTAGTCGAACTTTTCACTTGGGAGCAGAGCAGGCAGGCGTTCGCATCGCAGTATAGAGATACATGCAATGTACGTATAGGCTGTAGAAGCAAATGATGATTACACATTACTGGCATGACGACTTTTTGACCACCTGACTGGCGTCCAATATTAAATATACACATGAAATAATTTTAAGATCTATAGTCGCCGTGATGTTGCTGGTCAAATCGAACGAATCAGAAAAGTTGGCCTTTCTTACCGGATATGTGTTCTCCACGAAATGAACGTGGTTTTTAAGGTAGCGATTAACCACGAATTCACTGACTGTTCGTCGCATGCTCAACAAAACAGCTTCTTCTCTTTTTTTTATTTGAAACGATGTTTTTGAAAATACAAACAGATGAGCAAGTGGTCGTGGGTTCGGTTTCTGTTAAGTGGTGACTGCACAAGCTTCGATGCTGGAGAAAAAAAAACAATGCCATAAAAGATGCGTGCGCGGAAAGGACAGCAGAATCATGGCGTAAGCTGGAGGAGAATTGCTTTACAAGCCCACTGGAAACTTTTTTTTAGGACACTGCAGGTGACATGCCTAAAAAAGTTGTATTTCAGTGGCCACAAAATTATCGAATCACTGCGAGGTCTGCTTTGTGATTGTCAAAATACTCGTATTCGGCACACAGCTTTGGGATGACAGTTAAAAAAAAACGAATGATGTTCAAAAATTTTAAAAACGGTGGTATGGACCTACATTAAGAAATTCTCTTCATACGGTATTTAAAGCATATCAACGTCGAGAAGACATGAGAGAAAAGGGAATCGATATGGCAACGCAGAAGCGAATCGACTTCCAGATGCGATCATGCAAACGAAGGACAACTTAAACAAAATTCTAAAGCACAAGTGAGCGCCGACGGATGAAAACTCAAAAGTGCTATATATATAGAGAGGTATAAAGACGAATATCCTCAGGTGTTTCGATATATGGAACCACCTATCTTCGTCATAGCTTCGTCTTCGGACTTATAAACATCTTCGGTCTATAGGTATCCGGACCATATTTGGCGTGTTAGTAATGAAAGCATTTGTCCCGGACGTCACGTCACGTGACACTGTTGTCGGGACTTGTAAGCATGTGTCGATACTTGTCGGCACCTTTAAGTAAAAGAAAAAAAAGTATTAGGGAGCGAATTTGTGCATTGTAATGTGTTCCGCCTTGCAGCTACTCCAATTGTAGAAGTCCTTGTTACGTTGTCCGCAGCTCCTTGAAACTGAATTGCCAACTATAGCCCAGTCCCACACTTTTCTTTTTTTTTGTTAACAGAGCAAAAATGCATAGATGCAGACAAGATAGGGCACGTAACATATTCAAATTTCCGTGCACGCGCACCTCCGCTCCGCTGTTATACACCTTTTCACGGCAAGGAAAAAAAACACCGCCATGATGGGCTGTGCGCGGGAGTACAAAGGCTAAGGGCGCAGCGTTGTCAGTGCATTTTCGAGGGGACGCGCCAATTCGCACAGCCCAGGGAGGGCTATGGCGGCGCCCAGGGAGGCGTTTATGAAAAGGTGAATACAGCTTTCCATTATAATCGTATCGAGCTTTCCCTTGTTCGGTTCGTCGATTTCTGATAATTCGCAAGCATATGTGTCGCTCTTCTATATAGCTCTGATGCGAAATTCCATGCCGGAAGCGAATTCACGCTGTGTCCACTTTCTGTCACATCTTCGGTGTCACGTGTGACGCTTACGTGGCGTCACTTTTTCTCCTTCCATATGCGCTGTGCCCCGGCCGCCGATTCCACGGATACGATGACCGAGCGGATGCAGCCACTTGCTGTGCCTTCAACACCGTCTGTGTTGCCATCCCGCTATTGGACGAAGCGGGTAAGCTTCCCGCGCTTCTGGGCGAGTCAGGAACGTATACAGCACATGGTGAATTTACGACTAAAGAACAAAAAAACAAACAAAAGAAAAACACGAACACCACCGCGGCCCTTCTTTATTCAGCGCTAATTGACATGCAAGAGATAAGAAGCGTGGTCGAGGACGGCAAAAGGTTAAGCGGAGTGATGAAACTAAGAAATTTGAAAGGTATATAGAGGAATCAGCTGTGGAAGGACAGGGTCACATTGGGAATCATTGAGAAAGGCTTTCGCCCTGCTGTGAATATAAGCTACAATGCTGCTTATGATGATGACGCCACACTTATAAGTGCCATCTATAGTCGGAAGCTGATAATGGCAGCCGCATCAATGGCTTACAAAGACACCCTGTACATAGACTTTGGTGCGCCCGCAGACCTGAGGTACACGGCTTGCATGTCTCGTGGTTCATGGCACGCGACATCGCGGAATTAAAATAAAGACAGCACGTCGACAAAGTAAACGTTCTTAAAAAAAACCAAGAAACTTTAGAAATTTGGCTAACAATCCCGCCCCTTAACCTTCACATCCTATCCGGTCCAGACTGCGATCCGACTGAAGTCTACCGCGTCGCCTTTGAATTGGAGGAAGGTGGCATATATATGAGAATCTATAGATTGTTTCTCGTCGGAGCTACCGATTGTCATAGCTGTGACGTTTGCGCATAGAGTTAAGTGATCACGCATTCTTCCAGCATGTTCCGCTGTTTTCGCGCATGCAATGCAAGTTTGAGAATTGGGGCCCCAAGGAGCTTGGAGACACAAGCAGTTTGCGACCCGCCAGGGCACATGCGCAGAGCCCAAGTCAATCTTGGACCCTTTCATTCGTGTTCCCAAGGCCCAAAAAATAGAAAACTAGCGTGGGTCCCCAGGGCATTTTGAGTCGCTGGCAAAACGTTGCACACGCATGCGTTTAGCCGTTTATGGAACTTCGTGCGTTTGATCCAACGCCGCCTGAGTTTGACACAGTTCTCAGACTGTACTGCTCCTCCAAACGCAACATTGAATAGCCTACCCAACGCAGCTTGGGAACCCAATTCTCAAACTCTTTATTTCCCACCGGGACCCGGTATGCTCAGTAGCAGCTAAGCCACATAGTCTCCACCTAATATACAGGCATGTCCATTGTAAAGAAAGACGCACGTTATAGTTTTGATTTACATCAGTGGAGACACGATCTTTAGCGTGCTGCCACCGTCTTTTGAGAGCGCGCACTACGTAATACATGTTTTGTCCTTTTTTTTTTTTGTTGTTCACACAACGACATCACTAAACGCTTCAAGCCAGGTCGCGGGATTGAATCCTGGCTGTGGCAGCTGCATTTTCGATGAAAGCGAAAATGCTGTAGGCTTGTGTGCTCAGATTTGGGTGCACGTTAAAGAACCCTAGGTGGTCGAAATTTCCCCCACTACGGCGTCTCTAATAACCATATGGTGGTTTTGGGACGTTAAGTCACACATATCAATCAACGCTTCAAGCTGGGTCCGGCATGTTCGCCAGCTGATCGAATCCCAATACCCCACGATCATTGAATCATCATAGCCGGGACGTTTTCCCTCGCCATATGGCAAGAGTGAATTGGAAGAAATGCCCCCCCCCCCCCGCCCCCGCAACCTCTTTGTGATTACTCGTGTACCTTTACGTATAGATCTCACGTGTCGTTTAACAACATTAATTTAACCTTTCGGAATCACTGAAGCGTCTTGATACACCCGTGTCGTCTGGATCACTATGCGCATTTTTTTGTTGTAATTGCTATATGCATATTAAAAAGAAAAGCATATCCTTTCACGTGAAGTACACATGGGGCGACCACCCCACGTCCCGCGAGAGTGATTCGGTTCTCTGCTTTGCTGTTCTGCAGGCTTCACGGCCCGCTATCAAAGCACCGCTAAAAGAAAAACGAAAACAGGGAAAGGATGAATGTAATATTTCACAGCGATGTGTCTTCTATACTCCCATTCCTTATGCGTGTCCCTTGCACAGAGTTCAGAAACACAGTGTGAATATAACGTAAAAAAATATTAGTAAATATGATTATCAATTTCGCAGGTAGGCATAAATAATGTGATGATTAGCCAAAAAAGGACATTGGAAATGGCTGGTTAAGAAATGGGTAGATGTATAAAATAAAAATATATAAAAAGGAGACATAAAAAACGGGATATGTGAATGGACTATAAAATGGGCCGATTATATATATAGGTGCACAACTCAATGTCCTACTCTGAAAGATTGGGTGTGTTTGAAAACAGAAATGGCTGCGTTTTTTTTTTTATTTCGACAAACCTCTGGCACACTTTGATAACTGTACTCGTGACAGTCTTCATGCACTCATGTCAATAACTGATTGCTGGGTCTACAGGGCCAGGCTAGCTATCCCAAACGTTCTTTTTTTTTTTTTTTGAAATTCACCAAAGCGCCTTACACAAACGCGCGCGTTTCCGCAGCCTCACGTCCAAAACGCAGTTTCAAATAACATTCCTTCTTGAGAACTTCTGCAAGATTAATTCACAGTGCCATACAACTATGTTTGAGGTGTTGCTTTCCGCCCTGGGCCGGTTCGCTCCTCCTTAGGCGACCTGGTCACCGCCGGGTTCCCCCGGGGTCACCATATCGACGCCCAGCTTAGCGCGGACACCCGATCAACATGGGTCAGCGTAAGGCAGGACTCCCAGCCTCAACCCGTCCTCTAGTACTGGGCTCCAGTTTGAGGTGTGTCATACGTTTTATTATGAACGGTGTTCAGCGCTTCTCAAATTCTGAAAATCACCCTTCAAGTGGGTATGGTCTATAGGGTAAACGGGTTATCTTGGTTTCGACTTCATATCGCGGGAAGTTTTCGATATCTTATTGCGAATTTTCGCGTACTTATCAAGAAAACTAATGGCCTTCACTTCGTGTGATCTTTTTTATTGCTGCGACGTAGACTCGCCCTTAAAGCATAATATGTTGTGTGTACATGTGTACTAAATCTGCGACAATGGGCCGGGTTTGTATATTATGAGTGATGCAATGTCTTGGGGAATGTGCTATCACCTGTCCAGCAGTCATAGCTGGTTGTGTCGCTGTAGCGAAGGCCGGAATGCAGGGGGTGCCGGGAGCGTTACTCTTACCCTTAAGATGGTATGCATCTGTTTCCATCACTGTAATGAAACAGTGGATACCTAGCACCTACTGGTAAATGCTACCAGTTCCACGTTGAGATACAAGCCGGTGTAAGGGCCACCCCTGCCCTAAGTCCCACAATCACGACTTTCTCGGCCCTCGCAAAATGAAGGGGGAGAGAGCAGACACACGTGCGGTGGGATAAGAACACGTGTATCCTGCCGGAGAACGTTTTTACGAGCACGGATCAAGTTTAAGGGTTGATTTGGAAGGCGAACAGATCTGTATTAGGAGGGCAGTGTGCCTGCTGGTCAGCAGCAATATTGTGAGGGTTCACAGCACTGCCTCGAAGCAAGTGACCATTGTACAGGGGCGTATAATTGAATGTGCCTTGTCTCAGAAACAAGACAAAAAAAGTTTGACGGTGAAATTGCACATTGATTCTACATGGCAGTGCATGAACCACTAGCTCTAAAAATTGGTTCCTACATTTATCTCACAAGAAAAAAAATATTATCCTCACATGTCACGTACACCATGAAGGAGACTTTCCAATAATATATTTTTTTGAATATAAGTAATGTTGTCTCTCAAAGTTTTAAGTACAGACTACTTCGAATTAATTTAAATACAATTTGGGAGAATTTAAGCGCTATCGGTGGGATCGATTTCCAGAAGATCTACATAAAATATCCAAAACTTAAAAACTTATCATGAGAAAAGCGTGCTCTTATTGTATGAACTCGTGCCTTTAGTAAAGCCCCGCGGCGGTGGTCTAGTGGTTGACATTCGACTGTTAATTCGAAGGTCGCGGGATCGAATCCCGGCTGTGGCGGCTGCATTTTCGATAGAGGCGAACATTTTTGAGGCCCGTGTACTATATATTTCGCTGCATGTTAAATATCTCCAGGTGGTTCACGGATGGTTAAAGATCCCCGGGTGGCTTGGTGGAGCCACTCAATTTGGTAATGTAAAGGGCCTGCAGCACCGCCAAACGGCGCTTCCGTGCGCAATGCCAGGAGCGCATACACGAGGAATCACGAGACTTTTCTTTGTGAGCTTCAGAGTGAATAATTAGAGTTTAGTTGTTTGGGACACGTGTTGCTTCTATGCTCTCTTAGTTGGGCCTAGCCACTCTTTCCACAGGCCAACTCACTTGTCGTCTGATACTTTCTCTTACCCCGAATCCCGACTTCATGAAATCTGGGTTCGCATTTGCAAACCTCGGAGTGCGCAAAAGATACGCAAGTTAATTTTCTTTTAGATTTCAGTCAAGTTATCTGGTTCGTACGTTCATACAGCGTCCATTCTGCACGCAAGTTAATTTTCTTTTAGATTTCAGTCAAGTTCTCTGGCTCGTGCGTTCATACAGCGTCCAGCTTACCAAACGTAATACTTGCCGCACGTAACGGGGATCTAGTATAGACCACTCCTGTTTCCCACTTGGCATAAGCCAAATGGAATGTCTCACACCGTAGCCTGTGGTTCCCTCACAGGTGGTCCGAGGGCAGCGCTGAGACAGCTTCGCAGGGGCCTACAGACAATAAGAGGGATATCGTATGCTCGCTACCACCGGGTTTTTGCTACCTTTAATCTTCTGCAAGAGAGTCTCCCCCACTGACGTGAACAATGAACCATGGGAAGCCTGCCAATATATGCTCAAAAACACGCGCTGGAAGCTCAAAACATCAACCGATGACTGCACTGCAAACCATTACTGCTGAAAAAATTTGCCATCAAATCGTACAAAAATGGTAGGAAATTAATATATTTAAGCAATCTAGCGTTATTTATTATAAAAAAAATACATGCAGGAACGATGAACTAGAACAGCATGTAAAGAAACTCTTCCATCCGTCAGGAGGCGCGACTTTTGCCGCCATTTACAAAATGGCTTCGAGCAGTCTTACGCGTTTACCAATGCGTGGTTTTGCTCCTTGAATTGTGTATTATTGTTTATCAATTAAAAAAAAATTACTTTCGTCGATCTGTTTCTACTACACCCTCTGAATATAAAAGACGGCTTCGCGCAGAAAGTGTCTTTATGTGGAGAAGCCCACTTGAGCATTTCTAGCTTTATTACATGCGGTTCAATGACGCGTATGGTAGACCGTATAATCAATCAATCAATCAATCAATCAATCACCGTGTAATCAATCAATCAATCAATCAATCTGTGGCGATGAAAACCGTGTTTCAATGAGAGAGACAGGTGAAAGAAATAGTGGGCTTGGCCGAAATACAAGATTAGAAAACTGGCACTCATGCAATGGTATGAACAGACACGTGCCACGAGTAAATGGCTACAATCTGAGAGAGACCTGATCGATTACGCTGTAGGTAGACACGCGATGACGACGACAGTACAGCGAATTTCGGTTGATTCAGCAGCAATGACTGCATGTGGCATCACTTATTTCTCTCTATCTGCTCTGCGCAGGCAAAACTCGGACCAAGGACAAGTACCGCGTTGTGTACAGCGACCACCAGCGGCTGGAGCTGGAGAAAGAGTTCCACTACAGTCGCTACATCACCATCCGGCGCAAGGCGGAACTGGCATCAATGCTGGGCCTAAGCGAGCGGCAGGTCAAGATCTGGTTCCAGAACCGGCGCGCCAAGGATCGCAAGCAGGCCAAGAAACAGGAGGAGATGCTGCACCGAGAGCTGGTCAAGGCAGAGCCCGTTCCTACCGCCACGCTGCCGCCTTTCTCAGCAGCGGCGGCGCCTACCGATGGTTACTCATAGTGACACGCACACTCGTGGATACACTTCTCTCTCTCTCCGCCGCGGGCGGCCGTCGTCAACGTACGGTTACGTATGAGGGCCGCTAGGGGAGAAATCTGGCGCTAGTGTACGTACGGGTTTTCTGACGTCGCATTTCTATAGGCCACCTGGGAGTTAGTTATGGGAATTATGGTTTCAAAATGCATGGCTTGCCCTCGCCATGCATCCAAGCTGACAGAGAAGTGGTTGTTCACAGGGCTGGAAAACACGATGTTCACTGAAGAGCGGAGACTGGGGCGTAGACGAGTAAGCGCTTTCTCTAAACGTAAATTCGTTGCTACGAGGGAGGATACATTGCCCTGGTATCAGTTTATGCGGCCTTTAGCTTTATCAAGGGAATTCAACTGGATTCCGTAAATTCCCAGAAGTTAGCCGGGTGTTGTTACGTCACGTATTCAAGTGTTTCGAACGTTGATTTATTGTGGATTCTATGTCAAGCCGATAGCCATGGCTACCGTGGCGGCTGCCATGACGGTCACGGCTACCATGACGAGTGGACAGCTGCTTCGCCAGATTCCTCTCCAAGCAGTACGAAGCTGTACGGTTCTCGACAGACGCGCAGGCCAACGGGGCTCATCGTGCAATGGACAATATGCGCGCCTTTCAGATGGCGCTGCATGCCGCCGACAGCGGGACACTTATTCTGTGCATGGACAAATGGTGCCACTGTCTAAGTTGATGCGTGTGTTTACGGACCACATGATGGCCATTTGCGACCTCCAAGCACTGTTTCTTTACATGGGACAGTGTACAACCGACAGTGCGCGAACCTGTGCCTCAGGAAGAGGCCGTGCTGTGCGCAGTTTTATCGGGTAATGACATTTTTTGTTTGTTTTCGATGTTTGTGAAACTAAATGAAGTTCGCACTCATTACTTTGTGTCCTGCGTGTTTGTAAAGAAGGATCTGCTCTGACACAATGTGAGCAGAGAACTACATACGTTGACGGGCTTGCGTTGGATGAAGGTAAGAAAAAAAAAGAGAGAAAGTCACTGAAAGAAATGACAGAATATGGAAACTATACTCAAGGGCATTACAGCTCGCATGATATCCTTGCTCATGCATTGGTGTCTAGCGAGCATCTTTCCGATGCGAACCAATCTGGCAGCATATACATATACACATGAGTCATGGTCGTATACGACGACGTCAGATACATGCAACACCCTCTCGCGGCAATCTTTGTTATACCGTGGGCCTTATGTGCGAATCACGCGAATAAACCACTGGTTTATTGTACATTTTGCAATGCGTACACATGCGTTGTAGGCACTCATTAATAGTGGACGGAAGGGACACAACGTGACCGAGATGATCAGCTAGCAACAGCGCATATGCATTGAACGATAAAGCCTCCTCGGATTCTGTTGAATGCGGAACCACTCACGCGAGCTTGAAGTTGGGGTCAATTCTTATAGAGCTCCATATTAGCAGTCCGCCTATCACACTCGAAAATTACGACGTGCGATGCGCTAACAGACGAGAATCCACATCACACCCGCAACAACGCATTCATTTCAACCCGGCTGGCAGTCGAGCAACTTCCCCGAGGCCAGAAGGGCTCCACTACGCAACCCCTTATCCAAAGTCTGTATAAAATGAGACCACACATTGCTCGATACGACCGCGCGTGGCTTAGTTAATTCCCGACCGCTGTGCTGGGAGAAAAAGTGGGGACCAGATTTTACGACTGTTTGCCGCCGAGCATGGGTCTCGCCACTCGCGACTGTTTGCCCTGGCCTGCAAGCTGGCAACCGCGGCAGAACCCGGGGATGAAAAGTGGCCAAAGTGTGTGCACGGCCACCGTTGCGAGTATTGCGCCGCGTCGCGGGTAGCCCAGCAAACTTTCCCCAATCTGCTCGGTCGTAAACGGGAGCGACGCCAAAACGCGCTTTTTCATTAGCCGCCTGGACGTATAGAGAGATGATCCGGCTGCCGGGGCACAGAAGGGAGGGAGAAAAAAGCGAAGCCATTGCAATTGATGCTTCTTCCATGATGCCGCACGTATGCGCCGTTCGAGGGAGACGGGGGAGCGATCGTGGCCGCCAGGAGGACCGATGGCTCCCGCGAGCCCCGTCCGTCACGGCCGCCAAACGGCGGCGGACGGCCCATTGTGCTCCGCCGCCGCAAATCACGCCCTCATCCCCGGGGGCCGATCGTGCGGCTACGCGTTCGGGACGTCCCAGTCTTCACCTGTCTCGCCTGATGCGCTTCACTGCAGTGCCTCGGAAGATGGCGTGGAAGACACGCTACGTTCGCCTGTTTTCCCCTCCTTGCGGTTATCGAGCTACTGCGGTTAGCCAAGCTTTCTCGGCGAACCCGGTCGTGCCGGTGGCTGCGGCTGTATTACAAGATAAAAAAAGAAGGGTCGGCGTAAATAACAGCACTCGTGTAACGAATCGGGTTTTGTGTAGCCCCGTTACTCCACACAGAAGCACTGGTGGCCGGCTTGACTGTCCGCAGAAATACGCAGGGAAACAACAAACAGCACCCCGAATATACAACTTCTTAAGTTCGGAGCACTTTTAATGGCCCGGGCCTTTGTCGTCGTTTGGCGCAACAAAAGCAAAATCACGAGTAAGAATAGCAAACAAAAGGTGGCAAGCGAGAAGGAGAGAGATAAAGAAATTAATAGAGAGGGAGAAAGTAGAAATAAAAGAAAATAGATAGAGAGGAAGAAATGAATAAAACTAAAAAGTACAGAAAAATAACATAAGAAGAGAAAAAGAAAACCGAAGAGAAGCATTAGGAAGGCTGCCCAACTCCGTACTTCCTGCATGCCTGGCAACCTCAAGTGCGAAGCTGCATTATTATTATTATTATTATTATTATTATTATTATTATTATTATTATTATTATTATTATTATTATTATTTAAAAGTAAAGCTATCTATTTATATATAGCTTTATTTCCCGGCATTTGACGCGTCTCCTCAGTCGACTTCTCAGCTACTAACGTGGGCCTGTCAGTACAATGTTTAAATAGAATATAAAATGATACTAATAAAACCTATAACGGCATATAGCTGCAGACAGCTAACGTGCTTCGCATTTGCTTCAATAATGAAACATTTATGTTCCCTACGGCCCGACCGTTATATCGCGCATATGTTGGTTCTTTTTTTTTTCTAATTCGTATCCAACGGCCAGATGTCAATGAATGCTACGCGTTTGTAGGCTGCGTGCCTCGAGCCGGAGTCACACACACACACACACGCACACACACGCACACACACACGCACACACACACACACACACACAGAGAGAGACCACTCAGACCACTCATCCAGACCACTATACAGACCACTCATCCATGGCGCACCGAATCGTCCATTTATGTATGACGACCCAGCTCGAATACTAATCATAATTGTTGGGACTTTATGCCCCAGAACCACGACATGACTGTGGAACGACACTGCGGATGGCTCTGGAAAATTTCAACCGTGCATATATAAGAATAAATGTGTGCATACTGGTCAGCACGTCGTAGTCGTCCGCATATATACAGTCACCGGCTACTTCACTATGCGTAAATTATGAAGGGAATGCTAAAAAATGCATTAAAGCACTCAAGAGTTCTAGTGAGTAGTTCACGGCCCCGCCGTGGTGGTCTAGTGGCTAAGGTACTCGGCTGCTGACCCGCAGGTCGCGGGTTCGAATCCCGGCTGCGGCGGCTGCATTTCCGATGGAGGCGGAAATGTTTTAGGCCCGTGTGCTCAGGTTTGGGTGCACGTTAAAGAACCCCAGGTGGTCGAAATTTCCGGAGTCCTCCACTATACGGCGTCTCTCATAATCATATGGTGGTTTTGGGACATTAAACCCCACATATCAATCAATCATCAAATCAGTGATGAGTTCACGTGTCACAAAACTGTAGTGCACAAAACTAATTCGAGAAGCGACGAAAAAATGAATATTGCCAAAGTTTAAAAAAGGTCAATTTCGCCGCAAGGGCGAATCAATGAATGCGATAGCATCAACTTGGAATGTAACGGTGAGAACGGCAAGCAGATCGAAACGTGCAGCGCACTGCTCACGCACAGATGACGCGCGAAAACAACATACACAGTACGAGAGCGAACTAACAACGTTTAGCGCTCGACAACTTGTAGTCGTACGCATATACAAACACCGGCTACTCCACTACGCGTAAAATTATGAAGGGAATGCTACAAAATGCAATAAAGCACTCAAGAGTTCTAGTGGGTTGTTCATGCATCACAACACTATAGTGCACAAAACTAATTCGAGAACTAACGGAAAAATGAATATTCCAAAGTTTTAAAAAAAGTCACAATTTCGCCGCAAGGGCGAAAAATGAATGCGATAGCATCAAGTTGGAGTGTACCGCTGAGAACGGCAAGTAGATCGAAACGTGCAGCGCACTGCTCACGCACAGATGACGCGCGAAAACAACATACACAGTACGAGAGCGAACTAACAACGTTTAGCGCTCGACAACTTGTAGTCGTACGCATATACAAACACCGGCTACTTCACTACGCGTAAAATTATGAAGGGAATGCTACAAAATGCAATAAAGCACTCAAGAGTTCTAGTGAGTTGTTCATGCATCACAACACTGTAGTGCACAAAACTAATTCGAGAAGCGACGAAAAAATGAATATTGCCAAAGTTTAAAAAGGTCAATTTCGCCGCAAGGGCGAATCAATGAATGCGATAGCATCAACTTGGAATGTAACGGTGAGAACGGCAAGCAGATCGAAACGTGCAGCGCACTGCTCACGCACAGATGACGCGCGAAAACAACATACACAGTACGAGAGCGAACTAACAACGTTTAGCGCTCGACAACTTGTAGTCGTACGCATATACAAACACCGGCTACTCCACTACGCGTAAAATTATGAAGGGAATGCTACAAAATGCAATAAAGCACTCAAGAGTTCTAGTGGGTTGTTCATGCATCACAACACTATAGTGCACAAAACTAATTCGAGAACTAACGGAAAAATGAATATTCCAAAGTTTTAAAAAAAGTCACAATTTCGCCGCAAGGGCGAAAAATGAATGCGATAGCATCAAGTTGGAGTGTACCGCTGAGAACGGCAAGTAGATCGAAACGTGCAGCGCACTGCTCACGCACAGATGACGCGCGAAAACAACATACACAGTACGAGAGCGAACTAACAACGTTTAGCGCTCGACAACTTGTAGTCGTACGCATATACAAACACCGGCTACTTCACTACGCGTAAAATTATGAAGGGAATGCTACAAAATGCAATAAAGCACTCAAGAGTTCTAGTGAGTTGTTCATGCATCACAACACTGTAGTGCACAAAACTAATTCGAGAAGTAAGGGAAAAATAAATATTCCAAAGTTTTAAAAAAGTCACAATTTCGCCGCAAGGGCGAAGAATGAATGCGATAGCATCAGCTTGTAGTGTACTGCTGAGAACGGCAAGCAGATCAAAACGTGCAACACGCTGCTCACGCAGAAATGACACGCAAGAACAACATACACAGGACGAGAGCGAACTAACAACGTTTACCGCTCGACACATAACGCGCTGTTTATATGAAAACGACACACGAAACGTAATCACAAGTGCGGATGAGTGCAAACTAACAAGTGTCTCAGATGTTATACTTCGCTGTGTATGAAAGGCGCGCTCTTTTCGCAAACGGGGACTGTGCCGCGGAGTGAAGTGACCTTTGTGGGCCCGGAAACTAGCGCAATCTTGTGCCAGCGAAAGCCTTAGACACACGATTCTCCCAACCGAAAGAAGGATAAGTACGCGCGCACAAGCATCTTCTACCTCCCCCCCCCCCTTCGCGGGGCAAAGTGCGCGTGGAAGATAAGCGCGCGTCGGCGCATCTTGACGAGTTGGGCGCCGAGCACGGTTGGTTTTTTTTTTACTTTCTTGAATTTCTGTATATATATATATATATATATATATATATATATATATATATATATATATATATATATATATATATATATATATATATATAACCAGCCGAGACTGTTAATATAATTGCTATCGCAATAATGGTTTTGCTGGGCGAGTTGGCTTATTAATAGAGAACAAAAAAAACGTCAATGAATCAGTGAAACAAGGAGAGGAACACGAAAATACAGGACTGGCGGTACTAAGGTGACATTACCGTTACCATTAGCCGACGAAGGTTGTAACAATTATGCAAACAGAGGTAAGAAGGGGGCACATGGGCCCGGTGTTCCACCCCCTCGCTACGCCACTGCTTAGGCGGGATATCCAGCGGTCGCTTTAGTCGTGATCAGGCTCGATCGGAATCGAGAAGATCGCGATCTTCATACCACGACCTGGCTCCCTCATCACGATTTGACAGAAAATCTGCCAAACTTAATCAAGATTAGTTTGAGCCCTATGTAGAAGTGGCGGCGGCTGCATTTCCGATGGAGCCAAAAATGTTGTATGCCCGTGTGCTCCGATTTGAGTGCACGTTAAAGAACCCCAGGTGGTCGAAATTTTCGGAGCCCTTCACTACGGCGTCTCTCATAATCATAAGTTGGTTTTGAGACGTTAAACACCACATGTCAAACAATAAATCTATGTAGAATTGGCGATCGTTTATCGAAATCAACAAATTCGATTTGCATTATCGCGATCAAAAGTGCCCGTGTGACACCGGCACACTTTTACGCCCAGTTTCACCACGTGCCGAGTCATGTCACGTTGTGACAGCATAAAGCTATATCAACAAATAAACGTGCTATCAATTAGTTTATTTAATTATTTTTACATCATCACACCATTATTTGTTTGTTCCGGCTGCCTCAAAGGGGTACACATTCGGTGGTACTCACAACCATGCCTATACCTGCCATGTCATCCCTATTTGGTCCCATGTGAGAAAGCGAAAGTCCGGGAGGTTATCAAGGATGGCATACTAGAAATTGCATCAAATTCGGCCGCGCTAAATCAATTTTTCCTTTATAAGGAACTACTTTCGATCACGGCAACGCTCAATGCTGGGTGTTCTTGAAGACCCCTTTCTGGGAAATAAAGCAATAAAGTTTCAACGACCACCATCACCACATGAAAAACTACGGCTACATCAAACAAAAACAGTCTGAGCCCTTGACATATCGAATATCGGGCATCAGGAAACGTTCCAAGTTGCCTACCGTGAATGAATTTTGCTCGCGAAAGGCGACTTTTCCGCACGCTTTTGGGAGACCAAGCGGCGTAGGAAGTATGAAGCATTGCTTGCCATCACGTGCTTTTCTCCACGATTCCTCGCCGTTGAGTCACCGACACTCCGTGCGTGTTCGCTTCTCGGCTCGTTTTGTTGACGCGATGGATGCTGCGTGGTTCACCGCAGAGTTCACGATAATCAATGCAGTAGAACATGGGGAAAAGAGTCATTACCCATACCACTGCGTACAGTGTTCTAATAGGCACTCTAAAGGCGACACTGAAAAGCAAGGCCGACATTAGGGCCAAGGCAGTGTACCCGCTTCAGGCGCCAGATGAGTACGCACAGCTGCGTAGGAAGAGTCTGAGGCAATACTTTCACTTTATTTCCTTAAAGACCCCGAGTGGGGGCATTACATAAGGGTTGGGTGTACAGTAAGGATAGATGATAACATGACCATTCAGGATGAGAGGTGCACTTTTACAGCATCAATGAAAGCATCTGGGTTGGTGGTGGCAACGACGGCGTGGGGAAGGCCGTTCCAGTCTACAATAGTGCGTGGGAAAAAAGAAGACGAGTAGGTGAGAGTACGGGTTTGAGGACGAGCAACACTTAAGCAATGGCCAGTACGAAGGGATATGCGAGCAGGCGGTGAGATGTAAGGTGGCTGATCGAGTGAACTGTAATACATTTTGTGAAACAGGGATAGGCTGGCAGTGCGACGGCGACAAGAAAGGGTGGGCAGGCCAGTTGCCGCCCTTAATGAGGATACATTAACGTTATACGAATATGATGAGTGAATGAACCTGATGGCGCGGTTCTGCACCATTTCTAATGCGTCTATGAGATAAGATTGATGAGGATTCCAGGTTGCGGACGCGTACGCAAGTTTTGGTCGAATTGAAAGATTTGTATGCGATGAGTTTAACGTGAGGAGGAGAGCTGCGTAAATGACGTCAGAGAAAGCCCAGGGTTTTGTTACTGGATGAGATGACGTTGGACACATGCGGAAACCAATTGAGATCTTTGGAGATATAGTTACACCAAGATATTTGAAGGTACTAACAGATTCAATAGGAGTGCTAGAAATTTTGTACGGATAGAGGAGAGGGCTTCGCGAGTGGGTGACGGACATTAACTTACATTTACTGGGATTCAGGACCATCAGCCAGCGATCGCACCAATTCAGGATTTTAGATAAACTGCTCTGCAGCACAGCCTGGTCGGAGGTATTTCTTATTGACTGACAAATAACGCAGTCGTCTGCAAACATACGAATAGAGCAAGTAACTTCCAATGGCAGATCATTGATATATATCAGGAACAATAGGGGACCCAGCACGGAACCTTGGGGGACGCCGGAGGATACAGGGACGGGGTTAGAGGCTATGTTATTGATACATCAATGCATCATGCCGTATTTACATCAATGCCTTACATCAATGCCGTATTTTCTCTCGCATTACTCGATTCTGCATATAAACCCACTCTCCATTCAGAGACCACACACAAATCTAAAATAACAGTAATACATAAAAAGGAACCCACGTATTGCCGTGAAGAAAACTTCATTACATCACCATAAAACGCTGCAGTGAAGCCAGCTTGTGCAACACAGTTTGTACCACAAGTACAATTTCATTAAAAGTTCTCTATAAATTTATCCGATATATCAAACTTATTTCTGCTTTCCTTCGAGTCTGATATATGCCGGTTTTACTGTAGTATCTAGCGTTATCATATAACAGTTCAGCAAGTGAACACATTCGCTTGCCGTCGCGTGATTGACCGGAAAAGCGATTGAGGTGAGTCTTATCACCGTTATAAGGATTCTCTTTCAAAACCTTTATAAGATAGCGACCTTTTCGAAAAGTTCGAACCCATAAGAGCGCAAGTAGCAAGCATTTAGGACCAACACATTCAAACTTAGGCGCGTAAGAATAAACGACTAGTACGTGCTGCCATCCAGTGTATTGTAGGCATACTTTTTGTAACAAAGCACGCGCCATCTGTCGTTTGCGAGTTCACTTCACAGCCCGCGCATGTGGTCGGTGCGTAGCGCCGGTGCCATGCGGTCAGCAGAACGGAAACCTTAAGTGGCAGAACGAAGGACGTTGAACGTAATGCGGGAAACACGTTTGCCCGACTAGCATTCTTATTAGAGCAGCGCTTCTTTGCTCATCGACGACACAGAACGTAAGTTGTTTTCGCTCGGCGGGTGGGTCTGCACGTCCTTTCGGACGTGCGGACGAATTGCTCGCACGGACCACCTGAAATCTTCGGTTTCATTTCAGTGGTGCAGCATGTCTAACCCGCTTCCGACCGAGATACACGACCTTCAGGAGCTACGCGATCACCCTGAGATCGGAGGAACGGTGTACAAGCACTACTTAGCAGCAGCCGTCGATTTGGTCGCTGGCACCGCCGGTAAGGGATTATGCAATCCTGCACCGACTCGCAAAAGTTGCTCTGCAGGCCTCAGCTGCCGCTTCTGTTTGGGTTACCTGTGTCTTATTACGTGCTACCGTCGCGTAAAGCACCGTGTCGGAGCGAGAAAGTCGACACGTGCCATCAATTTAAAAAGACACAAATAGCCCGACTCAATCAACACCCGTAGAGTCGGCGCTTCGCGGAATCGCTTTAATATTAAACCTTTTTACATACATAAAAAAGAACGAGTTTATGGGGCTGTGGATGTTGATCTACGCGGTACGGAGCGTCGTTGACTGCGTGCGTACCTGTTGACCTTCGCACATTTACTTTAACGGAAATGTTCTTCATAAAACGGTCGCCGAACATCCGTCACCGAAGTTAACGTGCCACATTTTGTGCTCTTCAAGATGGCCTTCGACGGCAAGCTAGGCTGGCACAAATCGAACGATTCTTCAGCTTTGAAACTCTCGTGCAGTTTTACTTTCGCACTGCAGAATTCGAGTGGTGTCTGCCTGCTGAGCTTCGCAGTTTGGTCAGACGTCCACGCGCCAATCTCGTGATCGTGTACCTTGACTGTGTGTGTCTCGGCATTTTCTACCGGAACTCTGTAATGGGCTATAATATCTGACCGAAACAAAATATATATGTATATAGACCGACCCCGGAAGGCATGCGCACCCAGAACGGCTCAGCAAGTCACGTGATTTAAACTACCGTATTGACTTACGTACTGCCAGCATTCATTAACATCGGCTAGTCTTTGCTAAATTTACAAAGATTAACAGCGCATAAACAGTAAAAAAAAAGGGGGGACAGGATAGGCGGAGGCAAAGAGTGCTGTCTCTTTTTCTCATTGTTTATATTGTTAACACCGCCTTAAAGATCCTCAACTCACTCGAGCTTAACTTCTTGGCCAATTATTGACTTCTAGTCGCTCCAAGGTTGTCCTCATAAAATCACTACCATTTCTTTTTTACTTGACAGGTGGTGCTGCCACTGTGGCTGTCGGTCAGCCACTCGACACGGTCAAAGTGAAAATGCAGAGCTTCCCCGAGCTGTACCCCAGCAGCATCAAGTGCTTCCAGAAGACCCTCTCTCAGGACGGTGTGCGGGGCTTGTATGCCGGAACCATCCCCGCCCTTGTGGCCAACATTGCGGAGAATTCGGTTCTCTTCTGTGCCTACGGAGTGTGCCAAAAGGTTGTGCAGAAATTGGTTCGAAAGCCCAACGTGCAGGAACTGAACCCCCTGGACAATGCCTCAGCAGGTTTCCTTGCTGCCTTTTTTTCTTCACTCACCCTGTGCCCCACTGAGCTAGTCAAGTGCAAGTTGCAGTCCATGCGAGAAAGCACTCACTTGAAAGGGGCCACCAGTCAAGCTGGCATGTGAGTTGTGTGAAAGTGCGAGGTTTCCTCTCATGTATATCTCCATTTGGTTGCCCAAATAAGGTAGAAGTTCTGGGGAAGATGAAATGTTGAAGTGATGAAAGATCATTGGAACACAGGGCTCCAGCAACACTGCATTTCAAGGGTTCTTCATTGCTTCATTTGGTTGTGACATCTTCGTTTCTTTTCTCTGACACTGTCACACTGAGTCTGGGAAGCCATTCAACTTTTAACTAGTTAGGACGAGCAGGGATCGTTTGGGCTAAGTATTGTTCCTTGAAACTCATTTTACAAGTGCAGCACATCATTCATATTTTTCATGAGAAGGGTGTGGATGCATCTCTTGTGACAAAGCATGGGTGTACATACATTAAAGCAGGGCACTTACTGATGCAGCTGACTGGCCACAGAGTTAATCGAAAAACATGAGGTGTCGAAAATGTTCTACACACTACCCTTGTGCTGATAAAAACCCGGTCTGGTTAACCATGCTACATGACTGCTCAAGACAACCTTATTTTGTGGCTGGAATTCACATTGCGTAGAATAAACAGAGTTGTGGTGGACTTTTCCCAAACAGTGTGGAAGACAATGCAACATGGATGTCCGTCCTCACGGACCTCTTTATCCAAATCCAATTGAATATTATTAAGAATGCATGGTCTACCAGAAAGGCAAGAATTTTTTGTTCAATATCTGTAAAAAAAAAAAATAAATGGTTGCATTTTACACACATACTGTGCAATGTATTGCATGCCATACTGCTACTTATGTTAGAATTTGCATTATATTTAATGCCATTTGATACCCATCTACCCTGAAAATATTCATTCGAGTCTTTATAGCAAGCTTGTCATACTTTGTGATTCTTCAATTTCAACTAAAAAAAAAAAAAAACTGAGCAGTATCTGAAGTAACAAACCATTTAAAGTGTTTCGTTTGTAGGCCCCATAGTAGCAGTACACTTTACACAAAATTTTGCAGCTGTGCCTTCCTTCATAAGCGTCAGAGGGGAGCTATGGTGCAGACCGTATATCTACTGCTGTAATAGTTCACTTACTGTAGCAGTATGCCATAACTCTTTCTTGCAATTACGCTTATGTGCCCTCAAATCTTTGTGGCACTATAACTATAGCTATATAGTGTTTTTGCATTGGTGGTGCAATAAAGGTTGCCTTCCACATTGCCTTCCAGTGGAACGTGGCAGCTTACCAGGCAGATCTACAGACAAGACGGCTTCTTGGGATTTTTCAAAGGGTTTTCAGCTACACTTGTCAGGGAGATGCCTGGATATTTCTTTTTCTTTGGAGGCTATGAGGGAGCTCGCTATCTATTCACACCACCAGGAAAGACGAAAGAAGAAATAGGCAAGTATGGTTTGCAGTCAGTATCTGAACGCTCACTCTCTTTAATTCATTTCACCTTAAAGGGACTGTCTATCGTCCTTCATTGCTCTCCTTTTTTGTGTCGCGATAAAAAGTGTACCATGTGAAGTGTCTAACCTTGCAGCAGTTTCTCTGGAAAGTGCGTATAATTTTTTCGAACAAAATTTTTCTGTCCGCGTTATGTCTCCTTCCATCGGTGTGATGAATGCTGGCAACACTGGTGGGTGCCAGTGAAAATCGAAAAGTGAAACCGCGTGCGGTTTTTGCAGGCTTCATCAAGTTTGGTTTCTGATAAAACAATTACCTCGGTGTCCATTTTAGGCAAGCACAGTTTTTTTTTTCTTCTCATGAGCGGTGGCGGACGCCGTGGTCGCGTTTCTCTGCCGTTTGCAGGCAGACACGCATGCAAGCGAACACACCGCCGGTAGCGCCACCAGGCGCCTATTCGAACGATTAAAAAAAACAAGCAAAAATTGGTCTCTGGCACAATACAAAGCTGCTTCAAGTGCATAAAATACACATTCAAGTTAAACATGTTTGTCTTCAAGCAAAATAATTCTACCTGCAACAATTTTTCGTCCTACCAATAGATTGTGAAGATTGACCACATTCGCTGTTGTGTGACGCTACTGGTCACTTTTTATAGACTTTCAACATCAAGTTAAAATTATTATTCCTTTTTTCTAGCACAAAAGCGTGCTTATTGCCGCCAATGTGATGAAAGATCTTTTCATTGGCACCACATTCACAAAAATTGTTTGGAGCTGCAGACAGTCCCTTTAATGGCTTAAAAGAATCACATGAGGTGTGTGGAGAGGTTAGGGTGTATAATTAATCGTTTTGACAAAATACATGCAGGAAGTATATATTAAAATAAATAGAACATGCTGCCTATTCATATTCTTGAAGAGCTCACAAAAATAGGCACTGTTCTCCTTTATTGTGTGCTTGAATGTGTGCCCTATGTTTCATTGTGCTTTGTGTGGCTGTTCCATTGCAACTTCCAAGCAGTTATTAAGTCAGTACACAGGGAAGGCTGCTACATGTCTATTTTCGAGCACATATCCGTCTCATTGTTTTAATGGCATTGAATGAAATTCAAACAGCGGCAAGCTTTTCCTATATTGTAGCGTGTGCCTTCCAGTCATCAACATTAACAGGCGCACATTTGGTTTGGCAGCACTGTGCATATGCACATCTGCCCATGGTGATAATTGAGCTGTGTACCCTATAGCATTCTGAATTCTTGCCACTGTTCAGGTTTCATTTGATGCCGACCGTACACATGCATTTTATGCATTGATTGCAAGCAAATTTCAATGCTGGTCAGAACTATGCATGGGATAATGCTACCAGTTTATCTGTATGATAAATTTATTTTCGCTAATGTATCCTTACGCCCAGCATACTCTGTAGGAGTCAGTGTAACTTCACCTCTGTGTAATTTCACCTTTTCCTTGATCAACAGGTGTTGCCAGAACTATTGTCAGCGGTGGTATAGGTGGCATGTGCCTTTGGCTCTCTATCTTCCCAGCCGACGTTATCAAATCTCGCATTCAGATCTCTGGATCCAACGAGCCTGCCCTATCTGTAGCGAGAACTATAATTCGTACTGAAGGTGAGTATTGACTCAAAAAAACTACTTTATGGATCATGGTTGCCATGTAACAATTGTAGATACAAGTGCTGCAAGTGTTACTCAGACGTGTGGGTGAGGAGATGTTAAAGATAGCATAGATAGGAGGAGCACTTGTTATTATTCTTGTCCTTGCATGTGCAATTTAGTAATGGTTACCTGCTAAAATCAAGTTGTTGCTAAAGCTTTAGCAACATCAGTTGTGCCTTGGGGATGGAATGCAGTCAGACTTGGATACCTCAAATCTGAAGCAGAACTCTATAGATACCGGGTAATTTGTTATATTAAATATTTTATACATCTAAAATATATTCAAGGAGATATTACTACTGTTCCATATATACATAACAATTAATTATATGTCAGTTCAACTGTAATGAGTAGTAGCATAGGCTTACAGGACATCGTCTTGCTGTGCTTGTCACTACACAGATGTGACATCACTGCATTGTGTTAACGTTAACATTTCTGTTCTGTAGTAAGGTATGAAACCAGGATAGTCTCTCGTCGTGACTATCAGAGTGGCAAAGACTCTTTGATATTGTTCACAGTAAATGTTATTGTAATGCAAGTAGGAAATGTGCGGGTTTTGCAATACCTATTAACTGTAAAATGTTTTCCTGATCTGCTCTTGAGACTGATAGTAACAGTAATGCATCAGCACTATGAGGGAAAGAAGTGTCCAATTGGTGGAACTAGTTCAGTGCAAAACAACACATCAGAGCATTGCTTTTGCTTGCCCCATGACTCATTTATTACGTCCACTTTTCTCTTTAACTTTCAGGTCCTTTAGCCCTCTATAATGGATTGGGACCAACACTGTTGAGAACATTTCCAGCAACAGGAGCCCTCTTCCTCGCATACGAGTATACTAGAAAAACACTAAACTCTGCATTTGGCATTGAATGAGAGGCTATTCTCTATTGTTACTCGTCGCGTATGTGAATGGTAAAGATATAAAGACATATACGTATGTCATTGTTGATGTTGCAAGTAGTTGCGCTCGTACTTCTTTTACCTCAGTGTAACGCCTGGTCTGCGTTCTGCTGTCTGTGGCATCTGTGGTCATGCACCCTGCCACAGTGTACTAGGAGCATTTCATAGCCAAGCTGCTCATTGCTGTTTTTATGCCTGTGATGTGGTACTGTCAGGGGACAGTGATGCCACATGCAGGTGACACAGCAGAGCATTCAACAAACTGAACCGTTGTGTTAATGTCAATTCTGCTCATAGATCAAGTGAGGCACTCTCTGGCAGCGAGTAAACTTGTCTGTTTTATATTTCAAAGGCCACGTCTTCGCAGAAAGTTAGTGAGGAAAAAGAAAAAGTCAAAGGCCTGCTACAACCAGTTATGAACATGGACAAGCTCAACGTACACATTTGCTACAGTAAAGCTGCAGTGAATCACAGCACACATGAGGTGCATGACATGCAGTTCTCTGGTGAGTTGTATTGAAAAGGTATCTTGACTATTTGAATTAGCTAATTAGCTGTCTAGTTGTTGCAGACTAGTGTGAACCATGACATGTTTTATGTGACCAAGAGTATGAACTTCTTTACGGGTGAGACTTGCTTTAGGGGGCACGTGACCATATCAAGGGGTAGCTCAAGGCAACCGATGTTAGCAGTGAATAGTGCTTTCGGCCTGTCAACATGCTGTATTTTCTCGCGATTTGTCAGCTTCTCCCACCATGGCCACACTGTTTCGACGTCTTGCCAGTATGAATGAGCTCAGTCGCATTTGCCAATGATGTGTTTAATTGTTATGACCTGAAAGGTAAGGTTTGCATCTGCAATACTGATATGCAGCAGTCGGCAAATGTATGTTTTGTGCATCATCATATAGGTTAAGGTTGTAGCTTGAACATGTGCGAATCATAACGGATGCTTCGTGGTGGAACAAAATCGCTCAGTGTTGTTCCTAACCCGCAGCATGTTCTATCTAAACAATGACAGATTTGCATTCAGGCGATACTTCAAATGTCTGAGGGCTGCAATAAATCACGGTTGAAAGTTTTCTAGGGACCACGGTGGAATTGTTGAATGGTTTAAAGCTGGCAAAGTGTGTATGATTGTGTTGCCTTGTGTGATGTTAGCCAGTGAAGACTCACTTGCAACTCCTGTTGACTCCATGAAAATGTTAGTAGGGTGCAGTTATTTAATAAAAGCTCAATGCTATGTTATTTATTTTCAATGATAAAAACTATGAACCCAAGATGTACACTGTGTTTCCCTCATGTGCCCCTGGTTAAATGTGTCAAAAATGTTTCTGATTCGAGTATTTTTGTATATCCCATGTGTCCGAATAAAACTACCCGAGTTATGCCTGCCCTACTATATTCACTGTTTATAATTTAGGTTACATTCCAAGACCTGCACAGCAGGACGTTGATGCACATGTATCTTCATTCAAAGCAAGCGGGCTTGCGGCTCACTTTTGAGAAGGCTTCAGCTGACTTTCGCCGCACATGGAGGTTGTTCCAACAACCTGGTATCAGTACTATCACCCCCCAAAAAAACGAACACTTTCCTTTTTAGCCCCGAGAAACATTGAGCGCCTGATCACTGTGATGCAGACTTGCTAGAGTGGGAGTTATTTTAAATGCAGGTCTCTGTCTTGTCAGATATTAAATGCGAAGAATTTCTTAGCGAACTTCGGCGACGTTGAGATTATCTATCTATCTAGCCACTTTCGTTTGGGTGCTCTCGTGATCACCCCCTTAACTTGGTGTGAACTAAAGTTAGCATGAGAGGGTAAGATTGTTCGACGAATATGATGCACTGGTCAAAACATGCATAATGTCATATTCCCGTCCTGTATGTTGTCAAACACTTCCCGCCAGACCGTGGCACATACCTACAGGCGAATATGTGCGACTGATATGCGTGCATGTACCACAGGTGATTGACACTTGGTATCTACCGAAGAATACGAGAACACACGTGGACAATTTTGACGCACGAGCGTTAAGAAATACTTGACTTCGGTAGCATCGACCCGACGAATGCAAATGTCAGGGTTCCAGCTGGAATCGATCCGAAGCATTTCGCGTGGCAATGAAGATTTCTACCACAGAGCTAGTAGCTAGGCTAGGTCTCTGAGCTACTTTTCAAATAGACGCTAATCTTTGTGAAATGTCAGTAAAGTGGTTGCATCAAATTTTATAAACATTATATATGAACACCTTTGATACAGTCGTTACGTTGCCATGCGCTGAAGTTGATTTATGTAGCAGTGACCAGGGCCAGCATCCTCGCGAGCATCAGCACTTGATATCAGCTTCTGGTGTTGGCATCGTTGCGCAAGTGCAAACAACTGATTGCATAAACATCTGCAACTCTTCAACATATGTCTGTGAGTGCGACATGTGTACATAAATTCAACGTCCTTTCATGACGTGTCGCTCAATAAAAAAAAAAAATGCGACACGCTCGCCTTCTTTCCGCATGCTTCGCATAACGCCGATTCCCAAGGCGCGTGGGATCTGCCGTACCTTTATTTATTGCGCATTGTTAGAGATGGGAAGGAAGATGTTGCAGGTGATGGCATCCGGATGGAGGAACTGAACGCTGACAAGAGGATACGAGAAACATAACAGAGGTTTATAACTATATTTACACTTATTTACAGGAATGAAACGTTGTTTCACAGGCCACGAGCGTGGTGGTTGAACGTTACATAGTTCAGAGTAAGGTTCAGAACGCCGTCCCGCACTCTGCCTCGTCGTTTTATGCCCTGTCGGGCTCCTCCTCTCAGAGTCGAACACCAATCACGTACACACAGGTGAGGGGGGGCGAGCATGCAAGCTCCACGTGAACACTGCACGGTGGTGGCGCTAGCATGGCTCTTCCTCGTCGTGGGTGTGCCGCTAGTCGAGAGTTCCCGCGATCCTGGCCGCATACTTCAAAGGGTCCACTGCACAGCTCGCCCAATTAGCGGGGCGATCTGCGTGCGGTGTCCGTCGCGGTCTCTTTTAGGAAGACGCCGTCTTTGTTGGCCTCTATCGAACAGCTAACGGCGTCTTGGCGACACGACGTCTCCTCCGGCGGCCAGCAGGGACAATACCTGGCGGGCATAGGCAGTCGCCCGGTCGGCCACTTGACTGAGGGTCAAAGAAGCGCCGCTCCGCCGTCAGCTCCGGCGCCGGCCACGCCAGCCCTCTTGCGCCCGACGAGTCGACGAGGTCATCAGTCACGCTGCTGCTTGAAGGGACGACAAAAGAGTCCGCACTTGAAGGACGGGAACTCGCCTCTGCCCGCCGCCTGGTCTGGATAATCACTCAAACACTTGACAGCGTCCGTCAGACCGGGCGCCGAAGGGATTAAGAGCCTCTCCAGTGGATCGGCTTTCGCACAAAGGCGTATGCCCAGACGCATTTCCAGGCCAAACTTAACAGCTCCTCCGCCGCCCGGAAAATTTCGGCTGGCCAGCGCTCCCAACCGCTGGGCACGAAGAGAATTGTTAATGACGAGGGCGATGACCTGGCTTTCTCCCTCCAGCTGCGAACTCGAAACCACTCCCAAACCAGCTCACAATGGTCGACAACAGCAAGGCCAGCCACACAACACTATGCCATGCCGAAGTCAAGCACATTGGACCCGCTTAAGACCCTCCAGGCTTCTCAACAAACACTAACAAAAGAAAAATCTATACGCTAAAATTTTGAGATAATTTAGTGCTGCCAAAGTGACTACAATCATGAAGTAAGACGTAAAAATTGAAGTAAACTAAATCAAACCCCTTTGGTCATACAATGACAAAATCCGTAAAAAAATTGAAGTGGCCTTTCATTCCCTAAAACGGCTCTTTTCAGACGAGTCTACTAAGGCCATCTGCATTGTTATGCAATTTACCTTTCTTATAACGAACCTCGAAGTTATACTGCTGGAGGGTGAGGCTCCATCGGAGCAAGCGATCATTTTTGTGTGACATTGGATTGAGCCATGTCAGGGGACAGTGGTCTGTTTCAAAGATGAACCTTGCTCCGACAAGTAACATGACAACTTTTGGGCTGCCCAAACCAAACAGGCACATTCCTTTTCGGAAGCGCTGTAGGCTTCTTCTCGGACCGTTAGTTTGCGGCTGGCATAGAGAATAGGGTGCTCTTCTTGATTGTCGTTAACCTGGCTAAGCACTACACCCATGCCCCTGTCGCTCGCGTCGCACTGAACTATAAACTCCTTACCATAGTCCGGTGCACGTAACACAGGTCGGGAAACGAGTGAGGCTTTCAAACCCTGAAATGCGGCTTCTTTGTCCTCATCCCATTTCACGCTGTTGGGCTCCCCTTTTCTTAATGCGTCTGTAAGAGGACTTGCTCGTTGCGAAAAATTGGGGATGTAACGCTGGTAGTACCCCACAAGTCCCAGGAACGACCGAATATCGGTTTTAGTACGCGGACGTGAAAACCCGGCAATCGCGTCTGTCTTTAGTTCGGCCGGCTGCCTCCTTCCCTGCCCCACAGCATGACCTAGGTAAGTGACCTGAGAGCAGCCAAAATTACATTTCTCAGCTTTCATTGTCAAACCTGCCTCTCTCAAGCGCGAAAATACTTTTTTTAGGTGCTTGAGGTGGTCTTCCCAGCTGTCGGAAAATATTGCGACATCGTCTAGGTATCGGAGTGCAAAGTCTTGCAGTTCTTTCAGTACAATGTCCATTAACTTTGAAAAGCTGAAAGGCGCGTTTTATAGCCCGAAGCTAAGAACTAAGGGTCTAAAGGTGCCGAAAGGTGAAATGAATGCGGCATAACGGCTGGCACTTTCTGAGAGAGGAACCTGCCAGTATCCTCTTACGAGATCTATCGTGGAAATGTACTTCGCTGCGCTGACCCTTTCGATTCGCTCCTCAATATTGGGTATAGGGTACAATTGATCCCTAGTGATAGTATTCAACTTCCGGTAGTCTATACAAGGACGGGGTTCCCTATTAGGGGCTTCCACAAGTATTAGTGGGGACGTGTAGTCACTTTCAGCGGGCTCGATCACCCCAAGCTCTAACATGCGCTGTATTTCGGCCTTCAAAATCTCTTTCTGTTTTGGAGACAATCGGTATGGCTTGGATCTTACTGGTTCGGCTGATGTCAATTCTATTTCGTGGGTTAATAATCCTGTTCTACCCGGCCGACGACTGAACCTATCTATGTATTGCTCCAGAAGTTCTTTTAGTTCGTTTACTTGTTCAGGCTCAAGTGCGTTAGTGTTTAAAGAGGAAGCTACGACCTCTTCTAGGCTAATTTCTGAGTCGGAAGTTCTCGTGCATTCGTCGAACTCAGATTGAACTTCTTCGACCTCTTTTAGAGTGAGGTTCACAAGTCCTTGACGCTCTATGTAGGGCTTCATCAAGTTACAATGGTATATTTTTACCTCTTTCCTTCGACCTGGCATTTTCAACACGTAGTTTGTGTCAGAAAGCTTGTGCATCACTCTGACAGGCCCGTCCCAATGAACTTCCAATTTGTTTTTTCGTGACGGTTTTAGAATCATCACTTCATCCCCGATATTAAAGTTTCTAAGTCTCGCATTCTTGTCGTAGTAATGCTTGGCCGTCTTTTGAGCCCTTTCCATGTTCTTTTCTACCAGCCCTTGCGTCGTACTGAGCCGCTCTAGCAACTTCAGCACGTATTCGACCACAGTTTGGCTTTCCCCCTTTTCTTCCCACATTTCTCTCAGCATTCTAAGTGGGGAACGCAGCGTCCTGCCATACACTAACTCTGCCGGCGAGAACCCCGTGGCCTCATGCGGGACCGTACGCAAGGCGAACAAAGTAGCCGGAAGACAGCTTTCCCAGTCTTCTTTATGCTCATAACAGAGGGCACGCAACACCCGCTTCAACACTGAATGCCACCTCTCGACGCTATTTGATTGGGGATGGTATGCGGAACTATGTATCAGTTTTATCCCGAACTTCTGCAGGAACGTTGCAGTCAATGAGCTCGTAAAAACTGACCCTTGATCAGCCTGTATTTCTGCCGGAAAGCCGACTCTCGTGAAGACTGACAGAAGCGCGTCTACTATTTCTGTCGAAGAGAGCTCCTTCAGAGGGATTGCTTCCGGAAACTTTGTTGCAGGGCACAACATGGTGAACAAATACCTATAACCAGACTTAGTTGCCGGCAGGGGACCCACCGTGTCGATCAACATACGTCGGAATGGCTCTGATATTACAGGCACCAATTTTAGCGGAGCTTTCCACGTTTCCCCAGGCTTACCCGTGCGTTGGCACGTGTCACATGATCTTACGAATTCCTTTACCTCTTTGAAGCACCCTGGCCAATAATATTCCATTAGCAATCTCTCTTTTGTTTTGTTTATTCCTAGGTGACCAGACCAGCCGTTTCCGTGGCAGAGGTTCAAGAGATCCTCGCGATATTTTCTAGGAACGACCAACTGATCCAGAACCCTTCCTCTCTTATCTCGGTAGTGCCGATATAACAAACCTCCTTTCTTGTGTAACGTCACGTTGCCCCTAGCAATACCCTCTTTAGCGCTTAACTGCAGTTTAGCTAAGCTATCATCACTGTCTTGCTCAGCGGCCAGCGATTGTCTGTTTACCTGTACTAGCCGGTCAAAGTTTTTTGACGCCGGTGACAATACTGACCCCGTTTCGCTCGTGGTTGTGTCGTCTGGCTTTCCCTCTAGGTCCCCACCCAACTCTGCTGATAAAGCCTCACGTTGCCGATCAACTGGCTTTCCGTCTATGTTTGTGGGTGAAACTTCATGTTGCTGATCAGTTGCTGACTCTCCCTGCGCCCCTGAGTGGTGACCTGAGCCTGGGCCTGTTTCCATTGGAATTGTTTTTTCCGATGTCCTGGACGCGATTTCACGTGCTTTGGAACGAGTCAGCGCTTGAACCGTTCCTTCTCCAAGTTTCTGACCTCGCTCGCGCAATGTCCTGTCTGAACGGTTTGAAAATATGTACGGGTACTGTAATGACAGAGACGTTGAGACCGCTGCCTCTGTCACTAGCTTTCCAAACGGCCCAGTGATCGTTACTTTCGCCATGGGAAAACAGACGCTGTTTTCCTCTACAACCTGTTTGATCCATGCCACTTCTCCCGTGAAGTCATCTACAGTAATGTAAGATGGGTGGACAATGTCCATGGTGGCGCCGCTGTCTCTGAGTACCTTACAGGGTTTTCCGTTAACCTCCAGGTCATGGAGATATGGGCGTAACAGCTCCAAGTTCTCGTCACTTTCATCCATGTAGGATAAAACTACCTTAGGATTTCTGCAGTTTGCTGCGATATGGCCAGTCTTCTGACAGTTAAAGCACCTAACAGGTCTAAAAGTCTCAAACTTTTTTCTTTGCGACTGCTGGGATGTCCCACTGTTCGAATTTTCCCCCTTGTTTTCTGGCGTACTTGTTTCCCCCTCAGTATTGCTCAATTTTTTTCCTGCGGGTCTCTCCTGAATCCATACTCTTTTCGCGGCCCTCTTCGTCCGTCCGGCCCTCCGTACTCTGTGCTCAGTTTTCTACGCATTGTGTATTCTTCGGCTAACTCGGCCGCCTTTTCCACAGTGTTTACATTGTCTCTGTCTTGCACCCACAGCCTCACGTTCTGAGGTATGCTTTTGTAAAACTGCTCTAGACAAATGGTTTCGATAACCTTGTCTTTACTCTCGTAGGCTTCCGCGCCTTTTAACCATTCGATTAGGTTTCTTCTCATGCCGTAAGCAAACTCCGGATATCCCTCACTATCCTTCTTTTCTGTGTTTCGAAACCTCTGGCGGAATGCCTCGGCCGAAAGCCGGTACTTCTTCAATAAGGCGGCTTTAACCTTCTCATAATCATCTGCTTCTTGCGCGCTGAGTCTTGTGATCACTTCAGCGGCTTCACACGGCAGCAGAGAAAGCAACCGCTGTGGCCATGTGCTCGGAGCAAAGTTAAACCTCACACAGTTCTGTTCAAAGAATGCGAGAAATACCTTTATGTCCTCCCTCACTTGATGTGGCTTGAGTATTTTATCCATGCGGTATGATTCTATCTCGCTTGCTCGTTCAGGAGCCCCTCCACTCGCTTGAGCCATCCGTTTGCCTTCATTCTCAAGAGCGATTTTACGCAACTCATATTCTCTTTCTTTTTCCCGTTCCTCTCGTTCTCGTTCCCATTCCTCTCGTTCTCGCTCCCGTTCCTCTCGTTCTCGTTCCCGTTTCTCTCTTTCACGTTCCTGTTTTTGTTCAGCCAACCTTTTGAAAACTTGTAACTCGTATCTAATCACCTCCTCACTGGCGTTTTGCAAAATTAGCTTCACAATTTGTGACCTGCCCATCTCTTCCTCAACCTCAATACCTAAGTCTTTACATAAGTACAAAAGTTCGTCTTTTAGCAGTGCGTATACCTCCATGATTGCCCTTTGTCTTTGGTCCTGCCTATCGCACAAATGTAGAAGATCTCTAAAACACACTCAGAACTTAAGACTAGGTGATCTTTAAATCAAACATGCCAGTTTCTACTAAACTCACACAATGAAACCTGGAAAGTTAAAGCAAGGACCAAGCACTCACCTCAACACAGCACCATGCCGCGAGGTCCATCTCACCGCTGCCAACCAGTTGTTAGAGATGGGAAGGAAGATGTTGCAGGTGATGGCATCCGGATGGAGGAACTGAACGCTGACAAGAGGATACGAGAAACATAACAGAGGTTTATAACATTATTTACACTTATTTACAGGAATGAAAAGTTGTTTCACAGACCACGAGCGTGGTGGTTGAACGTTACATAGTTCAGAGTAAGGTTCAGAACGCCGTCCCGCACTCTGCCTCGTCGTTTTATGCCCTGTCGGGCTCCTCCTCTCAGAGTCGAACACCAATCACGTACACACAGGTGAGGGGGGGGCGAGCATGCAAGCTCCACGTGAACACTGCACGGTGGTGGCGCTAGCATGGCTCTTCCTCGTCGTGGGTGTACCGCTAGTCGAGAGTTCCCGCGATCCTGGCCGCATACTTCAAAGGGTCCACTGCACAGCTCGCCCAATTAGCGGGGCGATCTGCGTGCGGTGTCCGTCGCGGTCTCTTTTAGGAAGACGCCGTCTTTGTTGGCCTCTCTCGAACAGCTAACGGCGTCTTGGCGACACGACGTCTCCTCCGGCGGCCAGCAGGGACAATACCTGGCGGGCATAGGCAGTCGCCCGGTCGGCCACTTGATTGAGGGTCAAAGAAGCGCCGCTCCGCCGTCAGCTCCGGCGCCGGCCACGCCAGCCCTCTTGTCGCCCGACGAGTCGACGAGGTCATCAGTCACGCTGCTGCTTGAAGGGACGACAAAAGAGTCCGCACTTGAAGGACGGGAACTCGCCTCTGCCCGCCGCCTGGTCTGGATAATCACTCAAACACTTGACAGCGTCCGTCAGACCGGGCGCCGAAGGGATTAAGAGCCTCTCCAGTGGATCGGCTTTCGCACAAAGGCGTATGCCCAGACGCATTTCCAGGCCAAACTTAACAGCATACATGATCACGAGGACACCGTGCAGCCAGTCTGCAAGGGCGTGCGTTCAACGTGCCCGCCCTATCCATCCATACGCCCGCGTGTTCAGAAGCTGTGTTCAGAAGAAGAGTGACATCCAAACATGAGAGAGAGGCAAGGCAGCGATGTTAACCAGTTAAAACCGGTGTGCTACCTTGCACTGGGGAGATCGGGATGTTATTTAGCTCTTAAAGCGAGTGATTTGGTAGCAACTCTGCCACGCAATCCAAGATGTATACGTACAAGGGTACGTACGCGTCCAGCGCAGTCTTAAGATGGGCGATCTAACCCGAGAAATACGAACAAAAATATAAGTTGATGTTATTAATTGACAGATATGTGGGGTTTAACGTCCCAAAACCACCACATGATTATGAGAGACGCCGTGGTGGAGGGCTCTGGAAATTTCGACCACCTGGATTCTTTAGCGTGCACCGAAGTCTGAGCGCACGGACCAACAGCATTTTCGCTTCCATCGAAAATGCAGCCGCCGCAGCCGGGATTCGATCCCACGATTTACGGGTCGGCAGCCGAGTACCTTAGCCACTAGATCACCGCGGCGAGGCGATGTCACGTACCTACCAAGGTCCATACGATGCGCCCATAGAAAACTCTATGGAATCTATGGTGGTTACGTCCACGATTTACATTATGATGATCCTTTAGGAAACTCTATGATGTGTGCGACGTGGGTGTTTTGCGCAGTTATGGTGGTAGTGGTTAGAAGATGAGAAAAGGCACCTAATTTCTGCAACCCGGTCGGGAGCACGGCGCAGTGCCTAAGTGCAGTCAGTACACACATATAGTCAACGCCTCCTAGAAAGGGAGGCATTTACGGGCCACTGCTACAGACGCGGTCACAGATCACCTACCAGTTTCTGTAAATGCAGGACTATTTGCACGTCCAAGATCCCGTCGACATAGTCGCCATCTCGTTCCAGCGCCTTTCGCGCGCATTTTTCGTTTCCCAAACAAACACTTGAACAGTAACAAGAAAATGAGCCTGTGGGTGGATAAACACCGACCCACTAACCTTTCGAAGCTCGACTACCACCAGGAACAGGCAGCCTATTTAAAGAAACTGGTAAGTACGTGTAAATCGTCCGTTTCTCGCGTTCTAATTCGAAGCGCGGTATGTGTGCACGGTCGAATTGCTTACACACTCGTAGGTCAATTTAAATCACGTTCTGACTACATTGTCCAAAGTGTTAAGTCATTAAAAATTTACGACCGGTAACCGTCGCTCGCTGGCCTTGACTCCCTTTGCTGACCCGTGTCTGCCAAGAGAAACCAAGGTTCCGAGCTGTGTACTTTCGTTGTTGCTCCATAACTGGGAGCTCACTTTGAATACACAGCGCGTCATAATTTTATTCACGGCATGTTTAGCCGGCTGACAGAGTAGCAGGAGAATAAGAATTTAAAATGTTTGAGTTCGTGGGCTATACGAACACATCTGGTCAAGCCCACCGGCTGCATCACCGTAATGAACTTGCAACTTACCGAACTACTAACAGCTCTTTCATGGTGCTGAAGATCAGTGTCGCGGGCCGGATACTGCCATCTATTTAAGTCCACTCTAGTCTCTTGTTTCGTATGGCCTACACTCACTCCATTCCTTAATTCCTTCACTAGTCATAAAGCTTTCATCCCTCATCCTAACTATTTGTGCTCGCTTTAGCATGTGGGAGGGAGGTGATGAATTTATTAGCTGCTCGTGTATGCTCCTCTTTCTCATAGGCACATTCATCTGTCAACATCACTATGTGCTGCTGCTATTACAATACATGCATGATTATTTGTTTTCACGTATAAGGTCCATGGCGGCGACTTTTCGCACCTCCTTGTATATGGGCCGTCCGGAGCTGGAAAGAAGACGCGAATTATGTGCGTCCTGCGAGAGCTCTACGGCGCTGGAGTGGAGAGGCTGAGGATCGAGCATCAAAACTTTGTTACGCCGTCCAAAAAGAAGATAGAGATTGTCACCGTTGCCAGCAACTACCACATTGAGGTGAATCCGAGGTGAGTGTCATGGACCACAGCTCTAATACCATCTCTTATATCAGAAGACCGAAACCACAACTACATGATACAAAAGGCTGGACTTCATTCAATGCTTCAGACTAGAAAATCACCGATCGAAAATCTGGCAGAATGCTCAAGCCAAATCCATTGACTCGGCTGAAGCACAATTATTTGATGACTTACATGTTACAGCTCAACTCGTGGTTTGCACCGATTTAACGCAATATGGATAGGAAAAAGAACAAAGAACAGAATATGGAGTTACCATGTGTTTCCATGTTTGTGTTGTACTGGCTCTGGCAAGTACAGTTGTGTAAAGAAAGCTGCAATGCTTGTCATCTCAACATTGTTTATTCAACAGGAATGATTTTAAACACAAACTTTTGATTTGTGGGATTATTACATGATGTTCAAAGTCATTGTAATGTTATTAGTCAATGTGCATAATTTAGCAGCACTTCAAGAACACTCACGGCTATGTTTCTTTGTGTGCATCTCTTTCCTTATGCTTTATGCACAATATCTTCCAGTGAGGCCGGTATCCACGACAGAGTTGTGATTCAAGAGTTGCTGAAAACGGTTGCGCAGACCCAGCAGCTCGAGAGCAATGCCCAGAGGGAGTTTAAAGGTGCGTATACTCTGCTTAGTTTCCCGGCGCCTGACCTTTTAATCTGTGCTCTTCTCACACTTTGTCCGCCTTCTTTAGTGGTGATACTGACAGAAGTGGACAAGCTTACTAAGGATGCCCAGCATGCCCTTCGACGCACCATGGAGAAGTACATGGCAACCTGCCGGCTGGTCCTGTGCTGTAACTCCTGTAGCAAAGTGATTCCGGCCATAAGGAGCAGATGCCTGGCGATTAGGGTGGCTGCGCCCTCTGTAGACGAGGTAAGTGGCCCAGCCGCAATCAGAAAGTTTACTCTGCACCCTTTTCCCTTCTTTCGGTATTGTGTAGGAATTGCTACTTCAATGGGGCCCTGAAGTATCTTTTCTCAAAGCTTTTTCGAATGAGTCGAGCGCGTCACAGAATCATGTTGCCGAAATAACTGAAAAACCTTTGCACTTTCACGAAAATGGGGGGGGGGGGGGGGGGGGGGGGCGAGTGAAACTTGCCGTGTGTGTGCCCTGTGTGCATGCTACCTTTCTATCGTATTGCACAATGCTGCTTTCTAACTGGTTCCTTCATAATCTGGGAATGAGACCTTCGTGCATGCGCTTGGCAGCACAGCACTTCAGTTTCTGCAGGCAGCAACGACGGTCCTGCATTAATATTCAGGCAGAAGTGAAATGTAATTTGAAATCACAAGTTACCTTGTTACACAATCAGACTGCCGTAATGGAAACGACCGATTGCCGAGGAGTTCACCATCTAGAGAGCACAATTTATAGGGAGTGTGTGCAAATGAACATGTGATCAATGCACCCTCAGAGGCCACATTTCTGTATGCTCATCAGTGCCAGGTTTTTTGCGTATGACACCCCTACAAGAAATCTGTGAGTCGTAACAAGCTTCTTTAAAAAACAAAAAAGTATACTATGAGAGGAAGTACTCTGAGAATAGCATTTACTTTTCTCATCTGCACTCGACTTTGTTTATCCTGAGAGAGAAGGCCGCCGATCGTGGGGACTCTCATTTGGAATGTGCTGCGCCAGCTGCCCTATGCTGTATTTGAAGTAAGGGCATTTCAAGTTTGCGCTGCGCTTGTGAATTTCATGCGTTTGTCACGAATACAATGTTTTGTCAAGATGTTCGCAGCTCCAACTTTTAGCCAGGAAATGTGATTTGCCACCTAGGCCATGTGGTGGTTTGGGGCCCCTTTATAGTAGGTGTGTGCAAGAAATGTTATGCCAGCAGGGTACAAAATTCATTGTATAGTTCCTTGCAAAAATGTCACATGAACAATTGGAAAACCACCGCTCACTCTTCATATACTGGAATCATCATCATCTTTACTTTTACTCTTCCACTTTTACAAAAAAAAACAAAGCAAGCATTAATAATTTAGTCTGCATACTAAGCTTGCGTAATTACGTTTAGTTTGCCTTGAAACACGAGAAGCACTGCCATCATATCGTGGCCCATGAAGAGCAAGCACATGAATACAATGGAACATCTAAACAAGAAATGCTGTGCATTAAGGCTATGATCCTTATACTGCTGGGCCAGCCGTATCAATCAAACTTTACATGCCTTTAGTGTAAGCTTTGGTGGCTTTAGTGAAGCCATTTGACACAGCCGCGTTTGAAACTTTACTTTAACGTCATATCGGTCATTGTAATGGGATACGCTGTCGTTTTAACTTTACAAAAGCTCGTATGATGGAATGGAGAGAAAGAAAACTTATATGAACATGACACACAAAGCCGTAACTTTTCTCATGTAAAGAGGTCACCTCAACTAAGTAGCTGGGTCATTGAAGAAGATGAAGTGAGAAACGGGCCTTAAAGGTTTGTAAAGGATCTGAAAAACTTATAATGGCACTGGAACTGCAATTACACCAAGATTCTGACCAGTTATTTCTCGTCTTTTTGTTTATGTGAATTGGACGCAATGATAGTAGCCTAGTAACTGGTTCTGGCATGAAAAATTGAATTGCTGCACAAACTTGAAGGAAAACAAGAGAGACAGGAAAGAGCGCTCTTTCCTGGAGACAGGAAAGAGCGCTACTGCGCTCTCTCCTGTCTCCCTCGTTTTTCTTCAAGTTTGTGCAGCAATTCAATTTTTCAAGTATGAATCAACTAGTCTGCAAAAAAGTATTGGTTCTGGCATCTTTTTGAAATAGGTCACAATTGCTTTTCCAGGTTATTACAGTACTGAACCTTGTGGCACGAAAAGAAGGCATCACTCTTCCTGACACCCTTGCCCAGGCTATTGCAGCGCAAAGTCATCGCAACCTTAGGAGAGCTGTGCTAATGCTCGAAGCGTGTCGAGCGCAGCAGTAAGCATGCCATTGTGATTATTTCCAAGTCATTAATTACTGCTTTATTACAACATTGCCAACTCCTTGCTTGTGTTTTAACCTCTATACTACTAATTAACTTTTGCAGATTAGTGTTGATTTTAAACAGGGCTTTCTCGACAATCTCGAAATATTTTGTTGTTGACAAAAATTTATGCAGTGATTCCACTCGTGCGCCAAACCATAATTAGTGCACCATCCTGATAATATGAACGGAAATTGCGCCAAACTGCGCCGAAGTTGGATTTAGCCAGCAGCGTATATCACCGGCGCGTCAAAACACGTGCACCTAGTTCACCGGGCCACCAAAGTCACAATCACGTACCTAGAATTATTCCACTGAATAAACTGATCGTGCGTGCGTCCTAAGTAATCCACGATGCTATGTTCGGTGTCAACGCAACTTCTTTGTGCAAGTCCGTTTAACGTCGAAATGCGCCCTTCACAGGGGCTTGTGACGTCTAGTCGAATCAGTAGCGTGAAACTGGGCGGCAATTCATCGGTAGACGTCGTCCGTACCAGGAACGCTGCTGATAGTTTGTTTAAAGAGTTACGTGGCAAGTAATTGAAGCAATTTTCACTAATAGCTGCACGCGTGCCGCCAGAATGTCTGTCACGTCGACTTCTGGACTTTGTGATCTAATTTTCCGTGTTTCGCGTCCACTGAAGAACACGTGAACGGTGAGAACACGTTGAAAATATTCCTTTAATATATACCTTATTCATGGATCTTCATTCAGAAGTGTTTTTTCGCATTTACTTTCGTCAGCACATCCATGTTTGTAATCGCTGTTGTGGTAAAAGCCACTAAAGGACCCTGCCTTTTCAAACTCGAGATTCCTAGGGTCCGAATTCGAAATTTTCGCATGCTTTTTTTAAAACGTCATGTCATTAATAAAAGCATGCCATGTGGTCGGAGGAACCGCTGTTTGCTTTTAATATTCGCAGATTTCAGTAGTGAGGCCATCACTGGTGGCTCTGGTGTCGGAAGGTTCACTGTGAAGTGGCTATGCCTTGTTACAAGTCCCCCTATTGCTTTCCAGGGTCAATATCTGACGGTTAAAAAAAAATTGACATAACGACACCGCATGCATTGCTACATTATTATTTTGTGGGGGGGGGGGCATGCTTGAAGGGCGCAGTCGCTGGCCCACGCTATCTCTAGGCATAATGAGAGTGCTCGTAAACTGTTTGTGCTACTAACCTCTGCTTCGCATTAAATAACTGAGCATGAAAACCACTTCGGCAACTGAAGTGATCATTGTCCCTTTAGCCAGCTTTTTTTTTGGGTTGCGCGATATCGGGTCCAAAAAATACAATTTGTTAGTTTCACTTAAGCCCTTAGCAATGAATGCGATACCTAGAAATTGTATTGTGATACTAAATAATATGACTTGACGTCATCCGCGAGGAGCGCTAGCGACGGGAGGTTGGTATCTCGAAGGTCCGCAGACTTGTCGCTCTCTCAAAAACTTGCTGCACGCATGGTGCTCTATATCCATACAGCGACTTGGATGACTAAAGATGTCTGGAAGACCTCTTGCACGCCGATGCATGTACACATATAGAATCAGACTTGTCTAGAGCACCCAGCTGGCCGCTTCAGCTGCCGTTTGCTTGAAAAATATGTAAAGAGAGACGCCGTGATGATATCAAACATGGTCATATTGCGTTAGGCTCTTGTGCTATAATGTAAGCATCAACGGAAGCTTGTAGCTAACATAAAATAGAAGCCGTGTCCAACAAGTGTCAACAAGCATGTGCTCCGCTGCTTTAGATAAGTGTGATTGTATCTGTACAGCGCGAATGGACCTCCGAAATGGCTTAACGATGACGTGGCCGCTTTGCGATCAAGGCTCAGTGCATACCCACATATGGCCGCTCTAGAAACCGAAGCACTTTTTGCATAGTCTGTTCGCGTTGAGAGTGCAAGGTAGAAGGGTGTACAAGCAGTCTTTAATGCCCGCCAAAATAGTGCGCGCACCAGCGATCACACCCTTAAAGTCAAAATTCATGTGCTGATAACCACATAGGTGTATTCAGAACATTGTTTCATGAAGTAGAATTTTCTACAACCATTATTCTGTTTTTTTGCTGAAAAAATAATCACTGAACAAGTTTTATCGGAATGCTCAACAGCATGACGCCATTATTTTTGAATCATCATTTGAAATAAGGAGTGCTCCCAAGATGATTAGCTCCATGAGTAAAGTAAAAAGTTGGGCGAGTTGGTGCTGGTTCATGATGATAAGGGGCGCGAAAAAAACGACACACAACAGAGAAGAAGTACACGGGACGTCCCGTGTACTTCTTCTCTGTTGTGTGTCGTTTTTTTCGCGCCCCTTATCATCATGAACATAGCTCCATGAGATTTGCAATAAGTCGAATAATTTCTAGCTCTTCACAAGAGCCCCAAAATAACAACTCACCTCCTTGAATGTAAATTGAAGGAGCGATACAGTCGACATCTGCTACCGGGTGGGAGGTGTTAAACGTCATTCCTCGCTCCCCCAGCATGGCAGACAGCGGAGGAGAGGAGTCATGTCGGGACATGAGAATGGCAAAAAAGGCGGCAAAGCGCGCGCAAAGGCGGCGGGCTTGCCTCAATTCCCACAAAATGCAACTTTTTTCTCCTCCAGGATGTGAAGTTAGGTGTTCCGAATTGCTCCAAAATGGAAAATTTTGGTGCTCCAAAATACTCCATTATAGAACATTTTGCTGCTCCAAAGTGCTCCAGAATGGAAAATTTTGTTGCTCCAAAGTGCTCCAAAATGAAAATTATGCTGCTCCAGAAATTGCTCCAAATCTGAAGACCTCAACAGCATCATTGTTTATGGCTGAAGGAACTGTCGCATTCCTGAGAGATTAAGACTTGGTTCCGCTCTTTTTGAGTCTGACAAATTTTGCATAGATTTATGCGAGTTTCCGAGTGAGTGCCTCTGGACCTGAGATCAAATAAAAGTTCGGTGCAGTAACTACTGAACAAAACCAGCTGCCACTGACAGAAATACACATATTATGCAGTTATCATATTAGTGTATCACTGCAAATACAGTTTTTCATGTTTGTCTTTGAGGTACTTAGTTGTATTCATTGTGCACAGTGTGCATTACAACAGGAGGCCTTTCAACTTTAAGCGTTTCGCTTATCAGCGATGGCAAGTAAGTTAAAGAAACTCGATATTCATGTGCTAGTCAATAGTGATCACTAATATTGATGCCACGATAAAGGCAAGCACCTACCTGCGTATTTTGGCAGTTATGTTTTGGACAACATAGCAGGCATTTTCAGTACAATTTCTTTAGGCTTCCAGCTGATTATAACATACACTGCGAATTCGCTGTTTACCTCACAAGCTCTAGTTATGTTTCTGTCTAAAAGTACCTATGGCTTTATGGTAAAATGCAAAGCATATAAGCCCAGCAAAGAGGGATGCTTAAGGCAAGGGAACTAAAGGCAAGTATTACGTCGATGTTCATGGTTGAAATAGCGGTCCAGAAGCATTGTTGCGCTACTATCGTGCCAAATAAATGCTTATTTCGAAATAAAATCATGTTTTAGTGCTCTTCATGGTGTTAGCGCGCTTAAAATCACCTGCCTGAATGGGTCTTCTGGTGTAGTAGTTGCCTTGCTCAACGTCACTCACCTTACTGCTAGGTTGCTGACACTAGTAGCAGCAGAGTATACTCATACAGGCAGATTGCAAGTCTTTCCCAAGTAGAGGTTGATCTCACAATCACTCGCAGAAAAGTGCAGCGAGCATACACGTCAATTTTTTTACTGTTTTGCACACTGGTGCAGAGGCATGACATTCAGTCACTTTGAGTGTAGGGGTTCGTTTTGCAGCAACCAGTGGAAAGTCGCGTCGGTTCCTTTCCTGCAGCTTAAGCGGCTTACACCATTCTGGCATCCAGCAGCATCATACAAATTTTCCATCCCAGCGACTTGCGCGAGTGTGCAAAACACTCGCAGCAGTACACTATATTGAAACTACCATCAAATGCGACCATGTGAGTGTAGTGCAGGTCGGCGAAAACGTAGCTTTTGAACCACTTGCGCAGTTTCCTGTGGTAACGCCAAGCAGTTCCTTTTTCCATGACTCAAACAGAAATGAATGAGCAGTATTTTATTACGTACATGTTGTAATGCAGTTTTTTTTTACTGGTTTTATTACTAATGAATAATTTTACTCTGGACTCTTGAAGTCATCAAGATCATTTTAAAATATCCCACTCGTGGTGCATAAGGTGTAGTAAATTCACCTTGATTTCATGATTAGTAGAGCACTGCTGGTAGTAATGCTGACATTTTAGATGTTCTCAAACATTGATCTTTCACTCTGACAAAATTTTTTGCCTGCCTTTAGTGTCCGTTTAAAGACTTCTGATCACCCAATAAAATTCTTGCAGGAAGAAAATTGTGTGGTTGTGCCCTGCAACATGCAGGGTATGACCACACAATTTGTATTATATTGTATCATTTAGCATTGGGAGACAATTAGGGGCATTACATGAGGAAACTTTTTGAAGCTGTCTCTGCAAATAAAAACATGAAGTTGTGTGTGCACTTGTTCTGCAGGTATCCATTCTCAGATAACCAAAAGGTACGGCAGCCCGACTGGGAGCTGTATCTTGAAGAAACTGCCAAGATGATTGTTCAAGAACAGAGTGTCAAGAGGTGAGCCACATGTAGCTGCTGGTAGTCTGCAGCAGACCCTTGTTGGTGTAGATCGCTACATTAAACTTGAAGTTGTATATGTACTGGCACTCTGTCCTTCACTGCTAGGACAACTTATGATCCAAGCGGTTATGAGCATTCCCAGTGTACTCTGCCAGCATGTGGTAATGGATACATATGTTTGTCTAGGTTGTCTGAAGTGAGAGCTCGCCTTTACGAGCTATTGACCCATCTTATCCCACCAGATGTCATCTTAAAGGTGAGTTTGAGCAGCAGTCATCTTTCTTTGCTCCAGCGCTGGGCCTAACCTATTGAAATGCTTGACCAGCTTCCAGTGATTGCAATTTTAACTAATATTAAGATGTATGACACATGCTCCTCAATCGTATTACGCGTTACAGTACTTCCGTTTCATTCTGGACGGCATCTGTACAGCCACGAAATCTTGTGGAAAAATCATTTATTTGTACATTTATCTTTGTATCATCACTTGCCATATACTATCTATCATCAACATACATGCAATGACTTTCAAATATTGACGGCACAATCAAACCCACACATTTCTATAACAAAATGGGTGTACACGATGAAGAATTATGGTATTTACAATAAACAACAACAAAGCTATGTTTGGGCAATATACAATGTGGCGACATGATAAGAGATCACAGAAGGACACAACATACAGTTTTGTGATAGATTAATACATGGCACTAACTTGCGAATAGTCGCTATGCTGTTAATAAAGATGACACTGGTTTGAAGGACATTTATATAATACCACAACTCCAATGAATGTGCATAACAAAGATTCACATGAAAAACAAACCAAAATATGAACTTCCACTTTGTTTTGAACTTGCCTAAGTATTATTAACTAATAAGTACAATGACCACTTGTACATGGAAAATGAAACTTTTAAACAGGTAAGTTAACAGATTTCTTAGATGTACAGTAACATGTTCACATGAAGTACTAATGAGACATCGGACAAACACTTTAAAAGGTTGAAATGCAGTACACAACCATCCACAATTGGCAAAAGTAAAGTTCTGTTTCAGTAGGACATGGCATTTGTGAATTTTTCGTTTTGGACTGCATGAAGGTTGCGGACCCGAACCATAGAAAAGAATACTACCAAGCCTCAGAGTGGCTTGCATAACAACTGTTCTACATTTACTTTTGTTTGTTTCCCTGTGTTATATAATGACATTAAAGCATTTTGGTGCTCTCTTGTTGGCTTCACTATCTGTTATTCCCACTTTTCAAAACCAATATAGTGGAGGAAGCCAAAGCAGGCATCAAAATGCTTCACTGTGGTGTTCGCACGTAAACATATTTTGGGTAATGGCAATACAACCCCTGCGAAACCAAAACAAAGAAGCCTGTAGAAAATATTTTATGAGAAACGATTCATGATGTTTCACTGGCGGCATCTTTTTTTTTTTCTGTGGTTCTGATGTCCTGAATTCATCATAGAAAAGAACACATCGTTACCTAAAGACTGTGACTCGATGTCGCCCGCGCTACTTTCGGCCTCGCGGAGCTTGCTTACAGCCCGCTAAACATTGCTTGTCATGCAGGGTCTGCTGAAGCAGGTGGTGGCCAACTGTGATGGTCAGCTGAAAGGCGAGGCCACAGTCTTGGCGGCACAGTACGAGCACAGGCTGCAGCTAGGCAGCAAAGCCATCTACCACCTGGAGGCGTTTGTGGCCAAAGTCATGGCCATCTACAAGAACTTCCTTGATGAGAGCATCTCTGGATTCTTCTAGCCTGTGACTGAAATTCAGCTCTGGAAAGACATAAATGCGTTGTCCTTGTACAGTTGGCTTTATACTAGTTCTTTATATCTCTTTAGGCAGATTGACAGAAAAAGCTGGCCTGTTCGGACAACAAATTTGAAGAGCACCTGCAACACTCTTTGAACTTGGTCAGAAAACACTGCGAATTGGTAATTGAGGCTCTTGTGAACCACGTGAACCAAATATTGTATGCACTGGAACCTTGGCCATACATTCACGGCTCGTGCAAATTTCGGGGTCATTACAAATTATTCTGTGGTCCCGGCCAAAGCCCATTCGCCTGTAATGTAATGGAGCACGGTTGCTGGGTACCGGTTTGCACCTCACGAAGTTTGATACGAATGTACGCCACTGAGCACGTATGAACAAGTGCTGCCTGCTCTGTTGCAAAAGAGCAATCACGCACAGGCATGTGCGCTGTGCCACCAATTTCTAAACAACTCTCCATCAAAAGGTGCTTCAAATCCTTTGAGATTTTGGGCAAGAATCTTGGAAACCCCGATGCACTTTCATATGCCTTCGCATTTAGATTACAGATAGTGTTGTATTGCACAAATTTTTCTTTATTTTTTCTTCAACACATCGATGCAGCCTGCTGTGCACGAGGCACGGTCAGTGCGCTGTGCTTACACATGCCTGCCACAGCTATGCAAGCCATGCCCTCACACTCAGAAATTCAATGAACGGTGGATGAGGATCGAAAGGCAAAGGAGCTAGGCCTTGAAATGTCAAGATACTTGATTGTTAGGTACAGGCACAGCTCTCCACGGCAGCTGTGCATGGGAGACCCTCAAATTTAGAGCAAACCTCCCGATTGTGGGGGCACGGTGTACACCTTTATGATAAGAAAATAGTGAAGGACAGCAGTTCTAAAATTTTCTGGCTTTCATCTCTTGCGCACAAAGCACTCCTTAATCCACTTTCGCCGTGGTACTTTGGTGTCATGCCAAAATCATACTAAGATTCGAAAGGGGTTACTAGCTGTCTCGGGCCACAACTCATCTGGTTCACTAATTACACATGCATGCAACAAGAGTGATTGCTGAGTACTGACTATCATTCAGAGCTGTTATTCACATTCTGCGGCCCTGATAAACAATGAGTGGAAACATGCCACCTTTTTTCTCCGCATACTCATGTTTTCTGTAGACAGTAATTTCAGATTATAGGATTATTTTTGGTCACCCGGTCAGATTCCGATTCGCATCACCAAGGTTTCATCGTAGCATTCTATGTGGCAGGAAATTTTCGGTGATGTATCAAAGACGGCTAGAAATTGGTCACTCTTCACTGGGTGAATTACACTGTCAACAGACATGACATTATGCTGCATAGTTAGCACTGCCACCACATGCCCACTCTGAAGTGAACTGGTTTAGTGACACTAGCAAGCTTGTGATCACACCAAAATTTATCCGACACGTTATAAAAAAGAAAGGATCCATTGGAGAAGGAGAGAGAAAAAAGCCAACCACAGTGGCAGCAGATAGCAATGCATAGCATTGGTCGGCAAAAACTGTGGAGCTCACTCACTCATGCAATATATATTGCCCTTGGCACTCGGATTGGGCAGAATTTTTCTCAGCTGGACTCACTCAGACTCAGCCTCACGGCTCTACCAGAGTCTGAACGAGCCAGGGTGAGCCGAGTCATGAGCCTGTAAGCGCATACGAATGGCTTCATGGAACATGGTGTCAATGCTCTTTAGCACCAATATCATACACTCGATGCTCTATTTGGCGCCTTTTGATCATGTACTTTCAAATATGGGATATCAGTGGTCACCATCTAGTAAGAAAATTTTTACTTATAAGACACGACTTACACGAGATAGTCTTATCAAAAATTCTCAGAAAAAAATTTCCGTGGGTGGGGAAGAGGTTAGGGCACCCCCTTGCCTCCATAACTCATGCCTTTGATCAATAAATACTCAGCTAGCATATGAACACCAGAGTTTTGAAGTATGCGGTAGTTGGCGAGACTATGAACTTGAATAAATAGAACCACAGACTGACAAAAAAGTTTAGAGCCACTCATGGACTACATTTTGCACTTAGGACTCACTCAGACTCGCCAAAATGTTTCTCAACTGGACTCGCTTGGACTGCGAGTCTGAGTGAGCTAATTCGCGAGTGAGTTTGCCAACCTATGATCGCTACAGAGCGAATCGGGAGTGTTCACTCTCTGCGCAAAAAACAAATGAGTGTTTTTGCTCACCAAAAGTGTGCACGTGCTTCACTGACGGCGGATCATCAGGTGGCTCTCTGGTGTGGATGGGTTCCACTTTCACTCCTGAAGGGAAAGAGCAGCATTTGCAAAGTGAGACTGACTGTGCCTTGACAAATGGGTACAGATGGGGAGACAGACCTTCTGGGAGTCTTCTGTGGTTTGATGTGCCACAACGACAATATTATTCGAATTCATGCAATACTTTTTGACCACCTGGTGCACTTGAATGTGCACCTAAGCACATGGGTGTTCTTGCATGTCGCGCTTACTGAAACGGTACCACCAAGGCCGGAAACCAAACCAGCATTCCCAGCTTAGCAGCACGAAACCTAATATACTAAGCTACTATGGGGCCTCAGTGGTGTAACTGAAGGTTAAAAAATAAAAGTTTCATTCCATGGGCTAAAGCCACAATATAAGTAGGAGGCTCCAATTCAATTTGAACCACCTGGTCTAACATGCATCCAATATAAATGCAAGGCCATTTTAGCACTTTGCCCTTTTTAATACGTGGCCAGGAATCATACCTGTGCCCCTGTGTTAAGCAGTGTGATGGCATAGCTACGCTTGCAGGTAGAGATACGATGGAAGCTTTAGAGGTTACCTTTCAACTGCTTTCAAGGAGTTGTGTAACCCCGTAAGAGGGATTCGGAAGCGACAAACTTTTCCTTAAATACTTAGATTGTGTATATTATATATTATACACATAGCAAGATCGGACACTTCCACTCATAAGCTATAGTCTATGCATGAAGAACAGGCTGACAGTAGCATTAGAACTTCAGGATAGGTTGTAAGAACTAATGCAGTGCTGTTCGATGGCTCAACGCTGTTCTTTGAAACACTTTAAAAAACATAACTAATACTCCTGCGGAATGCTAAATGTGATGCCATGCCTTCACCAAAACACTTACTTTGTTGCGCTTTTTCTTGGATGGCTGCTAAGGCATCCAAAGCACCAGCATGATTCTGACTTGCTGCTCTTGCATAGAATTTCGTGGCAGCAGCATAGTCCTTTGGAACAGCGAGGCCTCTTTCACAACACCAGCCCAGGTAGAACAGCGCTTCTGCATCCTGAAGCAACAAAGTAGCTTTAGATATCCCTTTTTAAAATTTATTTGCCAAGCACACGTAGTACCTTGGCAGCTGCAGCCTCCTTCAGCAATGGCACGGCTTCATCGTAGTTTCCTGCTTCAAGGTATTTATGTGCAACAAATGTTTTTGCCTGTGAAGAAAATGTGCGACGCTTAGTTTGCAACGCTTGAGACTGTAACATGTTTCACGAAAGGAGAGCAACCAGTTTCAAGTGCATGGTAATGTGCTCACCGTAGCAGTACTAATTAAGATAAAAAAATATTATGAGCACCCCAAACAAAGTTTAAATTAAGCAGTTTGCATCATACATATAAAGTTAATATTCTTGTGAAATTACAACAAGCACCTAGAGTGATCGAGTAAGAAAAACTTCTGACAAGTAAGCTAATTGTTTTTCTTCTTTGTGAGTGTATATCATTGAAAAATACATTAGGAGTTCTGATAGGACTTCTAGTGGTTAATTAACAGTGCATTAAGTGTCTTTGACCAGCTTATGTAGATGTATCCAGAGCTTTCCATACAAATAAATGTTCCTGTTTGGCAGAAGTGCAAGAACCTGCCATGCAATTCTATGGATTGTGTGCCAAATCCGGTGTCTAACTTTTCACGCACTTATTTTCTTTGCAGCTAATGTTCTTGAGTTATACATTACATGAATTATTCATGTATAGTTGCACAGGTGATATCCTCGTATAAGCATGGAAACATGGGATCCTAGACAATGTATTATTTATGCTTTTACTTTACTATATTTATGCCCTTGTAACCCGCACCAAAATCCGAAAATTTCAGTGGCCAAGTGGGGGTGCATATAACATGTGGGGTTTTTCCTATAGCTCTGCTTCACAGCAATGCGTGCTGTACCGTGAAGCCTTTTAATTGTGTAGCAAAGGCTACGAAGGCAGTTTCTGCAAATTGGCGTCGCTCCCAAGTAGTACGGCAGCTTGTGGCTGATCTTGGTTTTGCTTCCTTGCATCGTTGAAGTGTTTAGAGAAACATTTGGGGAGAGAAAATTGGATTGTTCGTTCTAAACCTGTCACATTACAAGTATGTTTTTGGACGTTTGCAGCCGCACAGAGACCCTCCACCACCCTCCACATGCCCTTAATGTCACAGATGCCATGTTTCTTTTGGAAAAGGGCTTGCTGAAAAGGTGGTGTTGTCTAAGAAATAGAAAGAAAATGAAGGCATTTTCGCAAAGTTAACAATACCTGTATGTTACCTACGACTTCCCGCAACCACTTAAGTTACATAATAAATAAAGCAGTATTTATTTTAGCAAGGCAAATTAGATATTATCAGTAAATTTAAGTACTACTTTTGACCCTGTAGCAGACGCACACTTCGGCTCTGTTTCTTCCACGGTGCTGCCAAAAAAAAGTTGTCACGGAGTGCGAGCTCTTTTTACCTTGCTGCACTAGTTCCCCACATCTCGACCCGTTAGCGAAGCCTAACTCGATTTGTCCTGTCAACATGAGTAGCGTCCGGCGGCCGTCCTTCACCGCACAGCAAAAGCTGAAGATCATCGCAGTCGCCGAGGGATTCACAAATCACAAAGCGGGAAGACGGCACAATGTGGACAAGTCCTGCGTGCGCCAGTGGAGAAAGAAGAACGCCTACAAGCCGTGCATCGCGATCGTAGGTCCTTTTCGTAGCCCCAAGACCGGCACCTACCCCGAGCCGGAGGTACAGCTAGTTATGTTCACCGAAGATCTGAAAAGCAGGGGTCACGCCGTATCGACCAAGATGGTCCCAGTGGAAGCGTGGAGACTGTCGAGAGAGCTAAGCCTACCTCACGGATTCCGTGCAAGCCGCGGATGGCTGCACCGCTCTGCAAAGTGACAAGGGCTTTCTACTGCTTCAGCAACAGCCTTTGTACAGCTTTTTTTGGCATATTGAATGTACGAGCAATACGAGAGGCTTTTTTTTTTTTTGCGAGATAAAAGTGGGTGTGCGGATTATATGCAGGGGCGGGTTATAAGCGTGAAAATACAATATATTCTTCCTCTGCTCTCCCTGCTTACCAATAACAAGCGTTGTTTCAAATATCGACATAATTTTGGTGCAACTAAGGCACAAATGTAATCCACACAGAGATTGCTCAGTAAAAAAAAAAATCAAGAGCGATTCTGCTACGTGGTGATGGAAGAAAAGCAAAATTTTTTTTCTTGACATAACCATTTGTCTAGCGACATGAATCGGTTGCCCCCTTCACACTATACTGGCCACTGCAGTGGATCAAGCAACAAATGAACATGAATGCAGTGAAGATACCAGCCTTTCCTCAATGACATTTGTTTTTGGGAGTTGCTCCAGACAAGAGGTGGAGAAAGGGTACATGTTGCTGTTGATGGTGGCAAACCAGGGTTGCGATTTTCTGTCTCCACCTATTGGATCATCTACTTCAGCCTTTACCGATTGGTTGGAGCTTGGCGAGCAGCACACCCCTATTTCCGGTCCTTTTTTAGCAACATCATTTTGACTTCACGAAACTTTCACAACTCTCAAAACAAACGAGAAAAACAGAATGCATTTTACCGCAACGGATGCTGCTCCCAGAGATTCACTTTTGATTAACATCTCAAAGGCTGTTACTGAACTCTATAATCATGTTAGCCCTTGCATTAAGTTTCACACGGCTGCTCGCCTGACGCACCCAGATCCAGAAGGTCAATACACATTCCCTGCATAGTTTTGGCAGAGCAATGGGGTTTTAAGACTGCCTCGAAAACATTTTTTGGGCACGTCATACGCACTTTTTAAAATTTTTTTTAGATCCAAGTCACAGACAGCTTCACTTTAAAAAAGCTGGCTTCGTTGTTCAGCGAAAACTGGTAGCCACCACACTTAAACACGTCGCAATCTTTGCCATATGCGAATGTTGGACAAAGTTGGACATTCAAGACAGCAGATACCTGGGGGACTCCTAGACGGGAGGCCTTCTCCAACAATGAATGGCCGGTGCTGGTGTTTCCATGGCCGTTCAGATATAACACACCCAGGTTGTAGGTGGCCAGTGGGTGGCCCTTGAGGACAGCTGCTTTATAATGCATCAGTGCCTGCGTGCACACGACCAATTTAAACGGGCACTTCGGAGTAGCAGGCCAAGTTTATACGACTGCTCACAGAAGTAGCCTAACAGTAAGTTGAAGCTAGGTGACGTTATACCTAGAGGGAAAACCACACTAGGCAACCTCGGCTCAATTTGCAACATAGCTGATTTCTAAGCAGAAACTAACGAGGGCAGACTTCTCTTCCATAAGTCCAAGTCAGGTGGCTCACATCAGTGGTACAACCAGAAAGTTTTTTAAAGGAGGCATGCACTTGGCTGTGAAGTGAAGCCCTTTGCGGACCATTGTCGAGCTCCCCCAAGTAACGCAACATGGCAGCAGTGGTCTGCTGTCAGGCACCACATGCTGCCACAAGGTTGCCGAGACTTGTATCAAGTTCAAAAATAAACATTCAAGTTTTCCTTGTACACTTGTTTTTCTTTTGCAGTGCTCAGAACTGGTTTTGATTTATTGAGATGTGGGGTTTAATGTCCCAAGACCACCATATGAATATGAGAGACGCCGTAGCGGAGGGCTCCGGAAACTTGGACTACCTGGAGTGCTTCAACGTGCACCCAAATCTGAGCACTCAGAAATGGCAAAATATCGTTTTACCAGAACGACCAGAAACTGGAGAAAAGTTTCAGATTGCAAAGGGTTAATCATAGACTTGTGCACGGTTTTCATGGTTCAAGCCTATAATATCCACACAGCTGAAGCACAAACATAACAAAAAAAAATTTGTTGTCCTTCAAGATCATCATAACATCGTTATAAAAATGAGAGAAAGAGACTAGCCTCACACAGATCAACGAAATGTAGCGACATTTCTAGTGAAGCCATACAGATTCACACTACCTTGTCCAAGTCCTTATTGACAGTCCTGCCTCTTTCGTAACAGACTCCGAGGTTGTAGTGTGCTCTGGCAGAACCCAGTGCTTGTGCTTTTTCAAAGCTCTTTATTGCTTCGGTCTCATTCGTCAACAGTAAATGAGCACCATTAATGTCTTCAAGACAGGCAAAATACTCCATCAACACGCTGGCAAGTTGCTCGCTTGCCTCAGCAGTCTGAAAAAAAAAAAAAAATTATACATCACGAAGAAAGCGCTCAAAGAAAGAGACAAATAACGGAATGATTTAATTTCACTCACTGACTGCGGCGGCTCGGAGTGTCCTGCATCAAAATGGTCTCCATCCAAGGACAGACGCACGGGATCGACAGCATCCGAGGAGAATTCGTCTTCTCGTGCGAGAATTGAGCTCGATGATATTGGACGTGGTGAGGCAATGACAAGGCGAAATACAAAGTTGCGTAAAAGGTTGCACACTCTGAGACAGGGTCGCACAGCATTGTCTGCATTCCCACTTTCACGGGCGATGGCGATACCAGCTTGATCATTGCCCCACAGGCACCGCCTACTTTGCAGCTGCAGGTTTAGGCCAACTGCAAGTAGCGTTCCCTAGAAAAACGAGATTTCCAAAATAAACAGATCACAAGGATGTTAAAGCGGTCTCTACAGTGAAATGTTTCATGGAACATTTAGAAACTGCTGTACTGCACTGTCGCAATGCAGTTCTATTAGTGAAATAAGTACATTTTTTCTTCCTGCTACACTTTACCTCATGGGTGAAAACAAATTTGCAGCAAGTGTAAAAAACTAAAGATGGTTGCCATTTGCAATAATAATTGCGTTATATTAAATAATTATAACATGCAGTGCAAGAAAACATGCTGCATTTAGTACTGAAACATTTTATCTCACTTTTTGTGCTAAACAGAACGACCAAGTCGTTACTTTGCTGACTAGACATGTTTCATTGCAAATATACTAGGCTAGGGGAACCATACGTGCTTACTATCACAAGGATGGCATTGCAATATACAATTATAAGCATAGCTCAATTACTACAGGCCAATTACTAATGGCAAATGTTTTTTATAAATGAACACATTCCTGCACAATACAGTGTTGGCCCAAAATTTAAGTGCCTACGCTGCGCTAAGCAGTAAACACTTTTTTTTTTTAAGTTTAGCTCAGCAGGATGGGCATAAACAGTTATCTGCACCAATTTCAAACAGACTATCGGATTCGACACTTTGCAAAGCTGAAATTTAAAACGTTACTTTCACATCCCCACCTTGTTCCTGGCGCTTGTGCGCACGCATAGGTGACTGAATTATAAAAAGGGAAATACAGCGCGAGATGTGTGCGGCATGAAATGCGAACATGGGGCCGGATGATTTTTGCGGGACATCAAAAGTGAAGGATGTTCCGAAACTTAGGTGCGACTCACCACCCATCCGACGGTTTCCACAAAACTGCACGCTGGTCTGTTCGTGAAAAAGCGCCCGTCCTCGTGGCAAGTTTCTCTTTTGCGTCGATCATGTTCGTCTTGCCGGTTGGCGCCGAGATTCGCAACTGGGACAACGAATCTAACAAGAAAGAAAGCAAAAGAGCGTGTCAGGACAGGAGCCCGCACAACGAGCGCGAAGAAACTACGAACACGGGTTGCACCTGTGAGTTTCTTGCTTGTCAGGAGAGTCTTCCGACTTGGGTTTGCGTTGCTTACGCAGTCCCCACCGCACAAAACCTGCAAGAAATGATGTTGAGCAAGCACTATCCCTGCCGGCGCAAACTACGAGCGCCTCGTGCAAAACTTACCTCTAAAACCTGAACGCCACATTCGATACGATGGAACGAACGCTTGGGTAACACTTGACGAATGAACTTTTTAACTATATCACATACATTCACGACTTCATGGGCCAAACTAGAGCACCATCAGACTAAAGTGTTCCAGATAATCACGCCACATCACACGTTACATAGATCACAAGTAGCGCGCATCGCATCACATATGATAATCTGTGTGTTTCGACTGTTGTTGGCGCAGTTGGCGTGCTAGCTGGAAAAGTTGACCTTCGCACAGTATCATCATCATCCTTCCTTAACGTCAAGCGTAGAGTTAGCAAGATAGTACAAGGTTTCGCAAATTTCGTCTACCATGATTTCATCTTTATTAATCACTACTTGATTATATTAATGGAACGAGGCAAGTATAAAACTGCCGATAAATATGTTTGTAGCTATCACAACTGATCACAACCATGTATCACGGAGGAAGGAAAGGTCCTTCCTTCCTCCTGCCGTGTATCAGACCGCAGTGCGAAGCAAATGGTAGTGTATAGGTGTTCTGTGGCGAGGCTTTGAAAACTAAGCCATAGCCTCCTCTATAACTTTACATAGGAGGCTATGACTAAGCAAGCGGTGGCTGGAAGTGGCGCTGCTGCCGCAACAGGCTTCAGCCAGTCCAGCAACGTAAAATATGCCCGCGTGTTGTAGTACGAAGGCTGACGCGATTTTACGTGCTTTTGCGTTCTGTGTAAGGTAGATGTTTGTGCATCTTCAATGCCCAGGCTGCAAAAGTATGCGCGGGGATGTGAGGTACTATAGGAAGCAACTCCTGTAATTACTAATTGCTAATGTTTAACTTCCCCAAATCATGATATATGATTATGAGATAGGCCGTAGTGGAGGGCTCCGGGAGTTTGACCACCTGGGTAGGGTGGCTAACCTGGGGTTCTCAAGAGCACCTAAATCAAAACACACGGGCCTCAAGCAATTTCGGATCCATCGAAAATTTGGCCGGGATTCGATCCCACGGCTCGCGGGTAAGCAGCCGAGCATAACCACTAGACAACGCGCTGCTGTGAAGTATTAACCCAGAGTACAAACTGTATACTTCGTTCGAAGCTGATCTCACTTTGCGCAGATTCAGCGAAAAAATCCGGTCCCAACTGGATTTCATCTCAACCGAAGTCATGCGCTTGCTGGGTTGATTTTCGCGAATGCGCTGTCGCGCATAGTCGGTCTGAATGATAATGTTAAGCGATCTTTCCTAGTCTTCTTGGTGTTTCTAGGGCATTTAACGCAAACTATAATGGGCAATGTGGACGATATGAGCAGCACCCACTGCACAACTCGCAGGGCTCCGACGAAATTCTGTCGTTACATATTTTCACAGCTCCTACGAGAGTCTTTAGAGTCTTCCTCGTTAGCTGAAAAAAAATTTCGTCAAAGTTACTCGCTTTGTCATTGAAAGTAGACTTAGACAATCAGCAACACTAATACCTGTCGCGCTGAACTTGACGAGAACTGCAGCGACCGCCAAGCACTGGTGGTGCAATACGGAGCACCATCTAACGCGCTTTCCAACATTTTTGCTAATGTATTAAACGTTCACGATTACCTAAAGAGAAAAACTAGTCATACTTGTCCTTGCTTTTTCAAGAAATTCAATATGTGCGCATAGCAGCTGCATGCGCGGCATTCACTCGCGCTTTGTCGTCTGCTGCGTGGAGTTTGTTGCCGCAGTAGCGCCAATAGCGTCACCTGGGTGAAGAGTCTACAACTAAAAAAGCTATAAGCGTTGGCTTTCCCAACAAGGCTTTGGATTTGCTTACGCTTGCAATGAAAAAAAAAAGTGTTATTGACATGACTGGCGAAAAACAATCTCACTTAAAAAAATCAAGTAATGAGAATGCGGTACTTGAAAGAAAACTCTCAAAGCTGCTTGGGGTTGCTATCCCCGTGTTAAGCGCAACCACACATGCATAACAACGGTATCGAGAAACACGTACAAAAGTTAACACAAAGCATAAACAAGCAAGCTTTTTGTTCAACAAAAGTTCGAAAGTTCATGTTAGATCAAAATTTCAGAGCATGGGACACCGTAGGCCTTCTGACAACTGCAACCACGTCTAGCTCAAAATTGTGCTGCCCTCTTTTGCCTGTCAACGTTGACAAGCCGGAACGTGTGCTTGCTTCGCAGTCAATCTACTGTATTCTAATCAAGATTTTAACTCTGTAGGCTGCTTTAGCCGCCAAAGTTTCAAATTGCTTTCTTCCTTTCGCGCAGTGTGAGAATAGCCTATCGAGGTGATGTAATTAAACAAGGGAAATACTGAGCTTCACTGGTGAGCTTGTTCTGTAATTGTTGATGCGTGCGGTACGTATTGCTGAGACAAATGTCTTGTGTAACTTGCACTTTGTTCGCGTTTCAGAGAGCGTCTCAAAACGACGTCTTTGTGGATTGGACCAGCTGAATCGTATTGTTGAAGATAATGACCAACAGAGAAACATGAGCTTCACGGGTGAGTTAGCTGCGGCGATACTATGGAAACGCTGCTGCAACGCGTGCGATTGTTTAAATTGCAGAGTGCCACTCCGAGCTGCAGCTCGTCGACAATTCTTTTCTCGGAGGATTAAGTCCACTCAACCAGACTGGATCGATTTCCCTCATTGAAAGAGTGAAGGAAAAGCTCCGAGAAAACACGAGGAAGTTGCTGTGCCTGCCTCTCACACAGAACCAAACGCTTCCGGATACCCTCTGTGAAGACACCTTTTTCGGCTTGCCTGTTATTGTGCGCAGCTTGATAGAGTTGCATCATGGCATCACACAGCTGTACGGTAAGCCGCTGTCAAACTAGTTAAGCCATTTTCTTTGTTTGGGACAACTTTTTGTTGCAGTTGAAGAATCGACGACCTAGGTAACTGCTATACATATTACATAGACCACGCGTGCCGTTTCCAGCGACGTTAATCAGCCTTCCATGTCCAAATCAAATGATAAATCAATTAGGAAGGCGACTATGACGTCATCCTGTGGGACTCGGTACGCACGTGCAAGCACATTGTGACAACAGTTTCGACATAAGTTCCCAAAATGTAGGACAAAATATTGCATTCCTGTTCTGTTTGCTTCTTGACCTGTAAAAAAATGAAAAGACAAACACGAAACAGCGCTTAAACACACGGGACAGATCTCGAGGAAAAAGTGATTTCTTCCGTGTGTGTGCCAATTCTTCCTCCACTCCATGTGTTAAGCGCTGTTTTATATATACTTATCACGAAACCTACACTAACTCTCCAAACATGCCTGTCTTCAAAAAAAATAAAAATACAGTTTGTGATAAAATTAAACAGACAAACAAAGAACAGTTGGTGCTAAAGTGGGATGGCATTCGTCTTAAAACATAAGCCATATGAAAAAACTGTTGCAATCAAATATGCCTTAAACTCACTAGCTGCAATTCATAGGTAATCATAGTATGCATTAATTTTCTAGCATTGTCAGCCTCTTCAAGCATTTCAGTTCAGAATTTAGTATCGTGCTATTTGCCACAGTGCTTAAACCGGATAATGAACAGAAACGGCTTTTTTTTTTTGCTTTTTTTGGAAATTTTTTTTCTTAGGTTCCCCATGTGTAAAATAATGTACTAATACTGCTAATAATAATAATAGCAAAATATATTTTGTAAGTACTAATGTGATAATATGTAAATTTGCATAATAATATTTCACTAACCTAAAGAACACATAATGTTAAAAACTAGAAAATGGAGAGAAAACCCTGGTTCATTTTTTTTTTTTTTCCTGTCAAATTTGAACCAGCAATGCTGCAGCTCTCTCTCTCTTATTTTTCTTGCCTCACTAGCTTGCATAAGTGGACATTTCAATAGAACTGCATTAATAAAAAAGACAACAGCTTTGTTCTTGTCTTTCTAGCCTGATGCACTACCCCTGCTTTCCATATCTGTCTTTTGTTGCTGTTGTTGCTGTGCTGTTTATTCTTTCCACTATCCTTCCCCGCTGGGCAGGATAAGGCATAGCCGGACCGAGAATGTGCAAAAGGGCCTTTTCATATTTCTACAGTGCAAATAGTAGTAATGATAACAATTATTATAATAACTGTCTCTGTGTAAGCCACTTATTGTTTCTTTGTTCCTTGTGTAAAGTGTGCAGGGCAAAACTGGGATTAGAAATGACGCTTTGCGAGCTGTGGTCACCACTGTTTTTACATTTAGTAAAAAAATGAGAAAGATTTTTTTCTTAAATATTAGAGAAGGCTCACAGCATAGTTATTGTTGTAGTTCTAGTGAGTAAAATTGATTTTTATTTTGTAATGTTTGCTGCTTATATTGTTTGAGTAACCTTATGGTGTACTGTGTTCACTATCGTAATTTAGGGCATGTAGTTGTCATTCTTTCCCTCCTCGCCTTGTTGGTTGCTGCAATTTTTAGAATATCGGTAGGTGCACCTGTGTGCAAGCAGTCAAGGAATTAATTGGATTGTTTTCATGATTTACCCTAAATAAACATATCAATAGCTCTATTGCAGTGGTTCTCAGCCATGTGTCAAGAACCCGTTGTGGACTGGTGGAAGTGATGGGGCACTCCTTGCAGCGGAGGGGAGAGAGGGTGGTACGTAGGTAAATTAACACAACTGGAGCGTGAAGCAGGTGCCTTTTATTGCTACCAAAAACATCAAACAAACGTGCCACATCATTTCATTTTGGATAGTTCATATATGTGGCACAGTCACGCGTAAAGAAAAATGCGGGTGAAGGTTTCGCAGATCATACAAATGGCTTCGCGGACCTCATAGGTTCTGCGGACCCCCATTTGAGAACCGCTGCTCTATTTGATGTTTTGCAATTCAACTTTACCAGCTTAGATTTTGAACTTCTATAGAGTAAAAGTGAAAATAATGCTTTGCTCATTTTTTTTATTCAGGATATTTTCTACGATGCATAAGTAGCAGAGAAAAATAATCAACAATAGCTCATCAGCTAACTGCACATATCCTTGTGCAATTCAGTTGCTTCATCGTTGCTGCATTTGATGTCTGTTATTCAATGGGTAAGGTCACCTCAAACATTGGGCATCGGTTTTTGTTCTGTTGTTTTTACAGATTGGCAAAAGGAATGCCTAAGCCTTCCTGCTCTCAGTCAGAGGAAGAACCTTATCTACTCACTTCCAACAAGTGGAGGCAAGACTCTGGTCGCCGAAATCTTGGCCTTCAAGGAGATACTGTGCTCACGCAAAAATGTACTCTTCATACTTCCATATGTGTCCATTGTTCAGGAGAAGGTGCGTATCGTAATCATTCGCTTTTGCATCTGTGGCATTCTAATCAGATTGTGTGCCAACAATACACTCTACTAGGTAATACATTGGTTAAATTCAGGGCCATGGCTCAAAAGGGGTATGTTGGCTGGGTAAAAGAATGCAAGTCATCTTAGTAGAATGCATAAGGCTCGATGCGAACCTACATTGGCAGAATAATTACATTCTCAAATCTGAACAGAAGCAATCAGAGCTTCATTTAATTATTTCCTGTTTTTCAGTTAGTGTGCATGTTTCGTTACTGTCATGAATACAAGGTATAAGTAAATTATTTAATTATATTTCCTAATGAGTTTAGTGATTTAGTCTTGATAATTCAATTGCCAACTGCAGTTTTTATCAACCCTTTCGCAGCATTGTTTCTTGAGTGCTTCTGTAGCTGAAGTAGTAGTGCTCTGTATTTTGCTCACTCATGTCGTGAACAGCACAGGGTGGTCTGGCCATGGGCTGTATGTGCAAGCAAAGTGTGTATTTTATTTTTCCAATGAAGGTGCGGTCCATGTCGAGCTTTGGAGTGGACCTCAACTTTCTGGTGGAAGAGTATGCAGGCAGTAGGGGTGCGCTGCCACCTCCCAAAAGAAAGCAGCGCTGTGCCGTCTACTTTGCCACCATTGAAAAGGCGCACTTCCTGGTGGACTCACTGATCGAACAAAACAGGCTAAGCGAACTAGGCCTGCTCGTGGTTGATGAGGTGATTCATATTTGCTGTAGCTGCACTATGGCGCCTATATTGGGTGTCAGTGATGCGCAAGCAGTCAGTGTTTTTTCATCCTGAGGTATCAGTTTGACAGGAGCAACATAATTTTGTTGTGTATACTTGACATTATGAGACACAATGTGGAAGCTTTCTTGCAGTAATGTGGCAGCTCGATTTCAGGGGCCGGTTCGCTTTTAAGATTTTCACCTGTCCCCACTTTGGCTACTCATGAGTAAACCGTATTCAGAACACAGCCCATCATTCCTGCCCCTATGATGAACGAACTCGCCTGTCGTAGTCCCCCCCCCCCCCCCCCCCCATAAAAAAATTTTGAAATCGTTCCTGCTTGATTTCAGTAGCGAATCTTATCACGTAAATTCTTTATATTATTGTTATATCAGGGCTTAAAGTTACCCTTTTGATCATGTTATGTGACCTCGCGTTTTGATTAAGGTTAAGTTATGCTACACCTAACTAGAAGCCCGTGTGACATGACCAAAATTAGAAAGATTTAGTTTAAGAATGCTTGTAAGAACATTCAGGTTTAATTTTGCTTGTAGCTGATATTTGTGCAATCTTTGAAAAAATTTGTATCCAACTAAGGTACAAATAATTACGAATGTTACATTAGATACAATTACTGAGAAACTTTTTGGAGAATGATTTGCTGGTTGGTTATTCTTATTTATTGCAATGACTGCACCAATCTATTCAATCAATGTGTATTGGCAGTTGAAGTTTTTAATGCTGCAGTAGAACTATCTCATGAATGAACATAACATATATTTTTTCATGGTGTATATAATTCTACATATTACTATGGGGTACACTGCCTGTTCATCAAGATGTTTAGGAGCAGTGTCAACATAAGTGATTAATGCATGCAGGAGCTTTTAGCACAACTTTTAGCCTCTTTATATTGTAAGGCTGGAATGTCTGGTGCTGTTATTCTACATCATTTTGCAAGGGTTTGCACAGCATGCTGCAGTGTACTAAGAATCCCCCCCCTTTTGGTTTTCCAGCTACATATGCTGGGCGCTGGGAGCAGCAGAGGGGCCATACTTGAAAGCACACTTGTTAAAGTCAAGCACATCTCCCGTGAGTCCTGTTCTTTTCTGAGATGAGGGTTCACACTTTGTACCATAGGTGTGCTGGTATGCATATTTGCCTTAACAGTGGCCATTGCATCACTCGAGGCTATTACCTTGTTGACATTACTCCTAGTGGACCCTATTCATTTGCTTGTTCTTGTTGTACATCAGGTTCACCTAAACTGCTACGATACAGTATGCGATGTGATGTTTAAATTGGTGATGGACCCTTGGAATAAGTTGAAAACTGCTTTTCAAAGTTGTTGGACACAGTTATTCGCTTAGTGTACTGATTGGGTACTGATTTTTTATATGAATACTTGTCTGTGTAGGCTGTAAGTCATTGCTCGCTCTATATTGGTGCATACTTTAGTAACTTCAATGTGTTGAGACTTCTGAGAGCTCGTACAGAAGACCTGTTGTCTCTCAGACTGTTTAAACCATGTTTCCTTCAAGTGTTGCCACATTGTATGAGGAAATGTTTGTACCTTCTGTGAGCATTATTCGTGCGCATCATCTTATCATATGTACATACTCATCATCATCAGTCTGACCTGTGTTGTGGGGCAGAGGCTCGGCAACTAAAAGAAGTGTCTTGCAGCCAAAACGTTGCCTTACAAGTGGTGGAGGGTGCTTTCCGGTCCCCTGGTCCTCTCTCTGCAGCGCTAACCATGCCTGGAGCTCCGGTCGGGTCGCCGTCTGCGCAGTCAGCCCACGGTCATGTCTCAAGACGAGCACAACAACACGGCTCCATCCATCCCGCCTAAACCCCTGGGCATGCCCTCATGGACTGTCACTGCCCCTCAAAAAGATCCCCCGATGTTTGCCGGCCTTCGCGGTGAAGACGTTGAAGACTGATTTGATGAGTACGACCGTGTGAGTGCGCTTAACTATTGGCATGATTCTGTGAAGCTGTCTCGTGTACCGTTCTATCTGACGGCGGTCGCTAGGACATGGTTTCTCATCCATCAACTGGATTTCCCGGACTGGCCTACCTTTAAGCAGCAGCTCCGTCAGATATTTGCCAACCCTTCTGTCCGTGTAGACATAGCCAAACGGAAGCTTGCTGAACGTGTTCAGCACTCTGGCGAGTCTTATACTTTGTACATTGAAGATGTCCTCGCCCTATGCCGTCGCGTCGACAGCTCGATGGCGGAACATGACCGCGTTCGCCACCTGCTCAAGGGCATAGGCGCCACCGCATTTAACGCTTTAGCGGAAAAGAACCCCACCACGATCGCGGATATCATCAGTACTTGTCAGCGACTCGATGACCTTCAACTTATACGTTTACAACCTGTCACAGGAGATCTCAGGCCAACGACTGACAATGAGCTCCGTGCGTTGATACGGTCCATGATCCGCGAAGAGCTGCAACTCCAGGCCACCTCGTCGTCTTATGAGCTCCGCATAACGCCTTCTGCAGGCAGCCTCTGCAACATTGTGAGGGAGAAACTAGCGTCCATGACAAGTGAGCAAGTCCCGAGCTCGCATACCACTCCAAAGACGATCTACGCTCAGGTGGTTGCAGCGTCACCTTCTCAGCAATCGTCGCAGTATGTGTCAACTACGCAGCCCTCACTGAATGCCCTCGCCCCAAGGGCACCTCCTTCTTTCCATGCCTGGCGTCCAACTCGACCGGTTTGCTATCATTGCGGAATACGTGGCCACATTTCACAGTTGTGTCGTCGACGTCAACAAGACGAAAAGCGGGGCTATGGTAACTTCGAGAAGGATGAGTTTGCCCCTGCTCCACAACATCGCCCCCCATACCAACTGTACCAACGCCGCTCACCATCTCCACAGCACTTCGACGCAGCCAGTACCTTCCGCACCTCGCGCCGTCGTTCCCCGTCACCTATGCGCCATTCCTCGTCACCACTTCGTCCGGCTACCACGGCGTCTGATCACCGCCCGGAAAACTAAACAGTGCAGCTTCAGGAGGGAAAGCTGCATTTGGCGGACTGCATCGAACTCCTTGGGAACGCCCTTCAAATGTACTTTCAGTGTGTGTTGAGGGTATATGGACTGAATGAAGCCTTGGTGGACACGGGTGCATCACTCTCAGTTATTAGTGTGGACTTGTGTTCCCGTTTACGCAAAGTGAAGACACCATATGATGGCCCTCCCCTTCGCTGTGCTAATGCGGTTTTTGTTCAGCCTTCTGGTGTTTGCACAGCACGAGTTTTTATTGAGAGCATCCTTCATCATATACAGTTCCTCGTTCTGTCATCGTGTACTAATGCGCTCATTTTAGGGTGGGACTTTCTCTCCTCAGCTTCAGCCGTGATATCTTGCCGTCAGAGGGTCATTCGTATGTCAGATACTGCGCTTTCGTCCGATAAAGATGCTCATAGCCAGCGCTTCGTCACCGCTGATGACTGTTTTATTCCTCCAGGCAATGAGCACATTCTGACCCTAACATCAGATAAGATCAGTACTGGTGATGTGTTCCTAGCACCGTGTGGACGCTACATCTCTGGTGGACTTACCATCGCTCCTAGCCTGGTGCGCTTTCATGATGGCAGAGCATTAGTTACGGCAGTTAACCCTACTTCTTTGCCTTTTGCACTGCCCCAGGGCACTAGTGTGGTTTGCTTCACATATACCGAATCACTTTCTCTGGTGCCCCTTCACGCAGACGCACCATCTTTCTCTACGAGTACTGATGACGATGCTACGATAGCTGTTTTAACAGCTACAATAAATTCCGATCTCACGTCAGCGCAAAAGCAAGAACCTTTGGGTATACTTCAAAAACACAGTGCTTCATTTGATGTAATTTCCAAGCTTTTGGGTCGCACTTTCGTCGCCGTACATAGCATTGAAGCGGAAGGCAATACAATTGTACGCCGCCGCCCATAAGGAGTGTCATCCGCAGCGCGGAAAATCATCGACAACAACGTTGCTTATATGCTCAAACGAGATGTTATCCGGCCTTCGTCCAACTCGTGGTCATCACCTGTAGTGCTAGTCCGAAAGAAGGATGGTTCGGTGCGATTCTGCGTCGATTATCGAGCACTTAATAAGATCACGCGAAAAGATGTGTACCCGATTCCACGAGTCGACGACGCACTTGACTCTCTGCAAGGCTCTGAATTTTTCTCCAGCCTGGATTTACGGTCTGGTTATTGGCAAATACCTATGCACGAAGCGGACAAAGAAAAAAACTGCCTTTGCAACACCAGACGGGCTGTATGAATTTAACGTGATGCCATTCGGTTTATGTAATGCTCCTGCCACGTTTGAACGTATGATTAACACAGTTCTACGTGGCCTAAATTGGAAAAAATGTCTCTGTTATCTAGATGACATCGTTATTTCCTCCACTTCCTTTCGTCAGCACCTTGATCGTTTAGATGAAGTTTTGACGTGTATTTCTAATGCTAGACTTCAGCTAAACACAAAGAAATGCCATTTCGCCAACAAGAACATCAAGCTTGATGCCAACAAGAGCATGAAGCTTGTCAGGATCCGGGTGAACGTTATCGAGATGGTGTTCGCCCGTATCCTGACAAGCTTGCTGCTGTGATACGCTTCCCTCGGCCAGAAAATCAGAAACACCTACGAAGTTTCCTGGGCCTGGCGTCCTACTTACGGCGCTTCATCAGCCATTTTGCTGCCATCGCGTCACCACTGCATAAGCTGCTGACATCCGGGTCAACTGTCGCTTGGGACGATGACTGCGAGCGTGCCTTTCAAGCCCTCAAGCATGCTCTAACATCCGACCCTGTTCTGTGCCATTTCGACAAGAACGCACCTACAAGTCTCCACACCGACGCGAGTGGCCATGGCATTGGTGCAGTTCTTCTACAGCGGGATGCCACTTCACGAAAAAGAGTTATTGCGTATGCTAGTCGTGCTCTTACGGCTGCTGAACAGAACTACTCCATAACTGAGCAGGAGTGCCTTGCTGTCGTTTGGGCCGTACAAAAATTTCGACCGTATCTTTACGGACGCCACTTCACAGTTATTACAGACCATCACGCCTTGTGCTGGCTATTGTCACTGAAAAACTTGTCTGGCCGCCTCGGTCGTTGGGTGCTCCGCCTACAAGAGTACGATTTTGACGTCACCTATAAGTCTGGCAAAAGACACCAAGATGCAGATGCTCTCTCTCGTTGCCCCCTTCCACTGTCATCATCGAGTACGTCAGGTAATTGCTCGTCTGGTGGGCAAAACACTTTGCACCCCTCACATTATCGCAACTTGCGGTTATCGACACCCCGGCTTCAAATCACTGCACCGAGTTAGCCACACGCCAGCGCGATGATCCATATTGCAATAGCATTATTCAACGGCTAAATGGTACATAACCTACTCTTAATGCTAGATTGCGCCGACAACTACGGCAATTTAAGCTCGATAACAATGTGCTCCATCGTTACGTTTACACTACTGATGGACACCGCTGGGTTCCAGTACTTCCGCGTTCTCTATGTCACGAAGTCCTCGAAGCCTTTCACGACGACCCATGTGCAGGCCACTTGGGATTTCACAAAACACAATGCCGCATCAGGAAACGTTTCTTCTGGCCTGGCATCTCTACCTTTGTGGCCAAGTACGTTGCGTCTTGCCATCTGTGTCAACGGCGGAAGCGACCAACTTTGTCTTCTGCTGGCCTTCTGCAACCCATCCCGTGTCCCGAGACTCCTTTCGCCATCGTTGGCATAGACCTAGCAGGACCTCTCCCCATCACGCCAGCAGATAATCGTTGGATTGTGACTGCTGTCGATCACCTGACACGGTTCGCAGAGACTACTGCACTACGCACAAGTTCTGCTTCAGACGTCGCAGGCTTCTTTCTCAACGCCATTGTATTGCCTCACGGTGCACCTTGCGTCCTCCTGAGTGATCGCAGCAAAACGTTCCTGTCCACCATAATCGAAACCCTGCTCACAACCTTTGGTACAGTACATAAGACGAAGTCAGCATACCACCCCCAAACTAATGGGCTGACAGAGAGATTTCATCGGACACTAACAGACATGCTATCGATGTACATCGCATCAAACCACGACAACTGGGATAGGATTTTGCCTTTTGTGACATTTGCCCATAACACCGCTGTTCAAAGAATCCTGGCTACCTCGTCTTTCTACCTCGTTTACGGCCGTTCACCGACATTCACCATCGACGTCTCTTTCCTAAATGTTCCAAGTGACGCCTCGGCAACCGTTTCAGAGCAGTTCATCAGAAGGCTCGAGCAATGTCGGCAACGGGCTCCCCTTAATACAGAAGCCAATCAGCAAGATCGCAAGCAGCGCTACGACAGCTCTCATCGCGACGTCTCCTTCAGTTCGGGGGATGAAGTGTTGCTTTGGATGCCCATTCGTACTCCAGGATTGTGCGATAAATTTCAGTCACGCTTCATTGGACCCTATACAATCAATGAACAAACGTCACCAGTGAACTACCGTGTCACTCCCAGCGACCTTTCTTCGGATCGTCGCTGTCGTGGTTCGGAGATTGTCCACGTATCATGTCTGAAGCCATTCGTTCGACGTTCCGTTTCCGTCGAAGACGCGTCAGGGCTGGCCGCTCACGCGTGGGGGGGAAATAAGTGTGAGCATTATTCATGCGCGTCATCTTATATGTACATACTCATCATCATCAGTCCGACCTGTGTTGTCGGGCAGAGGCTCGGCAAGTAAAAGAAGTGTCTTGCAGCCAAAACAATGCCTTACACTTCCTTCTTTTTCAGCACAAACTCAAATTGTGGGCATGAGTGCCACTATTGGAAATATGGACGACCTTGCTTCCTTTCTCAGTGCAGAGGTTTTCGTCGGGTCCTTTCGCCCGGTATGTCCTACCGGCTTCGTTCTAAGCCAAGCATTTCACATTGTTGAGGTCTCACTTCATAAGGTCTTGTCACCTTTTAAAATACGTGCATCCTCATCCTGTTGTCTTTCATTTGCATCTTACAAATTGATATGTATATGTGTGCGCAGTCAGTTTCCTCTATACTTAACGTAAGTAAACAACTCCTTCACCATCTCAGATTTCGGTGTGAGGTATAAGGGCATGCCTATCATACCGGAATTGTCCGTTTGATTGGAACGTTACTTTCAAGTAAGCTACATTTAATTTAAACTATCAGTTGAATTGAATATGAATATTTTTTATGAACTTGTTAATGCATATGAGATCGCTCTTTAAAGGGACCGACAACCAATTTTATTGGTGCCATTTTTTTTTAGTGGAGCGAAAAGATTACCAATAAGCGAGTCTAGTCACGGAATAACAAAGTGAAAAACGCCGTAAAGCACTTGTAATCTGAATTGGAAATCTGTAGCAAATATGAAGCTGTATACTTGCATGCTGCTAACAGTGAGCGCTAGAGGGGTTCTTGTTCGAGCATGGTACTTTACTGCACATGCACCGTGGCTCGACAGCAGCGCTGCTTCTCACCGCGCAACTCCTTTTAAGTCGTAAGCAGTGCAGAATTTAGCGGGGCCGGGTAATAATATTCAAACTCTGTTTTGAGGACTGGCACTCATGTCAGCATCAGGCTACGCGACTATGTACAGCAACGTGATCAACTCGATATTTCATAATCCAGCTTCAATCCTCTTCAGCTGGGTTGTGCCACATGATGGTTTTTGTTACTTTTATGTGCAATTTAAAAATATAAATTCTACTCACAATGCGAAAAAAATGCTGGACTCTATGATTTTATTTCATGGTCTTTTCATTTATACTAGGATCTAATCACATTTTGTGGTCAGTTGTTGGTCCTTTTAAAAGAACGAACTAACCTTTATCTAAAAGACTTAAGATTTGGTCAATTTTTTACATTTGTTGCTGCATTGTGTGTATGAAATGCTTGCAAAATTTTTTTTTTCTTCTATAAAAGTCTTATCATGTATCTTAAGCTAAATAATTTGAGGAGTCGTTTTAGGACCCCTTGAAACTATCAGTACTGAACAGTGTTGTGAATTATTGTGGGAGTGCAGTGCCTCCGTCTTTATTAAGTTGTCAGTGTGATGACTGCCTAATAATGTGGGAAGTGAAGCTGACATTTGAGTCCGCATTCTGACTTAACGGCTCATATATTGTTAGTACCAAACCTCCTCCTTGATGCACGTACGATTCTCTGGCATTAGACTAACTTGTTGAAAAAAATATTTCATTCGTGAGTTGTACGCTGGTTTGTGGAAACACTTCAAGATATGCCCTTGTTATATTCTCGAACAGGTTGAATTGAGGGAGTACGTCAAAGTGGAAGATTACATTTTTGAGCAACAGGGAAAATGCGAAGAGGAACCTTTTCGTCTTGTCCGCAAACTTCCCAAGGTAGTTTCTGTCATATTTTTTTCATAGTGCATCTAAAGTTCAAGATATTATTGGGCTTTGACCTCTAGCATGCCTGAAGTGCACCACCTTACAAAAAGTGTGCAGTCAACTAAATGTGCCACTGACGTTGACTGCCTGCTTGTAGTGGCAACCTAATGATACATATGACATTTAAGACTTTACAAGGGAAGGAAAACCATACCTCATTTCAAAGCTTTGCCACTGTGAACATTCATTGATAACTCTATTACAGAGCTTAAAGGCACACTAAAGGAAAGAGTAAGTAGCTTGAACATTTTTACTTGTATGCACTACATGAACATAGATTAATTCGCTGATTCATGATTGGTAGCATTTGATTTCTCAAAGCAGTACAGTGACTTTTAGAGATACTGTCATGGAGGGCTCTATGGGAGGTTGTAACTAAGTGAGGCCCTCAACTTTTTTTAAAATCTCGATGCACTTGTATAGCTTTTTTTGTTTCCTGCCACTTTCATTAGAATGAGGCTGGTGCAGCTGGCAATTGAAGCCATGACATTGTTCTCACTGGAACAGTGACATATATTTCGTGACACTGCATTGCATGTTAAGTAGTATAAAATTTCCTGAAATGTTTGCTGCACTTTTGAATAAAGAAGTTTCTGCCTGCGAATATTGCTTGCGATGTCAGCTCTGCTTATCAGACCTGTGTTCGTGCCACATCTGTACTGTAGAAAGCCCAGATGCAGGATCCCGAGCAGCTGTCTCTCCTGGTAGCAGAGACGGTTCCGCAGCACTCTTGTCTCGTCTTCTGCCCAACAAAGCAAAACTGTGAGAGCGTGGCTTTGCTTCTGGCTCGTTTCCTGCCACAGTAAGTGATTGTCATTGCCTGCATCTGAGTCTTATACATTATGTTACAGACATAGATATTCTGCTGGTTTCTGCAGGCAATCAGTTCAAGAGCTTTATTTATGCGACTAGACTAGTGTCTGACATAGAGAGTTAAAAATGTGTTGGGTGTTGTCCTAAATGTTAAATGCTCCTAACAAAGCAGTGTTTGCACTGCCAGTAACAATGTTTACAGTGAGAATTCCGTCTCCTAGACAGGCAATCCTGCATATTGCAACGCAGTTTTGAAGAATGAACCAGTAAATTCAGTAGACTCTTACTATACGCAACCTGAATAGACTAGGAAAGTATGTTCCTTTGGATAGAAGTTCCATTAACTGAGAGTTGAACAGAATTTCTATATACAAGGCCGAAACCAATCATACAAGAAAGAACTGTTCCATTTAGAGAGCTATTTCACTTAAGAGATTTCCGATTACTGAGAGTCTACTGTATAGTTAAAGCTGAGTGAATGCTGTTCACTCTTATTGGTCTAGCCACTTCATCTTTGATGCTATTACAACCTTGATTATTTCACCACAGCTGTCCGAACAGTGCTCTTCAATGGCTACATTTCAGATCGTTATTGGACCACAAGCGTGAGCAGAAGGAAGCCCTGCTGCAGACGCTGCGTGCGGAATTGGGGCAGGTTTGTCGGGTTTTGCGGCAAACTCTGCCCATGGGTGTGGCCTACCACCACAGCGGACTGACGGTGGAGGAACGCCGCATTGTGGAAGATGCGTACACTTCTGGTGTGCTCTGCTGTCTTACGTGTACTTCGACTCTGGCGGCTGGTGTCAACCTGCCAGCCAAGAGGTGCTACCTCTTTTTACTTATCTTTTACAAGAGTGTGATTAAAATTTGACTCAGTAAATAGTTACCGCAAATTAGGTCGCTGGTAGCGGTGCGCGAATATGCTGATATTTTGAATTACAAGTCAAATGTATTATATACGATTCAGTTTTATGTAGGATATGTCAGTCGAACCCTACAATACTGTATCAAACTTGGGTAAATCAAATTGTTCTTTATCTCAAACTACTTTTTGAACTTGACAATGATTTAATGTTAGTGCACAGGAAAATTTACGGCTGTGCTGAACAGAAATCGCCAGAAAGTTTAGATAAAACGTCGGGAAGCAAAAATGACCTTGGAAGGTGGCGAATAACTTGAAGCAGTGAGAAAAAACGAGGACAACATAGGACCACTCTAAAAGGACAAGCACTGCTTGTGTGTGTTCCTTCATTGTCCTACTTTTTCTTTCACTTTGCTTCAAGCTGTTTGCAAGATGAACCGACTCACCCAAATATACAAGTTGTTGCTAAAAAGGTGGCTTTTCCTTGTGAAAAGGAGGTTGCTCGCATTCATTTGGGAGAGTGAGCGGTGTGATTAGAAGGGTGTCGGGTAGATCGTGTAGAAACTACCGCTTGCCATCTCATGTTTCCTCCAGTAATATTCCTCCAATAGTGCTGCCTGTCATACGTGGTCGCCCTTTGCTGTGTGAAAAGCAAAAGATCAGACTTTTTTTTATTCACGTTGAGATATGCCCTACTTGCATGTATTCAGAAAATAAAAAGCAGTCATTCAGACGATGCACTGCTTACATCAATATTTCATTTAGCCCTGCATAACGCACATGCCAAATACAAACTACACAATAGAAAATAGAAAGATCCTGTTTATGCTGTAAAGCCACCTTCCTTGTAGTATTGTAAAACAATGCCGAGAAGCTAACTTGTTCACCCAATGTATAAAATGATTTAGAATATTTTATGCCACATGGTTAGGCTTGCAAATAGTGAATTTTAGGTTCAAAGCAAATCGAATAATTTCGAATCAGATTCGAATAGTATATATCATGTATTAAAAAGAAAAATGGGCATATTTGTCATGACCCAACTAACCTGCACAATATTTTTTTTAAAGTTGAAACAAGACCTGTGCAAATACCATTCTTCTTGGTTCAAAGGAAGTGGAAACAACTTTGAATAGTAGCAGGACTTGACTTTCGGTAGAATGCAAGTGATAATTTGTAAATATGTTGCGTTTTAAAATTTGCTATACTTAGAGCATCTAAGCCGGTATAAGAAGCTTTGAAACTAAAAAAAAAATATGAGTCGAGTAGAGGGTAGTATATTGACATTTAACCTTAGAAGAGAAGCTTTGCGGCAGCATAGATTTATCCTCGATAGGTGTTTTCACGGTTTAGTACTGGTTTACTGCAGTGAAAACATCTTTAGAGTGGGTTACGTGCAAACTAATATACAGTTAGATAGGTGCTTTCACGGCTTTTAGCACCCTTCTACTGCAGTGAAACCACTTTTATAGTGTGTTAAATGCAGATTAGTATACCCCTATTCGTTCATTTCGAATTCTTTGAAATTTTCAACAATTTAAATTCGAATCAAAGCAAATTCAATTAACAGTAGTATTCATTTGAATATTCAAAGCATTTGAATATTTCTGGTTTGACTCTATTTATTTGTGACTGTTTTATGAACATAGATTTGGAAATGTCAATGCATCCATTCTGCACAATGATGCATGAAATTAGAGAAAGGTAAAAACAGATTTGATCTCTGTGGTTATTATTATATAGGCATACTACATCTCGGTGGGTATTTTGTTTTGTCTATGTGTAGGGAAGCTGCCTATTGATTCATGCAACTCCCAAACGGCACTGTTGGGGCAGTGCAAGCTCTTACTACTTGTATAAGAATGACTGTTTTGTTTGAAGTTAAGGCAATTTCACCACGAGCAGGCACTATCATCGTTAAGCATGCTCGGGGATCTTTCAATAATAGTAACTGTTGGTTCACGATCGTTGACCCGTGCAACTATACTGTAGGATATGCAGTGATGTCTCATTAGTGCTGACTTATTTGCAAGCATCGGTGGTTTGTTGCAGAGTGATTCTCAAGTCGCCATACACCGGCACCGAGTTCCTCACCCGGAGCGTCTATCAGCAAATGGCAGGACGTGCTGGGCGAGCAGGCATGGACTCGTCTGGAGAGAGCATTCTCATCGTACCCAACACAGATAAAGAAAAGGTGCTGTCCTGCTTCGTGGTAACACACGGATGTTATTATAATGAGCCTGAAGCCCCAATATAATTTTTTGCCTCTATTTGTTTACTTAGGTGCGGAAGCTTCTGGAGGCTCCAGTCGACAGCTGCTATTCCAATCTTCTTCAAGATGAGCAGAAAGCCCTGAAAATGTTGTTGCTCAGTTTGATAGGACTGGAAGTAAGTTTAGCATACTGTCACTTTGTACAGGATAATCTGATGGCACAGACAATCAATGCAATGTTGGACAGCTTGCTGTGGGCATAGTTTAAGGTGACAAGCCAGTTCTTCTCGTGTGTATTATCTCAAGCAGTGTTATTACGCCCTTGAAAAGAAAGATGGTGGTATTAAATTAAGTCATCAAATGTAAGTTTTCAATACTCTAGTTGGCACTAAAAAGAGTAATTGAAATTTAGAAAACCATTCAATATGAAAAAAAAGAGCTTGCCAGTTTATGTACTATAGATTTGCTTATCCTGATTTATTTGCTGTTGAATATGTAATTACTGTAAGGCATTTATCGTGTTAATATTGCGAGGGGAAGGAGCACGCAGCAATCTTTGCATTGCGAAATGTATGGTTTTAGGGCTTCACTAAATTTTCAAATGGAGAAATTCACAGTTTTTGTAGGTAAGGGCTTTGCTAAATTACGTAATAATGAAAAATTTCTTTTAGGCTCCCCACTTGCACCTGCAATGAAGTATCTAGGAGGGCAACCATTTTACATGAGTTATGCATTTTGAGATTTACAGCTCATGTAGGGAGTTCATGCAGCAGCAGAAAAATAAATATGAGGTAGCTTTTATTATGCTCGGAGTCTCAAAATATTTTTAAGCACTAATAAAAATAAGGTTGGCTATGGCTGTGCAAAACATCTTTGGCGCAAACTTTAAAGACGAAAGAAGAGACTCGGAAAAGCGCACACTCGCAACTGACTTTTATTGAACCGAAGCTCGTCTTATAAAACCCTCACGCATACGTACAACCACAAGAAGAGACCAACCAACTATAATCACAATCTGTCAGATAGAAAATCAAATTCATTATCATGCAATGACAGAGATGGAACACTGATACATTGTGCGCCAAATTGTCGAATAAACATCGCCTCTGCCAATTCATGTGCCACTTTGTCTTTGCTTCTTAGCAATATTTTCGTACGGTGCATTAGCGGTTCACACAAGCATTCCTTACAATGATGCGGCAAATGCGAACTCGTGCCGTTTCTTTTTGACAGCGCATGTTCCCTTAAGCGATCGTTTATACAACGGCCCGACTGGCCAATGTACACCTTGCCACAACTGAGCAGACTCAAGTACACAATGCCTACCAAACAATTCAAAAACTTTCTTTCGGGCTTCTTTAAACAATGAGCACTTGGTACGCCACACGAACGAGCACAAATGCACGAAATCCTCCGAGGTGCCAAGAACACGACAGGGATCTCAAAACGAAATGCGACGTGCTTCAATGAATGAGCCACTCTGTGCACATACGGAATGACAACAGGTCGCTTCTGTGTTTTTTCCTTTGTGCCAGAATCGCCGGTGGCGTCATGTCGACATTTTCTCAGTAGAGCTTCGCACACTGTCGTTAACACCAACAAAGGAAAACCCGCAAATACGAGCCTGGTTTTTTGCTCCCTGAAACTTACATCAAGAACGTGGTGGTAAGACCTAGTAAGAGCCAACTGCAAGCTCATACTAGCAATGGCCCTTTTTACTACTTTAGAATGAGCGGAATGATATGGCAAAAAAGCCTTCTGAGCACGAGGGTGATACATCCAACACACGTTGTTTTTGTCAAGCCTGAGATGAAGATCTAAAAACTGGAATTCGTCATTGACAGGAAGCTCATGTGTAAACTTGAGCCCTTGTCCAAATGCTCTAAACTTATCTAAAACAAAAGTGACACATGCAGAGTAGTGCTCATTTGACTCCTTTTTCAAAAGAACTAAAAAATCGTCGACGTATCTAAAAACGCGTAACACCTTGTCTCTGGACAAAACAGAGTCAATGTGTCGGTCAATCTAAGCCAGGAAGATATCACACAGCACAGGCACTACACACGAATCAATACAATTACCTTCCTTTTGTCGAAACAACTTGTCTTCAAATGAAATAAACGTTGCTCTAAGACATAATTCTAAGAGGGCTAAAAAACTCTCTACCGGAACTCCGGCATGGTTCATAAAAGACACAGACCCATTGTTCTCTATGCACGACTGCACACACCCAAGTAACTCCCTGTGTGGTACAGAATAAAAGAGATCCTCGACATCGACAGAGAAAAAATGTCCTACAGAGCTACTGTCCTGAAGATACTCAATTATGTCACAGGAATTCTTGACAGCGAACGGGTCGTCTAACAAAAGAGTGTTAAATTGTTTCAACAAGTACCGACTCGACATTACCTGCCACATACTATTTTCGCTGACAATGGTCCTAAAAGGCGTATTTGGTTTGTGACTTTTTGCACTAAAAAATACATATAGCTTGTCTCTTTTGCACTCACTAATGCTCTTTGCCAGCCTTGTCAGTCCGTGCTCATTACACAAGGCAACAGCCTTAGACTTTACCTTGGGGGCGAAAACCGGCACTTCCTACACACACGGGTTCGCATTTGCTGCATCATTGTAAGGAATGCTTGTGTGAACCGCTAATGCACCGTACGAAAATATTGCTAAGAAGCAAAGACAAAGTGGCACGTGAATTGGCAGAGGCGATGTTTATTCGACAGTTTGGCGAACAATGTATCAGTGTTCCATCTCTGTCATTGTATGATAATGAATTTGATTTTCTATATGACAGATTTTGATTATAGTTGGTTGGTCTCTTCTTGTGGTTGTACGCATGCGTGAGGGTTTTATAAGACGAGCATCGGTTCGATAAAATTCAGTTGCGAGTGTGCGCTTTTCCGAGTCTCTTTTTTCGTCTTTAAAGTTTGTGCCAACAATGTTTTGCACAGTTACACACCAACTAGCCTGACAGCATACGTTACTAGGCTATGGCTGTTTCTGAAAAAGATTGTTCGATTTTGTTTTTCTCTGTGGTTATATTATGTATTGTCTTATGCCCATTAAAGCATATAAAAACATTTGGTCTCTGGACAGGTTGCCAAGACTGAGGACTCTCTTTCCAGAGTGATGGAAGCAACCCTTCTTGCCCTGCAACAACGAAAGGAGGGCAAAGATCCACTGCAAACTCTGCGCCAAGCTCTTGATGACCTTAGTACGGCTGGCCTTGTCTTGAAACACAATTCTAGTGGAGAGCTACGTGCTACTCCACTTGGGTGTGCTGCTTTCAAAGGTAGGAGAGTAAACTTGTACTTTTTTGAAGTTTCGTATAGAGTCCATGTGTCATAGCTAAGTGACAGTTGCTTACCTCAGGGACGATGACTCTATGCTCCAGAAGTACAGCTGTTTTGTTTGAATGTGAACTGAAATGATTGTGCCCTCCACCGCTGCTCGGGCCAGCGATGACTGTGCGTCACTCATTGCTATTTACACGGCATGGATAGATTCAAAACAACAGGAAATGAAGGCGCCATCTCGTGACATTCTTAGTCATTCAGCTGAGACATTTCGAAATGAACAAGATGTTATTTTTCTCCACTTTCTGCCTACCACCCTAATTTCAAAGCATTTATATGCTTTTTTGTGAGTTTTTGTAGCAAGGTGAACTCCCAGCACCAGTTGTTAAGAGGTCAATCAAGAGAGAAGATAGCATTCCTAAAACTGATTTTTATTTTTTCTATCTGAAAGTGCAGATTGCACCATTACCAGTGCTATAACTATGCTAGAAAATCTGGAGTATTGGCTGTCTTTAACTACCTGATGCAAATGAACTATAGGCTGATAGAAAGGGAGTCACTATCTTTATTTGAAGGGTTCATGTCACATAGGTGTTGCTAAAGACACTCCCATGCACGCACTTGTGGACCACTTCGTGGCAATGAACAGAGTGGGAAATTATTCACCCTTTAACCTCAAATGTTCTAAAAGAAGGAAAAGAACAGTCCCTGTTTTTTTTTTGTAGACTGCTAGAGACAAGAAAGTACATACCCAGTCACAAAAAGGTCAAGAAAGGTTTAGGGAGGGCCACCGAAAATTGGAAATGAAAGGGTTTGCATGTGCTTTTAAAAAAAACCTCTCATGCAGCTGGACATGTCAGCTGGCACCATGAAATCAGGTTATGGTATACTTTTTAGGTAGCAGGACCATACCCTAGAAAGTTTATCCTTAAACGGGAGTATCGACAACAGTGCTAGAAGTCTTTGGCTGTGTTTTGTTAGCAACGTTATAGCCTAGCTAACGATGGTGGTTTGAAGTTCGTGCAATTGCTGGTGAGTAAGATTATAAGTAAATTCACAAGTCCAAGTGAGTTGTGTTGAGCAGGCTTTTCATCAATCTGAGCATAACTGAGCTGAACTGAGTAGAATTTTTATTAGAGTGGACTTGAGTGAGCCGAACAAAAAATAAAAATATAAAAATATTTTTTAGTGAGTGAGTGAATTCAATTAATTTTCCTGACTTGTTGGCAGTGTCGCTTGACAGCACTGTTGGTGAATGCATGCCCAGGCTTTGTAGATCCGGCCATGGCAGACACTCTGCGTCAAGAGCTCTGGGCAGCACTGTCCTCCTTGTCCCTGCGATGCCCACTACACCTGCTGCATTTGGTCACACCAAGGCAGCTGCCCAATACCAGGCTCGATCCCCCAACATACTACCGCTTGGTGAGTCTAGGTAGTGGCATGTCTGCACGCTAGGCAAGGGCAGTAAAGTACTGATGATTACACGTGTTCCTTGCAGTGATTTATTCTGTGTGCCTTCACAACATCTCCTACTTCAAACCTGTTGGTCGAGGAAAAATTCGTATACAGGGGTTGTGTTGAAACGTCGGCTCGACACAACGCTCGTTTAGTTCTGTTCCGGCCTTGAGGAAGACAAGTAGTACGCTTGTCGAAACGTCGACTCGACACAACCCCTGTTTACGAATTTTTCATCGCAAGGTTGCGTCTTCCCCTTCCTACCGTTCTTTGGATTTACATCTGTTGGTTGTCTCTTAGTATAAAATTGTTTAACGATGTACTTGGATATTATTAAATAGTATTATCATATAAATGCTGCACAAAAAAAACTCACAGGGTCCTTAATGTGTTCATCTGATACAACTCAAAGGGAAAAGCTAGCTGGTGTGGCTGTTTTATCATCATCATAATTGGATATTGAGAGCTCACACGAGTAACTGCACATTTTGATGTTGTGGCTGATGATGATAATTATAGCTCAACTCTTTGCAGTGGGTTGCCCCGCCGCGGTGGTCTAGTGGCTAAGGTACTCGGCTGCTGACCCGCAGGGCGCGGGTTCAAATCCCGGCTGCGGCGGCTGCATTTCCGATGGAGGCGGAAATGTTGTAGGCCCGTGTGCTCAGATTTGGGTGCACGTTAAAGAACCCCAGGTGGTCTAAATTTCCGGAGCCCTCCACTACGGCGTCTCTCATAATCATATAGTGGTTTTGGGACGTTAAACCCCACATATCAATCTTTGCAGTGGGTTGGCAGCTTTCAACTACCCACTCATTGCACAATTCGCATTGTGTAATGCCTGGTGCGATTCTTCATATTTGCCACGCAGTATTACATCTGTTGGCGTTATAATCAAAGTGGTTTCAAGCACTGCTGTAGCTCTGTGATAGAATACTTGACTGCCATACACAGCACCTGTGTTCAATTCAGGCTCTAACCCCGATTTTATTTATCTGATATTTATTGAGGTCCCAGGAGGTTTTGTACCGCACATCAAAACTTTTAAAGCCAGTGTTTGATGAGGCACTTAAACCTATCGATATCGAAAAAAAAAAAAAAAGATCAGTTATGGTAGCTATGGTTTAAGCATGAATAAAAAACAAAGATGGTTTTGCCATAAAATATCGAAGCGAAAAAACGAACAGCCTGCTCAAAGATACAGGCATCATGTCTTGAAGAAGCTACAAGCATTGTATGTGAATGAAATGGTATGATTCAAACAGCAGATTCGCGTAATCATCAAACCACACATACACACACAAGCACACATAAAGTGTAAGAAGTAAGATCAAGTCGGTTGTAATTCTAGATATCACAAAGCTATAGTGGTTGCGTATAAGAGGTCTCTCAAATGACTCCACAAATTTAGCATAATTTTTATCAGCAGTCTCACTTTCCATTGCAGTATGGCGATCTGAAAGAAAACGAGCTCCAAGTGGCTGAACTTATTGGAATTTCAGAGGCCCTTGTCACCAAACTGGCCAGTGGAGGCTCACTCAAGGTGTGAACCAATAGCATGCATAATTGTGCATGTCACTAGCATTAATTTATCATCCAGTGTTCTGAACTCATAGAGGGATGCATGTGGCCTATTGCTGTGCCAAATTGCACACAGCAGGCTACCTTTAGCTGGCATTCTGGAAATCTTTGTTCTGTGCCAAGTTTTATCAAAGTGCATAGTGTCATACAGTCTTCCCACTTTTATGGCTAACCGGTCATGTTATCACACCAAGAGTGGTGTTTTCGATAGCGTGAACAGTCATGTAGAGGCGCCGTGTTCACGTTTTCACACCAAGTAACTTGCCATGACAATGCAGATTTTCACTCTGTATGCTAGGGCTTATTTAATTCTTTATCAGTAAAAATTAATTAATATACTGTGCTTCAAGGAAATCATCGACATCACAAAACAAGTTCTCAGAACATTTATTGACCCATTGTTGCCAAAAAAAGAAAGCAAGAAAGACCAAGCTCCATGCCATTGCACTGACATTCAAGTGCTAGGGTTTTGATGACATGAAATCAATGACAGTATCGCAAAAAAACTTTGTATTCCAAAAAAATTAGTTTAGACTAATAAATTATGCTCTGAAAAACCAAGTGTTGTCAATTTTGCTACCGTATGTCTAAAAGAAAAAAAAAATCAATATTAAATGCTTCATTTTTGAATGTCCTGCTGAAACCTCCAATGGTGATGCCACAAATTTCGAAAGTGTTTTTTCCCTATTTTGGCTATGTTGACCAACAAGATTTACTGAAACTTCGCACGTTTAATCTCTGGCTTGGTCAGTAGACAATGCGCTCCATTTTTACCGATTACGGGCTATGCAAGCCCTAGTAGATGCCGTCAAAATGGATGACGCCCAGCGAGTTATGCGGGAACTTCGATGTTGCGTCCCCATGCTCATTTTCTTTTGGTGCGTTTTCCCGCTTACCAAAGGTGTTCTCCTGACAGGCATGGTGGTATTGTGATTGTAAAAGAGTTATTACTGCAGTCGACGTCCCTCATTTTTCGAATCCTCAAGGGACCGCAAAAAGGTCTGGAGATTTGGGCAGTCTGAAGAAACGAATGCAAGTGAAAAGACACTTTTCAATAGGTATTTTTTGCTAACGGAGAGGGTCACGGTAGGAGCTTTTGCGATTCAGAAAATGCATTATTTATGTGGCTCTGAAAAGAGTCGAAAGAAAGAAAAAGAAATGTGATGTGGCTGGCGCCCCAGCTTTTGTAAGCACTTAGGTGCAAAAAAATGAAAGAAGAAGACAAAAAAAGTCGCTTCTTTTTATTTGCATGGCGTTCCAGTTGCTCGTAATGATGTCTGCCTCAATTTCAGTTATGTAATGCTGTTGCTGTACACCAGTGTAAGTGCTCGCGTCCACTCCGAGCTCATTGGCTGTATAGGCGCTGCCTTTTTGGTCTGGGTGTCAGAGTCCTCGGAGTTCTTTGTAAGTTGTCGAATGAGTTCGTCTTCGGTCAATTCTGCACACAGCTTGAGGTCTTTGTTAGTGTCAGCGAAGCCCTCAATGGTTATCCCGATTGGAATCGAAACAATGGCAATGTGCAGATCGTCGTAGGTAACATTCGTAGGTGGAAGTTCGTCATACGTGCTGTTCACTGTGGGCGAGATGGGCGTCTCAGCGTCCAGTATGAAGCTCGCGTGGTGAGAACAGTTCCGGAGGGTCTGTTGCACAACTGCCATCTACAAGTCTGCAAGCATGCCGACGACAGACCATAGATCAACAGCGTAGCTTTTGCCACTGTTAGAGCACAGGCTGCACAGCACCATGTAGTCTATAGGCTATGGCTGGCAACGGATTGGTGTGTGCTGGATTGCGGCATTTTCGGTTTCGAGAGTACGACAGCCGCGGCTCAGTGGGTTCGAGGATCTGAAAACAATCAAAATGGTGGCATCGATAGTAACTTCGAGTCTGCAGTTTGTGGTAAAAGGTTTGGGAAATTGGATGGCAAAAGCTATGAACGTCCATGATTTCGTACTTTTTAATACATTGACTCTATGGGGAACTTCAGGGTGCCACGGATGAGTCTGGGAAATCGAGCATGTCTGGAATTTCGGGCGTACGAGAAATCAGACGTTGACTGTACAAGAAGAATTATTTTTCTCTGTCTAGTGTGCCTTCTAAGTCTAAACAAATGTCTATCATTGCCCTCGTGCAGATTGGTGAGCAGCAGCTGCTGCAGGGCTTCTATAAGACCATGCAGCTGAATGACTTGTGGCACCAGAAGAGTGTCTGGGAAGTGGCTGCCAAGTACAAGGAGCACAGGGGCCAGGTGCAGACACTGCTGGCGTCTGCTTCCACTTTTGCTTCTGCACTGACCCACTTCTGTAAGGTGAGCAACAAGCCTAGAAGCATCACAAGTGCCTGCTGCTTGTAGTACCCACTCCCAGAGAGAGAGTCTAAGCATTCAAGCGTCCGATTTTAAGGCTGCGACAACCAAATTTTGAGTGCTCATACCTCATAGCCACCCTTTTCATGCACTAAGCTGGAGATTTGTGTGAAAATTTTGGTTTGACCCAGCTGGTACGTGCATTAGCTTTCAAAAAGTGGTGCAACTGACCTAGACAAAGAAGACAAAAGTACACAGGACTGTAGGTTCATTCTAATCGCCTTGCTTCGTAGGTCGGCGAAATCACTCATGAGTTGACTCATTTGGGCTCAGATCAAGCTGTGAGCCTCAATCTGAGTGAATCTGGGTGAGTAATATTTAGGAGAACTTGGGTTCGAGTGAGTTTGGCCCAGGAAAATTTTGACAAGTCTCAGTCTGAGTGAATCCAAAGCGAAAGATATAGTCCTGAGTGAGTTCCACCTTTTTTTTTGCCGACGAATGTCCTGCACTATGTGAAATGGTTCATGGTAGTGCTGTCCGGTTGCCATCATCATGTTGGAAATGCTTCAGCAAGTGTAGCAGCAACGAGATGCCAGAATGAATACGAGAGTGCAGATGTCCCACGAGTCATTTGCTATGGGTCAGTTGTCTTATAGCTTGTGGCTCACAAGACAAGACGCTGTTTACGTTGCCTGGTATTTGCTACTACCAGAGAACATTCCCTGACGTACTTGTCGGACGCTGTTAAACTAGACACGAACTCAGTCAGCTTTGTCGCCTGCTGTGGCCAATGCAGCCATCTTGTGCGGCACAGACTCTGCGCTATCTCGCAAGTAGGTGCAGACAATTCATGAACTAGCCTTGCACGATACAATCAAACCTCGTTATAACAAAGTTGCATCTTACATGAAAATTTGTTATAAAGCTTTAATCCTAACATATCTATTGCTGGACTATTTTTCATTTACTTTGTTATAACCAATATTTCGTCACATCTGGGTTCGTTATATCGAGGTTTGAGTGTAGTTGCACTTTTTTGAAAGGATTATTGCAGTGCCAACGTTGCTGTGTTCAGCTTGTGAAACAAATCCCAGAATGCAGTATAATATTAAACCGATTTACCGAGTGCAAAAGAAACAAATGGACCTTGAGTATTTGTGCCCTTTTTTGTGTTATTCTCACTATTCCTCGAAAGTCTGAACACTAGTACTCTTGTTAGAATATACTAGCTGATTAATCGATGCTGTGGTTTAGCCACTGATATCAAAATGATGCCGGAGGTATAAAATACTATGTGCATACATCTTTGTTCGCTTCACTCGCATGCTGTTCTGCACAAAGTTTGTTCTCTCATGACCATTATGCCATCAATAGGGGTTGCATGCGACTGCATAGACATCATGCACTGCACTTTGGTAATGGTGCAGCAATATAAGTATATGTACAAGAGAGAGAAATGAATAAAAGGAAGAGATAGGGAGGTTAACGTAGAAGAACTGTTTTGCTACCCTGCACAGGGGTGGGGTAATAAGGGTCGGAAATAGGATAGAGATAGAGAGATATAAAATAAATGAGAAAAAAAATTGACATGCACACACATTCAGAGTTGTTTGGACGGGCCGGTTGATATATGTACAAAGATCACACTCTAGTTGCGACTACGGTGATGCACATAGCAGTGTGTACATAAATGTTCCAAGAAATTGTGTGCGAAAGGGTGTCCTGAAGGACCATTGGTACGGTAAGCCCTTATTATAACGAAGTCAGTGGGACGGCGAAAAAATTCGATATGAGTGGTAATTCGATATATGCGACTGCCCCATAAAAGCTCAGCAAGTACAGCTAAGTTAGCCATGACAACTTCGCAGAAGTGGTATTCAGTGGAACAAACCTTTATTCACACACAAACAAGTCAGTCAGCTGGCTTTGATTGGTGCTTTGGCTGGGTGTGAGAAGTACCTGCTCCAGTTTGTTTAGGCAAACTATGAGGTCATTGTCACCGCCCTCGCACTCCATTCTATTTCGCAACAGACAGAGGCTTTCTTGCATTTGTGCCACTGTTGGTATTTCGCGAGGCTGTTCGTCTAGCGGCTCGTCTTCCTCATCGGGGCCTCTAAGCAAGACGACTATTTCAGCATCCGTAGCTGGGACAGCAATGAGTATGTTTGCGTCATCCATCGCGAATGATTCGAAGTTGCCTTCCAGATCTCTGCTAAGGATGCTGTTCACAGATTCGTAGAGATTGTCGCAGTCATCATCAGAGTCTTCTGCGTGCGACTAAGAAAAGCCGGCGTGTGCAAAACAGTGTGCAATATTTGCAGGTGCCAGTTCTTTCCATGAATAGCATAGTAAATGCACTGCTCCATGTAAGTTGATGCTGTATCCCTTGTCGGCATCACACGCAACGAGCATCCGTTGTAAAATACTTTTCTGGTATAACTTTCGTGCTGTCTCAATATTGCATTGGTTCATGGGCTGCAATATTGTGGTCGTATTTGCTGATGGAAATTCCAAAGTGGTCACTTGCAGATTTTCATTCGTGCCATGGCTGGAACACTTGTCGATACCAAGAAGCGCACGCCTTTGCTTTACCCTGAACTTTCGATTGAGCAGGCACACATACTCTTGAAAACGACTGCGGTCATCCAGGCTCGTCTGTTGCTTCCGTATATATGCAGTCTTTGGGTATTATTGCATTGCGGAAGCACTGGGGCTTTGCCCACTTCCCCAGTGTCAGCAAAGGAAGCTTGCCCTCCCCCGTCCCTTTAGCACAAACAGCACTGTAACGCTTTCTTCGCTTTGTTTACACCTTGATGAGGTTCCCCCCAGTGTAGTGTACGTGCACTTCGGCAGTAGTTTGTAAAAGAAAGTCACCTCTCCCGAGTTGTCTCGATCAAAATCGATCATTAGTGAAAGCGCAACTGCGCTTTCACTAATGATCGATTTTGAAGACATGCTGTGTTGTCTGTTGAAATGTTAAAGCTAGTCGTTGCTGTGCTTAAAATCTTGCTTGCCCATTCGGGTGGCTAGGACTTTGGCTTTTGCGGTAAATGCAGGCCCATTTACAGGAAGGTTCGCACTTCTATCGTTATTTTCACTTTGATATTCACTTCAATCAATATTTTCACTTCAGGATACATAGAATCACTATTGCACTTTCGTTTGGCTGAGAAACTCTTTTCGAAGCATTCCAGTATGGCATCCTTATTCTTCAGAACAGTTGATAATGTGGACGGCAGGTATTTCAAATTGTCTTGTGATTTCAGACTTTTGCCAGCCTCTTTTTTTTCACGTCACATATCAGTTAAACTTCCTGCTCCAATGTGAGGCTTTTCCGTGCAGGCACCAGCGGTGCCATATTCACTTGACTGCAGTGAAAAGCACTCACGATGTAAACACACATCACGAGTTCCACAGGCCTCGCATAACGCACGCGCACGTGTGTTTTTCAAGCACAAATGAAAAAAATTCAGAAAACATGCCGAGGCTTCGAACTGGTCATGTGAAACTACCGGCGTAGCCGGTGGTGTAGCGGTGGGGAGGACCAGGCATGTTTCGAGTGCCTCCGTACTGGCTACATAGTACCAGAATAGGGTGCTGAGGGGGAGGGTAAAATTAGCGCCACGGAGGCTTACGCTGTCTGCACCAGTCTTCACTGTTGATCTTCCCTAGGGGGAGCTGGATGGCACATCAAGTATTACGGCTTGGTGGCGCTAGCCACCGCCCAATCTAAAGGGTACAGCCATATCCATCCATTCATCCATCCATCGATCCAGCACACGCGATTGAAGCTACCGGAAGCCACCATTAGTGTCCCAGAAGCCACTCCCATGAACACTCGCCTGCTGCTGGCACGAGAGCTATTTTTTTTTTTTAATGAAATGCCGGCGGCCTGTAGCACAGTAAGCTGTATGAATCGACCCGAATCGCCATTGCGAAGACATTTTACGCATGAGTACCTCAAAATTATATTCCTTTTTATGCATTGTGCGAGGAAGTTGCAGTAGTTGATCGCCTTTTTTAAGGACGATAGTCTTTTTTTGGGACCTTCAAATGTCCGGTCCGGATCCCGTGAGCTGCTTCTTCGTCACGTTCTGTGTCAAAGGGAAAATTTTAGTCTGTCAGTCTGTAAATTTGGCTGTTTGTCCGCTTTTAACGGTACCCTAAAAGGCACCAGACGATACCACAAGTGGCCGATCACATTCGCAACGCCCACCAATATTGCTCAAGATTCAGTGTTTATACGTGTGTGATTGTCAATTAAAAAGCAATTATTGCGCATATTTGAGGCACCATAACAACACGTCAATATTCTGTATGTGTGTCGTTTACTAGAAAAAGCATATGTAAGTAATTCTAAGGACCGTAGCGTTTATCACGCTGCGCTGACCATGCAACGCTTGCACGAAAAGGCAAGTGTTTCCGACGCTTTGCTAAGACGACATGGTGGTGGCACGCACCTACTCATTGCTTTGCGTTCTACACCTTATCATCTACAAGACAGGTGTACAGGCTGCGCGCTTTATTTTTTAAGATAACTAGCTGCCAGTTAGCGCTCATGTCTCACGTGTGACATGACTTTATGCGCTCGTTCGCCTCCGCTGCACGCTCGAGGCTCTCTAACGTAGCTCTTCCAGAATACCATTCACTGATTTTTTTTTGTGCAGAACATCAAATAAACGTTTCGTTCACTCTTTCCAGGCGCAAGACTATCGTCTTTCGATGACAATTGCAGTGTAACATGCAGATACGGGGGCAATTTTTTTTTAACGGGGTGTGTTGAGGGTGTTTGGTTTTTTGATATGTTCGAGACCACAAATATACGAGAAGTGGGTCAGTAACCTAAAAAAGCACAGCTGGACGCTGTCTCCAGAAAGCAGACTTTGCAGTGACCATTTTGCAGTCTTGTTTTGACTACTTTGTTACAAAAACTCATCTTTGAAACGGTGCCATCCAAACGCCGTTTTCTTTTCCGGATCTCTTACAAAAGGCAAACCTTTGCACTCTTGGCTATCATTGCAACCATTGCTCTTTTTTATTTGGCAAAAAAAATTCCGTGACAATTTTTTTTTCTCTGTTACTTGACTGATGAGTAATTGTAAGTTGTTTGTTACAGAACTCTGCAGTATTCAGAAGCCATTGCTACAGCGTCATTTTTGGGTAGCGTTAGTCAGCATTCCAAGTCATGCCTAATCGTAGGGTTTGTTATATGCACTAGTTGTATATTACAGCACTCCGTGATGTATTCGGAAGGCGTCTGTCGTTCTTTGTGTTGCCTTGAATGACCGTGGGAATGCTAAAAAAAAACAAAAAACGCGATCACAACTGCGACCAGATAATATTTGAATTGCTCGCCTGAAACGCCCAGAAGACACCAGCTTCCGGGACAGTGAACGGACCTGCTGGTAAGGTTTCACAAGCGCCCACATTAGAGAGTGGGGATGCGTCATCTAGCCTTTTTAATGGAGGTCAGTGGTTCGCACTGGTGCACTTTAGCCTGGTGATGCTAGCGTGAATATTGCTCGCTCAGCGCAGAAAAGGCCACCTCGGTGCGGGACGTCCATGGAAAAAGCGCAGAGGCCTGGGCAGTCGCCCGCCCTCTCTTAGCGCCGCCGTGAATACGGATCGGCAACTTGTTACTTCGCTCTAAGCGGAGCAAGCTATCAACATGCTTCGAGTAACCCGGTCTAAAATACATGCATTGGTGTCGGGACTGCATGACACTTCGATAAAAGCGATAATTCGAATAAAGCGAGTTTGTCGTAACGAGGGTTTACTATGTATGGTATCACGTGGAAACGGCTCAGGAACGGGACGAGTAGAGGTAACACAAAACATGAACGTGTTTGTGCTGTGTGTTACTTCTACTTGTCCCGTTCCTGTGCTGTTTCCACATAGTAGAATTGTATGATTCACAAGTTGTACAGGATTTAGCATGAATCACTCGACTTCAAGGCTTGCTTTACGAAAACTCGTAACATGTGCGTTGGATCTGTACGAATATTTTTTTCCTCCATAGGAGCTGCCCGAACTTTGGGCTTATAGGGTACTACTGCCAGAGTTCACGGAACACCTATCAAACTGTGTCACCATGGAGCTCATCCCTCTGATGGAACTGCCAAGCGTCAGAAAGGTGAGTTCTTTCATTGAAACGAAGCCATTTATGCTGCTTAGCTGTAGGTAGGAGAAAGGAGCAAACATGTTAGCAAGCAATTCTTCTGGGTATTGACACTCTAAAGAAAAGCCATTGCAAATATTAGTTGGCTTACGAGAAGCTTTCCAGTTTAGAGTGTCAATTTTTTTTTTGCATAATCCTGTGTGTAGGTGTACTGAAATGTTTAATCAAATATTAGTGTATTTGTGTTTTATGCAACTTTATCACGAGTGTGGACTGTGTAAAACACTGCATTACAAGCTGCAGTTATACTGAAAAGTGAATGATCTACTCAGCTCATATTACATGTTCAGTGCTCAACTCAACTGTCTATAACGACGGAGCATCGCGCGCAGAACAGCACGAGCGACATCTGCAGTCGCAAATACGCCACATCTGAGCATGCGCGGCGCCAATGATGTGCCTGCCCTGCAGTTTCCACCCTTCTTTATCTTCGCGGCCACGATGGCTGCTTTGGCCGTCGAAGCTCTGTCAACATTACAAAATCGAAATAAAACAACAACAAAAAAGAAGTTCTCTCTTCATGATACCATATTATAGCGACAACGGTTATACTATGGCTTTCTTTCTTGTTTGTTTTTTCGCGAAATCGCTCAGAGCGCTTTCGACGGCCAAAGCCATTGTTGCATCCGCGGTGATAAACAAGAATCAGTATTGCGAGGCAGGCAGATCACTGGTGCCGCGCATGCTCAAATGTGACGTATTTGTGACTGCGAATTTCACCCGTGCTGTTTCCCGCACAACCCTCCGTGGTTATGAACGCCGAGGTGAGCACTGTACACACTGTCACACCTCATTTTCTTTTTCAATACTACGCTCTGACATGAACTTCTGAAACAGTCTAACAGAGAGTTCTCCCAAGCCTTGTGGAACGCTCAAGCACACATTTGTACCTTTTATCAACAAAATGATTTTTAAGAATCATTTAAAATCAATGAAACACGTCACATGCACGTCCTAACTGCAAGCCTAATGAGTTGCAGTGATTCAGATGTCGTAGAAAAATTTGTGCTCTTCTTTCAGGGCCGTGCCAGGCAGCTTCACAAGGCGGGGTTTCGTTCCATTATGGATGTCGCCTGTGCCGATCCAAAGGAGCTGGCCGAGAAAGTGGGCCCCATATCACGGAGGCAGTCCCGTCAGATTGTTGATGCAGCCAAGGCAAGTGCACTTAACAGTGGAACGAAACGTTCGTGTGGGTGTACCAGAAAAAGTGCAACACTTGCTTCTTTCACTGAAGAAATGAAAAACCATTTGAAAGCTAGCACTCACCTTTCCCTACCTGTCCACCCCTTCCCTTCATTTCTTGCCTCTATTTAAGCTGTGCTTAACATTTAATGTTGTGCTATAGGTACCAGCGCTAGAGTTCCGATGACGCAGGCAGTGCCGCCCTGGTAGTAAATGCGCACATTTCTCAGCCACTCCTGCAGGTGAGAGCGAGGAGGGCACGCATTGCTAAAACAAAACCAAAGGGCGCTGGTAGTATTCAAGTGCCGCAATATGTAGAAATGAAACAGTACATATCCAGCTACGTTTTTTTTTCCCAATCATATGAATAAGAACGAAGGCGGCATAGCATGCAAGTGAAGCAGTCTGGCGAGCAGAGCATTTCTGCTTTTGCTCTCCTGTCTAACGTGGCGTGGGGTTGGTTCCAGAATTGAATTGTGCATGTCTGCTGGATTTATAGATGACGTCAGTGGAAACCAGGGCCAAGCAACAGGATTTAACTGGCTGTTTGTTGGAAATAAACGAGCATATTATGCAGCATGCGGCATATGTAAATAATAAAAAAAAACTTACCACCATCTTAACGTTAAGCTCCTTTTGACGCCATCATGTAATGCAGAAAGATACCATAGACAGGCAGTCCACATTATTTGCAAACAGTTTCATAAAGGGAGAGCTGCCTTGTCTACGAGCTGTTTGCGGGGGCACGTTCGTCTAAGCCGCTGAACTGGCTGTTATAAAAAATACGCACGCGATAGATACTTAATGCTAAGAAGTCTTCGTTCAGTTTCTTTCATGCTACGGACATGGTTCTTGTCACGAACAAAGCAGAGGACTACACGAAGCTTAGCTTTCTGGAGTCAGCCGATGCAAGTAAAGCTTCTTTCTGAAATTTATGCCTCGCTAGAGAATTGTCTAATGTCTTTTACTCGTCGTTTAATAATAATAATAATAATTTTATTTCCAACAATACAGTGTTCATGGAGGGAGTAGGAAAAAGAGCTACAGGCGGTTTGACTAAGTTCCCAGCCCCCAATTACATCATGCAGAGGGAGTGATGGCGACAAAATACAAAGAATAGTCACAGTAACTCGCTTTTGTTACAAAAAATATGTTAACGCACATGTAATGGAGGCATTTTAAATGGAGGCAGTACAGCTTGTGTACACTTGATAAAAAAAAAAGCATGGATGAGCATGGTTGAAAAAGCTTTGTGCAAATATTTAATTCTCCCAACCAAGTGACTTAGTTTTTCTGGATGCCTGTGTTTGGTCAACATCGATAATTGCTAGGTTCTTACATGGCAAACAATATACGATTATAAAGCATGCAGTTGTGTGGGTACCAAGATTGATTTTGACTGCTTGCACATAAATGTAAGTACACAGGTCTTCTTTGTATTTCGCCACCATCAAAATGCAACTGCCATGGCCTGGAGCCTATACCGCGCTCTTGAGAATAGCAGCGAAATGCCGTATATGCTATGCTACCACAGCGGCTTGGTTGATCAATGCCCATGCGCACACGTAACATGCATTGGCAATATGTACATACTAACAAAAAAAAAAGAATGCGAGAGATGCAGCTACCCCTCAACTCTATTTTTCTTGCTCAGAACTGAGCAGAGCAGTGACCACTTCGCACATCCTTATCAATAGAGGCGTACCGGCCTGCACTAGCTTGACACAAATCCCAGCAAGCAGCTAGAATATGTTAAGGGAATCGCCATCTCTGCACAGCTCTCTCTTTGATGCTATATGTGGATGCAGTCTGCTTTGTGGAGCTTCTCTTCGTTTTTCAATGATTTTCCCTAAGAGTAACCTTTGGACAAAGTTATATTTTTCTAAACCTCTGCGCAGTATTTCTGGCACATAGGCTGCTTGCTGAAGATGTTAGTGCTAAGATCAAGCACGGGAACAGCGCACAGGTACGCTTTTTCCGCAGTCCATGGTGGTCAATCGTCTGGGTGCAAGCGGCAGAGTTCTGCCGCTACTCGCCACCACGTGCCTTTTTGTGGTGTGCTATCTATCCAGCACTGGTCTCCCATAGCAAGTCACCCTAACTGCTGCTCTTGCTATAGACGAATTCCACCAGACTTGCGTCACGAAAATGCGGTGGCACTATCTTGGTAGGCAAAAGACGCTCTGTCTACCGCAGTTTCTGCTGGGTTTTCATGGTGCATGTGGTGTTCTCGGTCAAGCAACAAGGGGAAAAAAAAATGGCAGCATATTCACGGAGTGAATGATGGAGAGTGGGGCGAAGCATCTGTCCATTCATTCGTTCTTGCTTCCGTCCGTCCATGAGTCTGTCTGTGTGACCGTCCGTGCGTTCGTCCATGCATCCGCCACTGCGTCCATCCGTCCGTGCAGCCATCCGTGCGTCCGTCCGTGCGTCTGTCTGTGTGTCCGTTTGTCCATCTATTCAACGCTACAAGTACCGCCATCTCGCATCTTTTCATCATATATTCCCCATATAAAGCACCACCATCCATCGGACATTCGAAGGACTAAACGAGAGGTGGCACACGCACACTTTCTTACGGCCTGCGCTTTGGGTCCACTTCCCACCTTCAACCACCTCGAGCTCATGGTATATACTAGTTCACTGTATTCATGGCACTGCGGCCCAACGCTCGCTAAACCTTTCTAAAACCTAGGAGGTTACACCCAGCGAGTATAACGTAGCAACCCTTTCTTGTCAGATCGTGCTCAATGTTAATGGCTGCTAAGGGGGAATGAGAGACAGGAGGATTCGGCCTTTAGGTAACGCGCACGCTGCGAATTTGTTATTGTTCAACAACGCACAGAAGAAATCTCCCACCGGCACCACCTTGCAGGTCAAAACGCAAGACTGGTTACACACTACGACTATTACGAGGGACGAACGGGTTTAAGGAGCTTCGCCCCTAAAAAAAAACTGATATGCGGACGAGCTGCGTCGCGGTTGGATATGAGTCGCGTCTCACAACTTAGTTTTGATTGTTGGCGCACATCGCAGCCCTCAGCGCTTTTGGCTTTCACAATGCTTATGAAGTCTCGCGTCGTTTTGCTGGTGCACATCGCAGCCCTCGGCGCTTATGGCGGAAGTTACGTGTGGGCGTCGCTATAATTTTACCCCCAATGTCGACATCGGTCTACCTGTATTTATAGACATGGAATGGGTCTATAGCAAGTGTTTTGCCAATTCATACCGACCACCTATGTGGACAAAACAATCATGTGATGGGCGAGAGTGCCATTAGAGTACTTTAACGTGCCATCATTATGGCTGCACATGAAAGTTTGTGCCGCACATTAGAATTTCTCGAATAGAGGCCTGCTGCAAACATGGCAGTGCGTGAAGTTATACTATAATATAGGACCAAGTTTTAACAAGACATAAGCTGTACTGCAAGAGAAAAGCGTTAAATTACCTTGACTCTCTCAGTCTATTCATCTTTTAGAACTCTATATCATGCTAAACCCGTGTGGTTGCATGGGTACCACTGTAGCGTTTTGCTCAAGGTTGCCATGCTATGTGCCACCCAAGGCTTTCTTTTGCCTAATAGTATGTCATATAAAGGGTGTTGCATAGGTTCAGGGCAGATTGAAGATGACAAGATTGCTCTGGAAGAATAGTTTCTTAAATAAATGCAATCGTTCATGGTTTCGAGGATCACACTCCTGCGCACACGCACTTCCGGAATGTTGCGTTTCGTTAAATGTGGCCACGAAAACAGCAGCCTGTATTGTGCTAGTGTAATATGGTGTGATCATTTCAGTTCCTGCATATTGTAAACAAGTTCTTGTTCTGAACTCTGTGCAGTTGTTACTGTTGAAGAAAGCCGAGGATCTTCAGGAGCAAGCAGAGCAAGTTCTTCAAGGAATGGTGTGATGAAGGAAGGTGAGTACAACTAAAGCAACCTTTATTGAACAGTAATAAGTATAATAACTTAAGTTGCCAAGAAGCACACAGACATGCACACACTCACACCACAGTCTCAGTCATACGAACACTCACTGGTTGATGCCACTACTTTGCAGGCACCCAACCCTCACGGAGAAAAGCAGTCCAGTCAGCTGCTACCAAGCCTTTGCCGCTGGGCAGGGTACAAAAAAAGTTTCACACAGGGCGTCACTCCCTTCGGGGCCTCCGTCGTCGTGGTGACCGCTTCGAGTCCCCAGCTCCATCCTCGCCATCCTGAGAAGGGGGTGGGATGGCAACTTCTCAGGTCACATATTCTCAAGCCACATAATTCTATGCATGGAAAACAACAAAGTTTAGCCAAGGTGAACGAGACACTACTGCGACGTCCATATTTACATTGCGATAGTTAGGCTCTACGCCAAAGCTTTAGAAAACAATGCTGCTTGCAGAGAAGTGGCAATCACTGAACAGTGTAGCACTTTGATAGTTCTGCCTACACTGCCAATCGTGAGAGAATAATTCGCGTTTGTAGCTGGAATCGTGAAAGGCTGTAATGCAGTCCAAAATAGCTAGCAATTACGGATAACTTGTACTAGCTGCTCGTTGGAACAATTGTCGGGAAGCAGCTGGCCAACAATGTTTGGAGTTATGAAACCCTTACTTTGCAAGTTAATCATCGTAAGTACAGATTATGCACGCAACAAAGAGAAACAGTATTCACAAATGTGTTAATGTTTGTGGAACATATGTTATTGTTTGTTACTGTGAGTGTTTATACATGTTAGTTTTTTTGTTATTTATTTGACTGTTACATGGTGTGACAACTATTTACTATTGTACTTAGGTTGAATCCAAAATAAAGTGCAACTGAAAGAAGTGCAGTAGTCATAGTACTATCCCCACTGAACGTCTCTAGTAGTTTACTTATTCCTTAATTTCAATGGATGAATATGGGTAATACAATTCCTGCCATTTTACATGCCAAAAGCGCTACATGATTACGAGGAATGCTATGGCGGACAACTGAAATTGACCACCTAGAGTTCTTTTAATGAGCTCCTAAATAATATACACTCCTCCATGATTTCACCTCCTCCGAAAAGCGATCACGGCAGCCAGGATCGAATCTTGACCTTTGGTTTAGCAGCCGAGAAACCTAACCACCATACAGGCCGAACATTGGCGACACAAATGAGCCTTAACCCCATCTCTTTCTTATTAGTCATGTCTATTAGCAATGAAAGTCTTAATGGCTACAGTTGCCTTCCTCGACTGCCTTTTCTTTGTGTACAGCATGCTTTGGCACAGGCTACTCGTGATGCAATATCAAAAGAGAATTTAACATATCTATTCCTAATCTGAACTTGGGAGTCTTTTCGCTCGCCAGATGAAGCGTTGTTATAGCGGACTTCACATGGCTGACATGGACGTGACGATAGCTTGTTCTGAAAGCTCAAAAAGAAGATTAAAATAATTTCTTTATGAGCTTGCAGCTTGAGGCTTCCCACACTAAAGGTTGCCACTAAAAAAGTCGCAATGCAACATTTGACTGATCTTTTAGGTATAAGGATGCCCCACAATCTTGATCGCCACAAGCATCATGCACATGCCCAAAGGTTAGGGCCTGGAGAGGAACGCACCACCCCATCTCCTTCCTCGTTGCTGCTAGCAGTGGTCTCCTTGTCGCCAGATGCCGCATTTGCGCTGTCGGCACCCTTGGCCCCTGGTTCCTCGTCTTCAACTTCTTCCTCCACTTCCTCTATAAGCGCAGTCCCCTGTTCTTCAGCTGCAACTGGCTCCGCCATTTCCTCGGCCACGGGGGCATCGTCGCTTTTCTTGTGCTGCGCGGCAGCTGCAGACACTTTCTTGTCCTGCATTTGATACACAGGCAGTTGGCGACAACACAACCAGGGCGAGTTCAGATCAGAGTGCATGCATGACAACGTAATGTAGTGCAAGAGCAGAATCTAATAATACAGACATGCATCACTTCACCTGTGAAGTCAGCCTATGTGTTCAAGATCTACATGTGAGCCAACACCACGCACATCTTTCACTGCCTTTTGCTATTTAAATTATAATGTTATGCTTGTATTAATAGTTATAATGCAACTGACTTGAGGTGAACAAAAGCTGAACAATTGCATTTGTAATCTACAACTTATTGCTGAAATTGTCGATTACAGATGCCCTCAAGGTGTTGCACACGTTAAGGCTAAGCTTCTGGTGAGATGCATCAATGCACGTTTCCTACGGGAACAAATAGCAACAATAAACCTTTGTGGTCAGATCCCTTTGCCCACCTTCCGTCCAGTCTGGTACAAACATATACAAAAGAAATCAGAACTGAAGTAAAAACAAGTTTAATTACTCATTTAGAGATGACTGATATACAATCTGAAAAATAAAAAAAAGCGGATGTATCAAACGTAAAAGATATTTTGGAGCAGTGCTCTACGACGAACCACTACGGTCGTATGGTGCTGTTGGGAGGCACCACAAAGGGTTAATATTTGGCATGTGCGAGCATTCGAGCATTTGGAACACTTGATTGGGTATTACAGCATTCAAATTTGCTTAAACATGAATATAAATTTTAAAATCTCCAGCATGCTGAACGAACAACTAAACATGTAAACTGTATGTAACCACCTTGTAAAGGTAGCTTCACTGCAGTGGAGGGGTGCTGTACAGTGAATACGCCTATCCAAAAAAAATTTGCACTGCCGCAAAGCCTCACTCTCCATATTATACCCCAGCATCCAATAATCATTTCTAAAGTTTAGAAGCTTTTTATACTGGCTTGTACGTTCTACAAGCAGTAAATTTTAAACCATGAAATGCATAACATATTTTACAGGTTATCACTAGCATGCTTTGAATCAAAAAGACATTTGCACATGCCTTGATTAAATTTTTGAAAATATTTTGCAGGTTAGATGGTTCATCATAAATATGCACATGTTTCTTTATAATTTATGATGTGCACTATTCAAATTCAATTGGACGTTATTTGACAAAATCACTATTGGCTTCGAATTCACTTCAAACCCAAACCTAAAATTAGCCCCGCCGCGATGGTGGCTAAGGTACTCGGCTGCTGACCCGCTTGTCGCGGGTTCGAATCCCGGCTGCGGCGGCTGCATTTCCCGATGGAGGCGGAAATGTTGTAGGCCCGTGTACTCAGATTTGGGTGCACGTTAAAGAACCCCAGGTGGTCGAAATTTCTGGAGCCCTCCACTACGGCGTCTCATAATCATATGGCGGTTTTGGGACGTTAAACCCCACATATCAATCAAACCTAAAATTACTGCTCGCACATGCCTAGTTAATACTATATGTCACACTTCACTAGCCTTGTCTGACGACATTTTTGTAGGCTTGAATTTGTACTAACAGCTGCTAGTAACAAGCAATATAAATGTCTTCCACAGCATCCACAAGGAGAAACAATGGCAGTGCTTTAATAATAGCATCTACATGCTGTGATCCCAACCAGAGCAAATGCGAGTTACCCCAACTTTACGTGAATGTACAATGCAAAACATGATTTTATAAGTGGTAGAGATTAGAAAAATAGTATCGCAATGCTGGTTGTATCATTGCCAAAAATAGCGTGAGCTTGGTATTGAATAAAGTATACAGGCCAAAATAATGGCGAAATCAAACAAAGCGGTAAATGTGCTACTACAGCAAAACCTCGTTGAAATGCACAACCCTGTTACTCCCTCCCCCCCCTCCCCCCGACTTTGTGCTACGAAACATATGCACCATTTTTCCCCACAGGGTTACGTGCTTGCTTTCCAGTTTTGTGTTGCAACAGTGGCACACCACAAGTGTGGAATAATGGCACTGCAAGCCTGTTGGAAATAGTCTGCTAAAACAGTCTCAACTTGACAGGTTTAAAACAGGCTGCCCGTTTGGTTGTGATTGCAGAAGTCGCATAAAAACACACGCTTTTCTCTACTTTTTTTTTTTCTACAGTCTTTTTTTTCTTTCTATAGTTGCCTAAAAGACAAAAGACTACATTGTTTGATGTACATTCAAGTTTGCTCTGGCTCGTTCTATTCTTTCTGGTGCTTGATGGCACCTACAGCCTGAAGGATGTGCAATCGACACATGCCTGCATGCTGAGGCTCGCGAGCTCACCTGTGAGCTGGAACAGCAGAAGGTGATGATGAGAACTAAGGGCAGTCCCAAGACTATCACGTAGACAGCCCAGAGCCACGGGTACTTGTTGGTGTACTTGACGAGCCGCATGAACATGCCGTCCTATGCAAGAAGCAATGCAGCAAAAGCCCTAAGCACGAGGCTCTCCTCTGAAGCACAGCAGGTACTACACCAGTCTCTATATGAAGCTGGAAACACAGTAACCTTCGTTTTTCTTCCGAGAGATTATGCACCTTCTGCTTCTTTATCATCACTCAAGTTTTATACTGCGTAGCCATTTCTTGGTCTACATCATGCAATAAAACACTTGACATCATTGCTTTTTATATCCACCAAGAAAGATGATAGCAATGATTATATACATACTGCAATTGAACAAATGCTTTAATGCAAAAATGAGCAGCTTTGCCACCTTTTTGCAATCAAAGACTGCAATAAACTGGTCATGCAAGAATTTTGAGTGTTCTTGAACACTATGATCATTCAGCAAAGCTTCAGTGCCTTAAGCATGAATAAAAATGAAGGTTACTGTACATAATTACTAACAATCTTAAAGCCGAAAGCATACTACAAGCACATATACACACACACAAGAAAGATCAGGCAGGGCTATTGAAACAAACAAAAACGTGAACCTGATGGTGATGCAAAGCTTGCAGTCATGTCTAGGCATCAGTGCTGTTTTGATGGTACATCACTACAAAATTTGTAGCTCTTGCTGAATGATCTAAAGCATGGTGTACAACAGCTTTTTTCATGTAGCACATACAGGCTACCTGCCGAATAGGCTACCTCTTGTAACATTCCCCAGATGTAGTACAAGTAAAGTCCCACGGGCAGGCCAATGTAGGTCACGTACAAGCACCAGCAGAGGCGCCGGTACTTGCGATCAAGCCTCCCAGTCGGCTGTAAAGAGCACATTCAACTACACACACTAGAAAGAGGAAACTAATCAAGGAGGAAGGAAAAAACCTAGGAGGAAATGTCGCACGATTCCACTAGCCTCAGTAAGCTAACGTTCAGTGACACCACCTGTTCCTACCAGTGCTCGGCACCTCCTAGGTATAATTAGGCCCCTGCAGTGCCAATACCAGATGCAATCACACTTTCCTTGCAATTTTAATAGCACTTGCCCTATGATGGGTCCAGGGCCTACTTATCCCTTAAATTTTTGTATGCCCAGGTTTCAAGGTTTTCACGTGCTGCCACCTTCTAGTTTTTTCCTCCTCGAAATCAATGATAGCACTGTTAAAAAATGCCATGGTTGCAAAAATAATGGGAGTGACTACTCGTCACTCCCACTGGCGCATCACTCCCATATACAGCCGAACCCGCTTATAGCACGAAAGTGTCGCGATAAATGGTCTTTATACAAGTAGTTCGTTGTATATGGACTTTCCCATAACAAACGTCCACTTAGCGATCAAACCGTTCCTTTTTTCTTGTGTACATTTATTAAAAAGTGCTAACCCTTCCGCTGAGAAGTTGGGCCTTTTGGAGTGTTAATCAATATCCATTATCTGTTCAAAAGTGAAGAAACAGACCACGTTCGCAATGAACTCTCGCTGTTCCACTAAAGCGCGGGACCACCATGATTTTTCCTCGGCTCTTGCTATTGCATGCCGGGTAGTTTTCAGTTCAATATATGCACATGTTTGTGCGTTCTTCACGAGTGCTCAACTCAGGATCATGCTCAGGTTCAGCGTGTAGCCTATTCGTTTAACACAATAAAGGCTGATTTTGCAAGCGACCTCGCACGACACAGCGGTGAATAACTTTTGAACGGCAGCATGATGCACTTGTACCACAGTCACTTTGTCGAGTCACTTTGTCAGACGACTGATAAGGTTGGCGGCGATGAGTCGATATTGCGTGTTTATCGCCACTGGCTACTTCGCGATCACTGTTTTCTGATGCTTATCCGTTCAGGCATCGCCGCAACTACGCGGAAGTAGTTATCAGTAATCGATCGGCCTTTTCCGTTATTGAAAGGTAGAAAACCTTTTGCGGCATGTTGTGGTGTCAGAACGTTGAGCGCCACAGTTAACTTTTATGCGACAAAAAGTTATCGCTTCTCACATATATGGCTTCTTGCATTCGGAGACATAGTTGATTAATTAGTGGTGGTCGTAGATGCCGATAACGTCGGAAAAGTTGGCTGTACGACAGCTGACTAAGTCTTCATGCTGCCTCCTATTTCTCTTTCCTCTCTTCCGTTCTGCCGGTAAAGAAACGCTTGGAAAGTGAGAGACCTCACTCGCAGCATTCGAAATCTGCGTGCGGTGCTTGCCACGATTTGCAATATCTTCGTCGCGATAAGTCTGCGGCGGGGCACGCACGAGCGTGCGCTTATCACATGCTTTAGAATGCCTTTTTAAAAATTTTTTTTTTCACTTGGTGTGCGCCATATTTTACCGCAACAGTGTCTGAAGTGTTCGTTGTAAAGGTAGGAGGCTTTGAAAAATGTTTTTTGTATGTGGACTCAGTTTCAAAGGGCATCATAGGAAAATCGTAACTGCACCAAAATATAGTCATTATGACCGATAGATTGTTATATGTGGGATCATTATAAGTGGTTTTGACTGTATACCGACCCGACACAGCACGTGAAACTTATGTCTGGTGCAATACTTTATTTAGATGCTTCTATGTACTGAACTGTTGCTTTTACTGGGCATTTTTATTTCCTTGTATAATACTACATAGTCTGAGTACATGAACTTGAAAAGATTTCTTGAACAAATAATTTGAACACTACCCTGACCACTAACAACTGGATTTATGTGAGGATCGAAACTAATGAAATGTAAAGGTACCTTATCAAGATTTTATAAAATTTAATCAATAAAAACTATGCTATAAATTTTATCAGCTTTCTAACATGAAATGCAGAAACCGAAACAGCAACTGTTGTAATACATTACTGACAAGCTACAGAACTAGACAGACAAAGACACTGAAAAAAAAAAAAAAAAAAAAGATCACCACACAAGTGCTCGTCTTTCCTCTGCCCACATCTGTTCAGTGCTGTAGATTGTCAGTTCAGAAGCGCCACAAACTCGTCCAAGTTTCTCTTCCAGTGCAAGGAATGTGACAACCTGTTCGGTCCCGTTGACTTAAGGACCCTAGTATACATGCACTCGATGACCTGCAGGACATACCGTTTCAAGGTCCCCAGCTTCCTTTTTAAGGACCCAAGTGTCAGCAGCCCACTGGTCGGCCACCACAGTGTCATCGGTGATGATGATGTTGTCAAAAAGGATTCCATCGGACATGGACCAAAGCTCGAGGCCCACAGCTGCCTGGAAGGAAAAATCATTTGGCATAATAAAAAGGTACTACTGCAACAAAATCGCTGGAAACTCTGCAACATATGTACTTTCACAAAAGAGCTTTTGATTCGATGCACAGTATTCAAGCAGTAAGGGTGTGCGAATATTCGAAATTGCAAATATTTTTTGAATAGTGTTTAGATTCGATTTGATTCATACTAAAGTTTTACTATTCGATCTTCCCAAAGACCGATACAGTGAACGTTTGATTGACAGTGGCTCCTTCAGATTTTCAACAGGCTTCATTCCGACACTCGTATTTGAGGGTCTGCTATGGTCACAAATGTGTTGATTTAAGAAAATGCTGGTTCTAACATGGAGATTATAGATTTGGCAGAGGTGAGGGCTCGCTTAATGCTCTTTTGAACCATAAATTTGGGCAAGAAGTCTGAAAAATGGAAGGCTGAAAAATTTTAGCATTCAAAATTTTATAAGTTCTTATATTACACGCACACACACATTTGCCTAAGCAGCCTTAGGCGAATGCATAAGGGACCTTGTGAGTTTCGTTGCTGCATGCTAAGCAATATCAGTTGAATGATCTTTTAAAGGCAGAGTGTCATCAAGACAACATTGGGGTGTGTCATAGCAGAACATCCCATAGCCAGCCCTCTACCGCAGTTTGTACGGCACACCATTTGCACTGTAGGCGATTACTTAAACAAGTATTTCATAGGGATAACATTTCCCCAATACTTTGAGCTACTGCAGAGATGAACTCACAATGGCAGTCATGCGGAAGGGATTCTGGTCTTCAAAGAAGTCTGGGTTGGGGATCTTGCGTGGCTTCCACTTGCCCTTGTAGTTCGGGTTGTCAACAAGCGGTGCCCTCCATTTTCCCTTGTAGCGCGGGTTGCTGATCATGGGTGGCTTCCACTCTCCGCAGCCCACAGCTTCGCACTTGGGGTTGTTGACCAGTGGTGGCTCCCAGTCACCGTCCATGTCATCATCCCAATCCTAAATAAGAGAAAGGCAAACTGCAGCAATCTGTATTGCATCTCCATGCAATAATACAGGTTACAGCAAAAAGCCCTTCTAAAGATGTAACAATACATTCGCAGGTCTCACCTTGGGCCGTTCAGCCGTCGCATCTGGCACCAGCTTCGGCTCGTCATCGAGCCAGCCGACAGGCTTCTTGGCGTCGGGGTCAGGGATCTCTCGAGGTGCATCCTCGTCCCAGTCGTCGGGCTTGACCGCATTTGGGTCGGGCACCTTCTCGCGCTCGTCCCAGTCTTCGGGGCGTTTGTCGTTGGGGTCTTCCACTTCCTTCGGGGGGTTGACTGGTGGCTCGAAGTCCTCCAGGAGGCTTCCCTTGGCCTCACTTCGCTGATCCACGAGAATCTCAAACTTGTTGTCAGGTGACAGCACTGCCAATAACAAGGCCCAGAAGTTCTTGCTGAGTAAAGCAATGCCGCAACAGCAGACCTACCACTGCTTGGATCATCGCTAAGTGCTTGATAACATTACATGCAGGATCCTTTTTTATATATAACACGAGAAATAACCATGTTAACTAATAGTGCCAGTAACTTTTGAAAAGATTGTAGTAATTGCTGTAAAATATCATCTTTATGGGATGTGCAGATATTAACTTTACAAGGTAATCATACTGCTATCAAGTTGGTTGATCAGATTCTCACGGAAAAAAGACAATGAAAATGATGATCTTCCACATGGTTGCACTACAGGGAAAATTGGATGGCTGCACATGGGCTAGAGCAGTATTTCTCCACCATGAATGTGTCTGGAATCCCTTGTGGATTGGTGGAAGTGATGAGGGACCCCTTGCAGCGGAGAGGAGAGGTGGGTGGGTAGGTAGTTAAATTAACACAATTGGAGCGTGAGACAGGTGCCTTTCAATGCTACCAAAAACATCAAACGTGCCACATCAATTGACTTCCAACAGTTCTATCAATATGTGCACAGTCACACTTAAAAAAAATGCTGGTGAGCGTATCGCGGATCATAGAAACGGCTTCGCGGACCCCCATTTGAGAACCACAGGGCTAGAGCTTCCGACTAACTGGTGAGGTCAACATCTTGAGCTCGACAATGTTCATGTCGCATGAGAATGTTTCAACATAGGCATGTAAAACTGAGCGGGTCACTTACAACATGCTTTCAACCTTTTAATACAATATACAGTGCTACATACTATGAATTTACATCCTTTAATCAACATAATAGCAGCGTGGTGTTTTTATTTGCCTTCTCATGTCAGTGTTTTGTTTCGCACTACGTCAAAGATGTACAGATGATCGACGGACAGTATATATCAAATACCATGATGCTTCTCCGCACCGCACCCCCTCTTTTTTGTTGTTGTTGTTCTTAGTTATCAGCAGCAGCTATTTCGGAGGCTTAAGTGGCTTTGTTGTCCAGAAATAACTGAAATAATATGTAACTATGCAAATAACTATGCAACTATGTAGTGATACGTAAATAGCTGAAATAATATGTTATGAAATAATATGCATTTCGTTCCATATTCGGGAACATTATTAGTAATTCAATTCAGTTCAGGAAATTTATCCTTCAAAACCCCCTGGTTTATAAAGAATTCTAAATGTCCAGACAAGGTATTAGCACCAAAAGAACATCCAGTACGACTGTTTGAACAAAACACCCAGGCTCTAATGACTATTTGCTTGCACTGCTGGGACTGCCAGCCAAATGTCCTGTGAACTACTATGTTGCTGCCTGTAATTTGTCCTTTTGTGTAATCAGTGTCGACTACTTTCTGAATGAGGTGCCAAAAAAGAGCAAGGTTGCCAGTCATTCAGTTAACAATGGTACGTCCACCATTTGATGTAAGTCAAAAAAAAAAGATTTTATGAACCCCCACGTATGATGTCAAAGCCAAAAGCATGCCTGTTATCTTTATACAACCTGTTATTATATATGGGGCCATAAGTTGATTGCGCTTCAGATATGCTCAGAAAGGCCTGCGTTGCGATACACCTTCCAGATGCCTAATGTACAAAAGAAGTAGTGAACGGAAAACATCCATTCATCCCATTAGCAAAAGGTCCCACATTGTACACATATTCAACATGGCAGAGAATGCTTTAATTTGCACTTAACACCGTTCATGTTGCCTCAAAAATGGATTGAAAGACCATGCCACTAGTGCAAGGTGAAAGACTTAGCACTGCTTCGAAGAGTTGGGAAAGGGCATAAATGAGCAGATAGCGAGAAAAGACTTCAGTAAAACACAGCAAAATCTCGGTAAATTGAATCACCGACTGAGCAACTGCCTCTAATTTGCTCGCTTAAGTATTTGTATGCCTACATGCCTGTGCCCCTAAACTCCAGTTAAATCGAACATTTTTCAGGTTTCATTTAGCAAGGTTCTACTGTACTGGTTTGCTTAGTAAGAGTTGTTTTTTTATAAGAGTGGCACGTAGTTTTATCAAAACTATTGTACTCTGTATAATCAAGTAACTTTTTACCCACATTATTCATTTGCTCACAAGCGTACCAGGTTTTCACATGTTCACAAGTGAGAAAAGCAATGCTGCACTTGCCTAGTGTGAACAGATGTGGTTTTTTGTCCTTGAAGATTTCGTCAAACTTTGACACACTCTTGGACTTCTTCCAGTGCTTCTCTTCATAGCTGCCGTTCCGGGGGTTGCGATGGCGAAAGATGAAATGCAGCTGCACAAAAAAAGGAGTGCAGCTGAAATCCCACAGCTACAAAATACTAAGACTACTGGATAGCTAAAAAAAAAACGCACAAGCACACTATATGCTTACACATTTTTTTCTGGCTAAATGCCTCACAAAATCGACGAGTTTAGAATTGTTGCAGCTACTAGATTCTTCAGCTTTCCTGGCACCTCTGCAAATTCAGCAAATTCATGCCAAAATTTCTGCATGAAAAGGGTCAAGAAGTGCAAGTCCCGTTTTTGTGCACGCAATATTGTTGAACAAAAAATCTCCACATCTCCGTCATAGGTGGAAATTCTAAAGGCTTAGGTTGCAAGAACTGAAAGCACAAGTGGGATCAGTTAAAGTGTGTAGAAGCCTTAAACTTTCAATCTGGTGACTTGTTGAGATGGGCAAGACTAAGGCCAGAGAAGCTAAAGGAGTGTGATGAGTACTAGTCACATCTACAGCCTTAGATCTTCTGGCTTTATTCTGTAGGGACTCAGTATTGGTAATACCACTTTACTGAAAAGGGTTCCCCACTACAGATGCATATTCAACAATTGGGCATAGAAGTGTTACAAACACTAGTAGCTATGGTCTCTTGAGGATCTATACTTAAAGAGTCCAATCAAAATGGCATCACACCACAACCAAATGTGTGAGACAGAATCCAGAACAAATTGAATTTCAGGAGAATCCATTTTACAATAGCAGCCTTCAGTGTCGATATTTACGTCAACAGTTATATTTAGCATCAAATAATATAAACCAAAACAAGAGAAGGTCGATATCAGCACTGGTAAGCACAAGAGCAGCAGAAAAGATACATAAAAACATACTGCGAACAACTAGAGAGAAAACTGCCAATCCAGTCCATAAGTTTAGGATTATGAAAGAAAGGCCAATTTTGTACTGTAGTTAGCAGTGACCAGCAGACTAGAATGCTGAAGTTAAGTTTAAGAAAAATGCATCAGCATGAACCTGTACACCATGATCCAATGCTTTAGCAACATCGAAAGCAGACTGAACCAACAGTCTTGCTGTTTACACCAAGTACACTGCCGTTTGTATTCCAGATGATTCATTTATAAGTTTGTAAATGATTATCAGGGCCACTTGCTTCTACTTTTGAGTTACATAGCATGAAGTTAAGAACATTAAGAGATGCAGTGAGCTCATTAATAGCAGATACAAGAATTCTGAAATATATTCGCAAAATCTGCAGAAAAACTAAGGGGCCTCAGTACAGACAGGTATTTAGCATAATAATATAGTTTGCAAAGTTGTAAGATGCAGTTGATATATAAATGCCAAGATTTTTATTTTTTTTTTTTTCGAGATGCAACCTTAAATGACTTGTTTGAGTAGCAGGTGATTGTGCAAAACATTTACCTGATGGTCAGACCCACACTTGTCCGGTCCGAACATGATGGTGTATGGGGACTTGTCATGGAACTGCTTCAGGTCTTTGTTCTCGTCCAAGTTGGAAAGGAGTTTTAAGTAGGCTCCGCCACAATCCTGGCCTTCCTGGAACTGCACTTCATACCTGGCACACAACGTTAAGTGAATGAGTGCTCAGTGCCAAACGCCAAGTGCAGTCAAACACCAAAACCTGAAGTGGACACGTAAATTTCTGCAAATTTTGACAGGCCTGAAAAAAGTTCAGTCAGTTTCTCACTGAGTAATTATCAGAATCTAAAAGAGCAATTAATAGAAAAACAATTCTTTTGTACTAGTAAATTGCATTTTTGGAATACCAAAATCACGATGCTCATTTCAAGAAGATGCTCGCTAAGCGAGAAATCGCACAAGAAAAGGATACCTAGAAATTACTACACAAATAATGATGGTGTTCCTGATCAGTAAAAAGTGAAGTACATTGTCATTTAAGGAACTATATATAGACTTAGCTTAGCAAGTTTCAGCAAACCTCATTAACCAATAATGCCAAAATAAGACAAAGTACTCTTTGAAATCTATGAAGTCATGCACGCAGATTTCAGCGAGAAATTAAAACACACGACTTTCTCCTCTACTGATAAATTGTATAGGTTCTCAGAGTACTGTTTATTAATCTAAACTGGATTGCTGTTTCGCATTAGTGTCCCTTTAATTTTATAGGTTCTACATTCCTACATCATATTTTGTAATGAAACTTTGCTTAATCATTACAGTGTTACTTTAGGATCTGGGAATTGACAATTTCTGTAACATTTTGTTTTTAAATAATTTTTATCTCCAAACTGAACATGGTAAAATGTCATCGACAGCAAGGGGTTCTCGACAACCTCAAGCAAACCTCGCTGGTCACAAAACAGTGTAGTTATAAAACCGGCGTGCCATGTAGCTACAAGACCGCATGCGTTGAAAATAAGCGTACACTCCAATTGGATAGTGGGAATACTCACTGAAGTACGAAGGGTTTGTGGTCGAAGGTAAATGGCTTGCTCAACTTTGACGCAATTGCATGGTGATGTGCTTTGGACTGTAAAAGACCAGGTTAATCAAATCGATGCACAGATCACATTGTATTATCGCGTTGGACAAAACAGGTCAAACCAAACTGTCTACCTTGAGGACAAGGCCTAGATCTCCTCTCAAGTGGCTTTTGGAAGACGCTTCCACTTCCCATTTCCCTGAAAACATTACACAGGTTGCCTCAGGTGATCTCTAACCAAGGATTTTCAATGAGTTCACAAAAATGCTACCTTTGTATAAATCAACAGCCAATAATCTTTCTCCCACTCAAGATATCTGCCTTCTGAAAAAATTACCTCGCAGGTCATTAAAAAAAAACGGCAGCAAGGGTAAAATGACAGCTCGCAATGAATTTGTGCGTACAATGCAAAACACTGCTTAACTTAATGACTATTTAATCTTAATATTAAGGGCATGTTCAGACGATTTAAAATCTGAAAAATGCCATCACATAGCGAGAAAGGGCAGTATAAGCAAGGCAGGCAGCTTGTGCATTGTTCCCTCGTTCCACTATTTCTCTATACAGAGTGTGTTGGACACATAGTTAAAATGTACGACCCCCGATTAGATTAAGTCTTCATGTAAAAAAATTAGAACTACAGTTCATGTGAGATGCAAGCTACAGTACAGGCAAATGTGCTAAGTTAGACCTGCATATCCTTAACGGATAATGCGTAAGTAGTAATGTTTATCCCATAATGTCGCTCCAAATTAAGACAACGAAGCCTGACTGCTTTTGGAAGCTGTGGTACAGATGCTGGTCACAAAATAAAGAACTAACCACGTGCAGTGGTGACAAAGTGATGTTACCACCAGCTGCGTTTACTTTGTGCCTAACATGACGACAGTTTCTCTGTGCTACATGGTTTATGTTTCGTGTATAGAAATAAGCGGCAAATAATAATAATAATTATTAAAAAAAAAAAACGCCACGCCTGCGCATAAGGCACAGCACAGTTACAGCAAGAGCTAGAAGAGCGGCCTTTCAGAGCCTTTTCAAAACACTCATTGGGCAACTACTGCAAGCACACTTGCTTGATACCCAATAGGGCATTGATAATAAACTTTTGGGTAGCAGGCCGGCATTAGCTATGCTATTTTTTGTAATTCTTCTGAGAAGCGTGGTATTCGCTAAACACTTGCAAGGAATTTTGTGCGAATTGTCCATGCAGTGGCTGACGATGATGAGGAATTATGGGTGAAGTGGGTACCATCATCATCAGCCTGACTATGTCCACTGCAAGACAAAGGCCTCTCCCATGCTCCGCCAGTTGACCCGGCCCTGTGCTTGCTGCTGCCAATTTATACCCGCAAACTTCTTAATCTCATCTGCCCACCTAACCTTCTGTCTCCCCCTTACCCGCTTGCCTTCTCTGGGAATCCGGTTAGTTACCCTTAATGACCAGCGGTTATCCTGTCTACGCGCTACATGCCCGGCCCATGTCCATCTCCTCTTCTTGATTTCAACTATGATATCCTTAACCCCCGTTTGTTCCCCAATCTACTCTGCTCTCTTCTTGTCTTTTAAGGTTACACCTGCCATTTTTCTTTCAATTGCTCGCGGCGTTGTCCTCAATTTAAACTGAACCCTCTCTGTAAGTCTCCAGGTTTCTGCTCCGTAGCTAAGTACCGGCAAGATACAGCTGTTATATACCTTCCTCTTGAGGGATAGTGGCAATCTACCTGTAATAATTTGAGAGTGCTTGCCAAATGTGCTCCACCCTATTCTTATTCTTCTAGTTACTTCAGTCTCGTGGTTCGGCTCCGCGGTTATTACCTGCCCTAAGTAGACAGTCTTTTACAACTTGAAGTGCACTATTACCTATCTTGAAGCGCTGCTCTTTTCCGAGGTTGTTGTACATTACTTTCGCTTTCTGCAGATTAATTTTAAGACCCACCTTTCTGCTCTCCTTGTCTAACTCCTAATCATGAGTTGCAATTCGTCCCCTGAGTTACTCAGAAATGCAATGTCACCGGCAAAGCGCAGGTTACTAAGGTACTCTACATTAACTCTTATCCCTAACTTTTCCCGTTCTAGGCTTCTGAAAACCTCCTGTAAGCATGCGGTAAATAGCATTGGGGAGATTGTGTCCCCCTGCCTTACACACTTCTTGATTGGTATTCTGTTGCTTTCTTTATGAAGCATTATGGTAGCAGTTGATCCCCTGTAGATTTCTTACAGGATGTTTATATATACTTCATCAACGCCCTGATCCCCCATTGTATGCATGACGGCTGATATTTCTACTGAATCAAACGCCTTCTCGTAATCTATGAAGGCTATGTATAGTGGTGGGTTATATTCTGAGCATTTCTCTATTACCTGATTGATAGTATGAATGTGGTCGATTGTTGAATAGCCTGTTTGAAATCCTGCTTGTTCCTTTGGTTGATTGAATTCTAATGTTTTCTTTACTCTGTTAGCAATTACCTTTGTAAATAGCTTGTATACTACAGAGAGCAACCTGATCGGCCTGTAATTATTCAAGTTCTTGTCATCTCCTTTCATTTGTACTAAGATGATGTTAGCATTCTTCCAAGACTCTGGTACTCTTCCCGTAAGGAGGCACCTCGTAAATAGGGTGGCTAGTTTTTCTAACACAATCTTTCCTCCATCCTTCAGCTGATCTGATGTTACCTGGTCCTCACCAGCAGCTTTACCTCTTTGCATGCTCTCCAAGGCTTTTCCGACTTCGTCTATCATTACTGGTGGGGTGTCATCTGGGTTACTGCTAGTTCTTATAGTATTAAAGTCGTGGTTGTCCCGGCTACTGTACAGATCTCTAAAACTTCTCTGCCATTTTAACTATCCTATCCATATTGGTAGTTATTTTGCCTTCTCTGTCCCTTAGTGCATACATCCGATTTTTGCCTATCCCAAGTTTCCTCTTCACTGCTCTGACGCTTCCTCCGTTTTTCAGAGAGTGTTCGATTCTCTCCATGTAATGCCTTTTTACATCCGATACTTTACGCCTATTAATCAACTTTGAAAGCTCTGCCAGTTCTATTTTGTCTTTTGCACTTGAAATTTTCATGATTTGATGCTTCTTAATGAGATTCTTCGTTTTCTGGGAAAGCTTGCCAGTGTCCTGTCTAGCAACCTTGCCTCCAACTTCCACTGCACACTCCGTAATGATACTCGTCAGATTATCATTCATTGTATCTACGCTAAGGTTGGTCTCCTCACGAAGAGCCGAGTACCTGTTCTGAAGCGAGACTCTGAAGTGAATATGCGCCACAGTTAATAGGGGAACAAGAACACGCTTACAAGTTTTTTGTAATTGGTTGGAGCATTGGACGGCCCACTCGTTACGTTATTCGCACTGTGTAACGACTGATTATTCTTCTGCTGTTTTAAAGCGCTTAATAAGTTGTTCAACGCGATTGATTTAGCGACATCAAGCCTGCCTAAGGCAAGTTTGCCAACAAGCCACAAGCACCAGCGTAGCTCAGTGGTAGAATACTGGGCTGGCACCCAACGGACCCAGGTTCGAGCCCCACTGAGCTTCATCGATTTACATGTCTTGGACGGCTTCGGACACCGGCGCCGCATTCGTTTTTCTCGGGGTCCAACTGGAAGCTCCACCCGCAGGTCTGGGATCGCTCGGACGCATGTTCATTGTTCGTGTGCCTGGCGGCCTGCGGGCGGCCCGGGACCGCCTGTACAATTTCTTTCGGGCAGCTGGCAGACAACAGCGCGGTGCGCATGCTGTGCGGCCATCTTTAAGTTAGACACGGGAAATTTTCGATGCGCTCTTGCTCTCTCTTTGCTTTTCTGTCCACTTCTCGCATGTTTCTGGATTTCGCATTGTTTGTGCACCCAGTTCTTGTCATCAATGTTCTGAGCCACGTCGAGCATGTGCGTATTTCCGAAGGTCAGGCAAACACGCGTTATACTCGCTAGGAGAAACAGCGGTAGAATGACTGCGCCGGTCTACGATGCGCACGCGCTCGAGTAGTTCACTTACAGTAAGTTGCATCACAACAAAAATAAGTATAATTCACTACCTAACTGCTGTTTAGGTTGGAATTGGGTCAGCGTTGTGGCGTGTGTCACAGCTACGGAGGGAGCGGACGGCATAGCCTGGCATAGCAGACGCGATAGCGGATGCAGTCAGCATTAAGCGCGCAGATGGCCCGAGGCCGCTCGGGCTGGCTCGGGACGTTTAGATCACGTGCATGTGCCGTAGCCGCCTGTGAGCCAAGGCGTTCGCGGGCCATCCGCGAGTGATCCTGGACTTGGTAAATCGATGAAGCTCACTGTGTCTTCGGTGCTAGGTTTGCCAACGAATCACAAGCACCGGCATAGCTTAATAGTAGAATACTGGGCTGGCACCCAGCAGGCACAGGTTTGGAGCCCTACTGTGATTTTAGCGCTAGGTTTTTTTTTGCTAACGTGCTATGTGGCTACGGACAACTGCGCGTAACCCCAGTTGTGATCTCATAACAGCTTTCGCTGTAAAAAAGCACAATGTTTTCTTTCTATAGGGGCCTTCAGAGTAATTATAGATACTTTGAGAAAACTTGCATAGATTACTTGCACAGCTTATACAGGTTTTTAACACAGGTGCAATGAGATGCTGACTGTTTTGAGCAATTACTTGAAGTGATGCTTTGCTTTTTGATGCACTAACGTTGTATGCGCGCAGCAACCAAAGCATCAATGTCGGGCAAATCAGCTAGAATGATGTAAGTCACGAAACGCTGCCACAAAAACAATTTTCTTGCTTTTAAGAACCTCATTCAACAAACAAGCTTTCAACGCACCATCATATTTTGCTAGACTTTCTTCTGCTCCATCCTTTTTCGCTTCAGACAGCACCCACCTGGGATACAGGTTCAAAGAACAAAACAGACTGGCATGAATATGTTATATTAAAAGCATAACACAGTGGACACAGGTGGTGCAAAATGTATGCACGAATCCTGTTATCGCACAGTGATTGTGAGCACGTAACAATATATTGCCATGCGTAACACCAATGTAGCTGCAGTGTCTACTTCACACCTCAACTACATTTCTGCAGAGACGCGATGACCTGCACAACACGCATGACCGTGAGTTGCACATTATAAAACGCACGACGATGTAATTTAATAAAACAGGCTTTTATTAAATTAAGGTGCAAGTCCGGTTTAAATATTACGGTACCATATTCGCCACGCCAACTTGAGGGTTAAACACACGTGCCAACATGCGGGCGCGACGTGATCTGCGGTAAACATTCCTTCCTCCATGGCGGTACAGTACAAAAACGTTGCACTTTCATTCATCTATTGCCTAAATAGATCTAATAGAGGTACTGCGTGAGAAAGTAGGAAAAAAAAAGAAATCGGTTCACTCACCGTTCTTTGAATGCCTCAACATCGTCGAAATGTTCCGCAATGTGAGCAAATCCTACGGGTTTTGGAATGTTATAAACGATAGCTTGAGGAGTTTCGGTTTTCGGCGCCGGCTAAAAGAAAAAGGAAAAACGTTGGCCCAACGCGAGTTTTATTCCTGTTCGGACCGCTAACGAGATTAGGCAATTTCCGCAATAAGCGGGGAGGAAAAGAAACAACCAAACAAATGACAAAGAGAAATCATTACAAACCTTTTTCTCTTCTGGGACGCCAAGCGACCCCGGCAAGGCAAGGATGACCAAAAATGCGCAGCCTAGATACATTACCTGTAAAATCGGAACACCCAAAGGTTAGCAGAACTTCAAAAAAGCCAACTTTCTTTCCGGGCGATGTTGCAACGGACCTAGCCATGCAAGCTATTCACCTTTAAGCACAACCAACAAAGATATGAATGATGAGAAAAAAAGTCCGGAGGATATCCGAAGGTTCACGTTCGGGCTCGCTAAATCAGTTAATTTCAGCCACTTACGAGTAATCGATTACACCGGAAAATGGGCTGCACTGTAATCGCAGTAAATTGACGCTGTGCTCGCCGATGGCTGTTGAGGGCGCGGGCCCAACACGGCAGCCTAGTCGTAGAACGCGTCCAGCGAAAGTGTTCGCCAAGTACAGCTTACCTGAAGCTCGCGCGGGCACCTCATCCCAGGTAAATGCATCTCAAACACTCATAACCGGCTCGACCACGCCGATTCCAGAGTATTCCCTGTTTCGTGGAGGGATCCTATTGGGCGCTGGGTGAATACGAAACGGAGACGCTTATTAGTTGGCGGGATCAGACGCGCGAAAATTACGCCACGCGCTGACGCGAGGGGCGGTGCGATCAACAGCGTCGTAAAGCCCTTGGTTTTATTCTTGCAGTTGTAGTTTCGTTTACGATAAACACACGTTCTAACTGCGTGTTTGCAGTTCTTTCAACACTTCTCTTTGCGGTAGGCCACCTGTTCCTGAAGTGTGTTATCACTTGCTGGTAAACTTCCTGTTAATAATCTGTACAAGAGAGACGAGAAATTCGCGCGAGGAGAGAAACATCGAGACCGAGATGACAACAAGGTAAAAGTTTACTTCATTTTCTTCTTATAAATCATTTGTTTAAATTTTTTCGGAGTTTAAGATTGCTAACTTAAAGCTATTTTAATGGTGATGTTTTGTAGCGTACTTTTCAGTTTTCCAGATTAAAAAAAATATTGCCAGCTTTGAGTTTTTGAGCTGGCCATGTACGCCTACAGAGTATAGGATACACACAGAATTATTCTTGTTTTAAGATTCTCAAAGGGAAAATAAAAGTGAGCCCGTAACTGTCTGCATCAGAGTGCGACGCCTCAACAGTAGCTTACAAGGGATAGGGGTAAGGAGGGATTAAAATGATAGGATTAAAAGGTATATATAGGGATAGGAAGGAGAAAGCGAGGCACAGGGACAGTGAACGACAGATCTAAAGAGAAGATAGGAAAGATGGACACTGTCGTAGGAGTCGGACTCGCTTGCCGGATTCCGTGCCGACCGGTTGTGCCTTCGCGATCTCCGACGTCAGCGTAGCTCTTCAAGGCATTCTATGACGCTATCGTGGTCGTGGGTGGCCATGTGTTTCGGATTCATATATGTCGGGGCCCTCGTCGGCCGTCGTCTAGTGCGCCACGTGTTTATTGCTCTTCCCTTTTTAGATCTCCCACTCTCATCAGATCGCCGAAAAGTAACTTTCTCGAATCAACTACATGCTTCCGGTCACGTGCGGAAATTTCGGCGCGAAGTTTAAAAATTAAACTCCAACCTTGATTTCCTACGCTAATAATGGACATATGACAGTGAAACACATGGCATTAGAGTTCTCAGAGCGCAATTTGTCAATCTAAATTAAGCCACTGTTTCTCTTTAGTGTCCCCTCGAAGAACCCCAGAAGATCGAAATTTATGGAGCCCTACGTACGTCTCCTATAATCATATTATAGTTTTGGGCCGTTAAGCCGGAATATCAAAAATACTTCTTTGTTTTGCCCTCGGCCGTACATGTATATATCGTCAAACATCATTGTATAGAATAACAGTATAGGTTGTCTTAAACCAAGAATGCCCTTTGAATGAATGATATTAACGATACATTTATTTAGAGGAAGGCGACGACTCCTGCCGCTGCTGAATATTAGCTAGGTGGCAAGAATTAGGGGATTGTTCGGCCCCTGTCAGTCTTTCTTGTTTCAGTTTATGTGGTCTTTGTACGTGTTCGATTGAGCTGTTTTCGCATCAGCCGTTGAATCTCTCCTACCATACTAAAGTACTTAACTGATCAATTTATCATGACGGCTTCCTGTCTCACTCATTACGTTTCCTAGGGCTTTTATGTAATTTTTACTGCAGGTGTTGAATGTCGGATATCCCTTGTGACAAAGAGCTACGCAGCTTTATATAAGGCGGCGAGGATATGCAGAAATAAGTGTCTGAAATTGAAGATTGTCTGGCGTGGAGCTATTAGTCATATCACCGTGGCACATATACGTAGATTTGTCCATAACCTACTTGTTCAAACAGTTCTCTTGCGGACGAACAAACCTCCCTTTTTAGGTATGAACCTTTACTGATATCATTTTTGAGCGTTTTAACCTGTGTACACATGACTCTTCTTGCACTTCGCTTAGATATTTCGCTTGAAAATTTAAACCTGAAGTTGACTGGCTGTTCGTGTGACTAAGCGACAGTGGCGCCAAACCCGGCGTCCCAGTTTTTCGGCGCCATATTTCATTTCTCCATGGTGTACAGTTTCACGCGCGATCTGCCTGCACCTTCAGCTCTTGGTCTTTCCTGTGCCATGCTGCTGTGCTTTGCTCGAAGGACCGTGATGGCATACAGCTTAAGGGTAGTACAACCGTCGCCGAAGTCATATGAAATGCGACAATGTCAAAAAAAAAAAAAAAAAACAGTCCAGATTTGTTCAAATTTGGGTACGCACAGTATAATAGGGGGTATGCATAATCGGCGCTATACGTTCCACTATCACGGCCAGGCACGAACGCGTTGCTTCGTTGCGCCAACTCAACGTTTGAGCACTGCACCCTCTTTGAGTCGCCAGGTTCTGAGCCGAAAGACGCATGCTCGATCGCCGCTGTCATCTCGATGGAAGCCATGCTAGAGGAACGTGCGCTCACATTCAGGTGGATGTCATAATTAAAGAAGCCAGAATGGTAGAAATTTCTGGAGCCCTCCACTATCGTGTGCCTCCTGGGGGTTTTGGCGACTAAGAAGTTGTTTTCGCTTATTATCGTCAAGCCGGAAGGACTGAGTAGTGCATGCCACTTGAGTGCTGCGCCTGCAATAGGTCCAACGTACGTCGCTAGACGTTCCGTAAAAGGTAATAGAGAGTTATAGTATACCGTTACCGTGATAGCGGATGTTACGGGAATAACGTTACCGTACCGGTACCGTGTGTTGCCAAAAGTGAGTTATAGTATAGCGGGATAGAGCTTGCGCCCTGGTAACACAGACTACCTAACTCAGAAGTGTAATCGTGAAGCAGAATGTTTGTCAGCGCTACCTTGTGTTGATAGCAAGAATCATTCTTACTGCGGTCAGCCTTAGCGAGCCGAGCCGCAGCCAAGTCGCCAGTGGGATTTTATATCATTATGCTTTCGTATGCCTGTAATCCGACGTCGCCGTGGCGGGCGCGCGTGGATGTCGTAGTGCATCGGCGTACATGCTATAAGCGCACTCCAGCACTTTGCTGACGTCCAATAATGTCCATGAGTAAAAAAAAAAAATCTTTATGACGAAGTTTGGATCACTGTTGAACTTCGCTATAGAGCTATGTTATGCTACAATTAACTTATACATATATGTGTTATTTCACAGAAGCTATGAATAGTTAACCAATTAGGTCAACAACTTGACTTGTCTGTTAATCAATGAAAACCAACAGACAATAAAACCCGCCATGGTGGCCTAGTGGTTGTGATACTCGTCTACTGGCGCGAACATCGCAGGATCGATTACAGGCCGTGTTGGCTTAGATTTAGCTGTACCTTATGAAAAAAACAAACGAAATTTCCTGAGCCCCCAAGGTCATCATAATTGTATCGTGTTTTTAGGTGGTTAAACCCCAGAAATTGTTTTTTTCAACAAACAAGGAATTGAAATATAGGGGACCTTACTTGTTGTATTCTATCAGCACTGTAGTAATTATCCTAATTACTATACAACAAAGCTAAAAACTACAAATATCCTCCCTATGGTTTCTTTTCTTGATTGTCATTTTGTTTTAAGACACTAGAGTCAAATAACAATTTATGTCAGAGTGAAAGCTCAATGTATGACAACGTCTACATCGACAATATTATCAACGGCAGTGCCCTACTTACCGAAAAATCAAGGTAAATGCATGAAAACACATGCGCTGTGATTAGGCAATTTGAAAAATGACCCCAATAACGCCAGCATTATTGCCTGCAATGAATCACTAGTAATCAAACTAGCTGCACTAAATAAAGAACCGTCCGTGCATCAAAAGACGTAATAAAATGCTGATTGTTTGTTTCTGTTTGATTCATAAAAAAACACAGGACATTACAACAGAGAATGACACGACTCGCGAGTGGTTCAATAGTTCAATTTTAGACTGGTTGAACTAGTACACCCTAGTTAAATTTAGGGAGCCTACATACGCCGTGCCTTCGACGACGAAGGCGCGGGGCGGCGTATGTAGGCTCCCTAGTTAAATTGCATAACTCGAGCCGTCTAGCGGGGCCCATTCGAACCAAGCATGCCTGCCATCTCGGAGGCTATGGCAGGAAATTGTGCGATGGCCGTTGTTGCTCCCGCTACTTTCGCTCTGCTGCTACTAGTGTCGGCGGTTGCGCAGTAAAGCGGGGCAACGTTGCGCATGGTAACAGTGACGGGAAAGTTTCCACTTTGAGGCGGGTACTTTGAAGTGCGCTAACGCGATGCGGATCACTAAAACGTGATTTTATTAAAAAAAAAACACATTTCTTCGGCACAAAAGTAACAGCTACGATGTTTCTGGACCGCTGTTTCTACAATGTCTGCTTGATAGTGACCTTTAGTGTCGCTTTATAGATGTGTCAAGAAAGAAAGAACAAGTCATTGAATTTTCTTCTTTCGTCCTGTTATTTAATAGGTCACACATATCTTGTCAATGGTGCGGGGATGTGCCTGGGCGCCAGACGTTTCAACAAACTCTGGCTCCCAGGTCTTTTTATTGGTATAACGTTCCACGCACTGGGGCTCGTAGGCAAGGACCGACAAGGCTAATGCCGGCATTCACCGTGAGTTCTGTCGGTGACATTTCGGGGCGCAGAAGGATCGAGACACGTCTGCAACAGCCACCGCTGCGGCTGAGATTGTGTTGCACAATCGAAGAACCGGGAGGAGAGTCTTCTGCGACGAGACGGCCCTGCAAAGTCAGACAGTGACGAAGAAGTCAACAGTCAATTTGGTGCGCTCTACGGGTGCGGGGATTTCTTGGGACTAGAGGCTCAAACCCTCCACACATGCGTAATAACTTCAGTTTTGCATGTGTAAGCTTATGCGTGCACCCAGGCTTACAAACGCACACACGAACATTCACACTGATTGAACCGCGATCCCCACTCCCTCCACGTTTTGCGAACTCTTGTGTACACCTGGTACATATTGAGGAAACAAAGAGTATGTGCTACTCTTTTCTGTGAGCCCTGGCTGATTCGCCACGTATTTGACTCTCTTTAAATACACACGTCAGTTCTTTCTAGGGTGTCGTGACTATCAGAACAGGGCATTATAACAATCCCCAAACAGAGCTCATAGAAAGAGAGTCATACTTAGTAAGTCAGGTCTCAAACAAACAAACAAAAAAAGTCAAATGACCCCTTTTTTCTTATCGAGTACTGTATAGTGCGCGACTTAAAAATGTGGAAAAACAGTGTTGGCCGTCTACTTGTGCGACCAGGAAAAACAAATGAGCAGACAAACAAAAAACATTATTCATGCATACATCCAAAACGACTCAAAGGCGAGGGCCATCTTTTTTTTTTTTTAAGTCGATGTGTTGATCTGGCCCAGCCATACTTTCTGCACCTGATGTGGTTTTGAACTGCCCCCACGATCGCAGACACCTCGGCTGCTTTTACATTGCCTCCGTGATCGTCGCACCTTCGACCAATCAAAGGTGCCACGTGATCACGTCACTGTGTGATGTCATATCAGGTGACGTCAAAACTTCTGGGGATCTGTGACATAATCATGGCGTCATATGATGGTGTCATCAAGAGATGATGTGTTTGCATTACTCGTAGTGGTTATTACTGACGAAAGCCACCGACGCGGGCCGACGTTCCACGAAGGTAATTTTAGGCTCATCGTCTAAAAAAGAAAACGAAAAAAAAAAAAAAACGCGCTTTTCAGGGGCTCCCTTAATAACACCCTTTCTGATTTTTTTATATGCTTCAGCGCATAACATTGCGGCATTGCGGTGGAGTTGAATAGTGTTTTCCCTTCTCTATGAGATAATTGTAAAGTGTTTCTTGCCGTTTTGCCAGCATACTCTTTTTTAAAGCCTGTGTATTTGAAGGGCAAACACAACTAGAAAAAAAGTTGAATGGGGCTGCCGACCGCACAACTTATTGACAAGCTGTTGAGATCGAACTGTCGAGGCACTTTAGTTTGACTATTATGAAATAACTTGTTGTTTGGCTAGTTGGTAGATTATTTGAAAAATAATTGAAGTGGTGCAAACACACGGCACATTTACCGAGGCACCCAAGTCCATCTCCCCCCGTTCCCCGCATACAGGCACCAAACCTTCAATAGCGCCAATATTTGCTTACCCCCCAGCTCCTCCTCCTGTTGCATTGAGGTTGGAGAAACACAACGTGCACGTGAAAACGCTGCTTCCATTCCTTGCAAACGTTAAAAGGAGGCATGTTGTTGCCGTGACCGAGATAAGGCCTTTTCAGCATTTAGCACACATCACATGGAAAGGACTTACTGACAATTGACGAAGACAGGAGCGATATCATATCATATCGTGCACTGAGCGATAATAAGGGGCGATATGGGCTCCGAGAAATTAGACCACCTGGGGTTCTCTTACTAGCTCCTGCATGTAAGCACACGAGCCTCTAGCGTTTCGCTTCCACTGAAATGACATCGCAGAGACCGGGCTCGGACTCGTGTCTTCGCCGGTTGTCGCTCGATACTAGTCTTGTAACTTAGAAGTGTGGAAGCTTGGGCTAGTTGGTATGGCATGACGATAGTTATAGCGCGAGAACAAAACTTCTTGTCTCTATGTCGTCGTTTTGTTCTCGCGCTATAACTATCGACTAGTCTTGTGTTGTGCGCTAGATGCTGAAATGTAATGGCAACATCCCCAAACTTCATCATCGCCCCGCCGTGGTGTTCTAGTGGCTAAGGTACTTGGCTGCTGACACGCAGGTCACGGGATCGAATCACGGCTGCGGCGGCTGCATTTCCGATGGAGGCGGAAATGTTGTAGACCCGTGTGCTCAGATTTGGGCGCACGTTAAAGAACCCCAGGTGGTCGAAATCTCCGGGAGCCCTCCACTACGGCGTCTCTCATAATCAAATGGTGGTTTTTGGACGTCAAACCCCACATATCAATCAAACTTCATCACGCTGGCTACGTTCACTGCAAGACAAAAACCTCTCCCATGATCCGCCAATCGACCCGGTCTTGTGCTTTCTGTTGCCCCGTTATACCTGCGAACGTTTTAATCTCATCGGCCCATCCAACTTTCTGTTTCACCTTCGTGCGTTTGCCTTCTCTAGAAATCCAGTTAGTTACCCTTAATGACCGGCGGTTATTCTGCCTACGCGCTAAGTGCCCGGCCCATGTCCATTTCTTCTTCGTTTCAACTCTGTAATCTAACCACGGTTTGTTCCCTGACCCACTCTTCTCTCTTCTTGTCTTTAAGGTTACACCTATCATTTTCCTTTTCATCGCGCGCTGCGTCGTCCTCAATTTAAGCTGAAGTCCCTTTGTAAGACTCCAGGTTCCTGCTCCGTAGGTAAGTACCAGTAAAATGCAGATGTTATAGACATTTTCTTTTGAGGAATGGGAGTAATCTGTTAGTCGTGAATTCAGAATGCCTGCCGATTGTTCTCCACCCCATTATTATTATCCTAGTTACTTCAATCTCGTGGTTAGGCTCTGAAATTACTACCTGCCATATAGACGCTCTCTTTTACAACTTCAAGTGCACTGCTACCTATCTCGAAGCGCTGTTCTCTTCCGAGGATGTTGTAAATTACTTTCGTTTTCTGCAGAATAATATTAAGTCCTACCTTTAGGCTCTCCTTGTCTGATTAAGTAATAATGAATTGTGATTCGTTCCCCGAGTTACTCAGCAATGCATGTCATCGGCGAAGCGCAGGTTACTAAGGTCCTCTCCACTAACTCTTATCCCTAACTCTTGCCATTCTAGGCGTCTGAAAACCTCCTGTGAGCACGCGGTAAATAGCATTAGGGAGATCGTATACCCGTGTCTTGCACCCTTCTTTATTGGTATTCTGTCGCTTTCCTTAAGGAGCACTATGGTGGGAGTTGATCTTCAGCAGATTTTTTCCGGGATGTTTATATATGCTTCGTTGAGGCCCTGATTCCGCAGTGTCTGCATGACTGCTGATATTCCTACGGAATCAAATGCCTTCTCGTAATCTATGAAGGCTATATATAGTGGTTTGGTGTATTCTGAGCATTTCTTTATAACCTAATTGATAGTATGACAGTGGTCGATTGTTGAGTAGCCTGTTCTAAACCAGCTTGATCGTTTGGTTGATTGAATTCCAATGTTGTCTTGATTCTGTTAGCAATTACCTTTTAAAATAGCTTGTATACAATGGGGAGCAAGCTGATCGGCCTGTAATTCTTCATGTCCTTGTCATCCCCTTTCTTATGGATTAAGATGATGTTAGCATTCTTCCATGATTCTGGTACCCTCCCTGTCAGAAGACTCTTTGTAAACAGGGCGGATAGTTTTTGAAACGCAATCTGTACTCCGTCTTTCAGATATGATGTGACCTGATACTCAATGGCAGATTTGCCTCTTTACATTCCTTCCGAAGCTTCCATTCTGTCATTACTGGTGGGATGTCATCTAGGTTACTGCTAGTTCTTACATTATGGTTGCGGTTGTCCCGGCTACTGTACAAATCTCTGTAAAACGCCTCCGCTACTTTAACTATTCTCCGCTTGTGGGGGTGCTGACACCCCCCCCCCCCCCCCCCCCCTGTAAAGTTGTGTGCGCCGCGTGGCGCACGTGTCTCGCTCCAAGGCTTTGTTTCGGTGGTGACCACCGCCGGGCGATAGATGGCGTTGTGTTCATTTTGAGTACCACTGTTGGTAGAGTGGTAGCGCCGGCGGTGGCCCCTGGTGGAAGGTAGGCCTTGGTGGTGGGCGAGGGTTGAGCGAGCCTCTGGATGGATGGATGGATGGATGGATATGGCTGTACCCTTTAGATCGGGCGGTGGCTAGCGCCACCAAGCCGTAATACCTAATGAACCAAAAACTATATTTTTTTCCCTTAAAAAGGGAGTTTGAGGATTCGTACTTTGCAGTGAAGAGTTTAATTTTCACTCGTGCCTTGACTTTAGCCACCAATCAGATAACCTCCTTCTAGTTAAGTCTACCCGCTTAAAGTTTATTTTGCCTTCCCGGTCCCTAAACCCCAGTGCTTTAAAAAACTCTGCGCCATCATCCTGAGCTATAGGGTGAAGCCCTTTACAGAACATTATCAAGTGTTCGGCCGTTTCTTGTTCCTCTCCACACGCACTGCATACTGTGTCTACCCCTTCGTATTTGGCCCGATATGTCTTGGTTCGCAGTACTCCCGTCCTGGCCTCAAACAGTAGAGAACTACCCCGAGTATTATCATACATCCTTTCCTTGGCAATTTCCTGCTTAAAAGTTCGATAGATCTCTAGTGCGGACGTCTTAATCATGCCCATTCTCCACATGTCAGTCTCCGTTTCCTTCACTTTCTTCTTAACCGATAGTTCTTTTTGGTTTGGCCACCTGCTGTTTTCTAAGTATTTACCAGTCAACTTCCTGGTTCGCTTCCTCCATTTTGTATCGACATTCTTCATGTACAAGTAGCTGAAAACCTTCCTAGCCCAACGCTCTTCCCCCATTTCTCTCAATCGCTTCTCAAATTTTATCTTGCTGCTAGCTTCCCTGCCCTCAAATGATGAATAGCTTCCCTGCCCTCAAATCTGCGCGTGGCGGCTGCCGCGAACGGTTGTCTGTAGAGTGGGGTCCCGGTGCTCCGCACCGCGGGCTTCGCGCCGGGGTCCCACGTGGAAAGTCAGGCGTTGGCGACGCCGCCTGGGGTATGTGTTAGTGTATGTTTATCATGTTATTGTGTGTTTAGTGTGTCATTGCGTTATGGTGTTTGTCTGGTAACGTGTTAATTGAAATTGGTGTATCATTCGGCGGACGATATCGTCGTCTAAATTAGTTAATAAATGTTTGTATGTTGTGTACGTTGTACCGACCGCGTCAACTGTGTCCGTTCACTCCAAGAGCGTGGCGTGGCGATGCGCGCGTTCGCCTCGCCGAGACCCCACACGCTTCCTTCGTTCTTTAGAGCATGTTCAGTTCTCTCCGTGTAATACCACATGGGTTATACCACATTGCCATCTGATTATGATACGCTGGCTCTAGTGACATCCATTTTCTTCTGCGCATGACAAGGGATGTCGGAAGCTGCGGAAGGTCGATCAATCAAGCGGCAAACTCTAAACTTCAGACAGACACTGTGCGAAGGTCACACACCCACAGGCTGTTCAGTTCGGGGCGATGAGGTTCTCTCCGAGCAGCACCTGCTGCAGGCGACTTCGCTGGATGACCGCTGCGCGATGTGCCTCCTCTTCCTCTTCGTACTCCTGCGTCAAGCACGAATACCGCAAATTGAATAACAAAGCAGCACGGGGATCATAAATTAGTTCTCTATATCCGATGTCTATTGTAACTGTAAATATCAAAATCGTCGCAAAGTGGCAATCTGGCTAGTGCAACACTCCTAGATACAAAAACGAATTATTTTAGCCTCATAGCCCACTATAAACGAGGTGATTCTTACTTGCCTCTCTCTGCTGTTTTATACTACAGCCTGCAGCATAAAAAGGTGAAATCACAAAGTTCGTTGGACAAAACAGGTCTGAGTTTACATTTATTTGAGATTTAATTGAGGAAAGTAGAGACCATATCCTAAAGTAAATTTTCGGTGTCACGACACTTACATAAAAAAGAAATACTGTTGTTGGGAATTGTTTTCGAATAATTATTTTTTGTTTTTTTTTACGCAACCTTCACAGCTTTGGATTTCGCGCAAACCAAATATTTCTTCGTTGTGGCTGACATCGCAGCGGCGCTCGCGTTTCGATTTTGTCATACAGATTACCAATGCAGTTGAAAATAAGCGTGACCAAACAGAGTTCATATTTAGTTCGCTATAACCAACATTTCGCAGTTTCAGTGCTCGCTATAGCGAGGTTCAACTTATCTGAAATGCCCACTTTTATCATACAGCTGTAAGAGATATCGGGGTTGTGACAACCAGTCATTCAGGAGATCTAGCAGATGGTTTAACTCCTGTATGTGTAGTCCTCCCCTTTTGCCCTCTGCCCGATGCCTAACTGAACGTAAATCTTACGGAAGGTTTAACTGGGAACAATGGGTAAGCCGTCCACATACGCAAATATTAGCGCTATACCCTTCGTGGCAGTGCATGCAGTTGTTCCGATACAGAGTGCGGTCTGAGACCGCGCCGGGAATCCCCTTCTTCCATAAAAGGTGGCAGCCACGTGGTCCTACTGTTACCGAATATATCTCGCAATGTAATGTTTGTTGACAATTTGTAAAGAGTACGTATGCACGTTTCTCTGAAATAACTGCAAGACAGCTCACATTTAGGGCGTGGAGATCATTTAGGGCGTGGAACATTTAGGGCGTGGAAGTCAAGGTGGAGGTTATGAATTATCTTTATTTATAAGGAACAGCTCCCGGTACAATGCGCGAGTTATCATGAGGCACTGCTCGTGAATCCGAACACGCAGCTATTATATGAGGACTATCGAAGTCAGCGCGGCCTGATCAATGTATCCGTACTTCGCCCACATTAAGTGACTACTTCTTAAATTACTGAAAAGTCTTGACTTACTTCGAAGTCCTATAAGACACTGTGAATGATTTCAATAGTCTGGCAATGTCCCGTCTATACCGAGGATTTAGATGCGCCTCCCCATTTCACAATAAAAGTGCTTTTCATCTATCCATCACTATTAGAACGGCTCCTCTGCACAGCACGTACAGTGTGCAGCCTATGTTTATTATTACTCACCGGGACTGTGTCGATGACGTCATGTGCCAGTTGTTCGTCGTCGTATCGACGACGTCCGTCGTTCATCACCTGGTAGGCGGGCTGCTCACGTGTGCCACTGAGCGTCATTGAGACCGCGTTCAGTCGTCCGACGTTGTCCTGACCGTACTGCAGTGATCCCAGTTAGAGAGACACGCCCGTTGTCCTGCCCAGGTGCGAGCTCACCTTGTCCCTAATGACGAGGACCCAGAGGCCGCGCGGGTCTTCGCCCCACAGGTGGACCGTGAGGAAGGTCCAGTTGCGGAATCCTTGGCCCGTGGTGTCCTTGGCTCGGCGGTAGAGAAGCACGCTTTCGGTGCCTGCAACGCGTGAGCGGTTGCGCTTGAACGCAGGGTAGACGACGCCGTACGAGTGGACCTCCTTGTATGTATGGCTGTACTTGTATTACAGCATCACCTATGATATGGCAGGTCATGTGGCTAAATTTTATTCCTGTACGACGGGTTCCGGGTTCTATTGCTAGCTGTAGCAGCAGCTGTTTTTCGACGGAGAGAGTGAAAAACAGCTTTTATAAAAATGAGGCTCCCTGGTTACTGCAGGAAGAACCCATCGGGGGAAGGGCTCCACTACAAGGCTCGCCGAACCTGGTCACGTGTTGCCAATTGGCTTCCCAAGTCCAGTTCCGAGAAGCAAAAGGGAGGAACTCTTGGCTTGTGTGCTCAAAAATTAGGTGCATGTTAACAAGGTTAGCCCAGAACCCCCTATAGCAAGGCATCCTCCACAACCCACTGTGCCGATTCCCACGTTAGATTGCATTCGACTCTGTTAGCTTCCTTTCGCGTCACAGTTTGAACGACAGGCCCGAAACGAACAATATTACCCGCTGCTTATCTGGTATCGCTGTTGTGTTCTATACTCCAAAAATAGTCGTGAAATATTTTCAGATGTATACAGGTCATAGGATAGCACGTTGATGAGTTTGCTGTATACACGTGCGGTAAAACCAACGAACAAACAAAGAAGGAAATAATAATAATAATAATAATAATAATAATAATAATAATAATAATAATAATAATAATAATAATAACCGGGACTTTATGTCCCAGAACAAGGTGCTATTATGAGAGATGGCGTAGCGTAGAGCTGCGACCATCCGGCATCGCTCAGTACACGAACCTCCACCATTTCGCCTACAGCGAAATTTGTTTACGGAATACTATCAACCCTCCGTGGGAGTTATTACAGGTGAGGTAAACAAGTGCGACTGCCGCAACCGAAGGTCCCGCCCGCGACCTTCGGCCAGGTTAGCAGCTGAGCACCGCGACCGCTACATCAACATGGCGGACAAAATAAATAAATAAAGGAAGAAGGAAAGAAATGAAGATATTGTAGCCGACTAAACTGAAGGTGCCCCGCGAGTGAATAATTTCTGATGGGAAACGAGCGAACCGGCCGGTGACCGCAGGTAGGCGTCCAGGGCTCCCCTCTGCGAGTACTGCAGGTCCAGGTGCACTTGGACGTGTTCGAGCGCCGCCAGTGGGCACAGGCTGGCGTCGAAGGCCAGCTGCAGTTGCTGGTGAGAGGCCAGCCGGCGCGGCAGCAGTGCCGACGGCTCGAGTCGGCACTGTTCGCGACGCCCCACGTTGGTCCAGTTCAGGGCGGCCTGCGTCGTTCGTCTGTTTATAATATACGGCACAACTCCACGCACTTGTACTAATAAGGTATCTGTAAGCACAAGTGTTTGGAGATGTGCTGACGATAGACGCTTCCCCATCCACTGTTAGCATCGGGTGTTTAATTCGAAAGTTATGGGTTCGTATCCCGCAGAATCAAAGGGTGATTTTTGGTCCACTTTAAATCATGTCAATTCGCGCAATAATTACTACACTACAATTAAATATCATAGTATCACCGCAAGGGTAAAGCAATGAATGCGATAGCAACTAATAGTAATGTCACACGATGTGAGAGGCTGGCAGCTGACACTTTGGATATCATCGTACGCAACTCTACAAAACGCTGCTGTAAGAGAATGCGGCCGCTCCAGGCTCACTTTTCGCACCGTCTCTTGGCGTTGAAAACGCAGCACGTAGATGGGTACGCGAGACGCATCCTGACGGCTGATATACAGCCAGACAGCGCGCGCCAGCGATGACCGCACTAATAAAATCAAAGGTCACAGTTGGAAATCGAGGGACTTTACACGTGACATGACGGTGACGGCGAAAACCAGTCAGAACTGTTCATACGACTGCTATCGCAATAAAAGACAACAATTGATCTCCCTTGTGCTTTCCTCGGCCTAATTAGCTGTTGGAACTATTTGGTTGTGTATGAACTCCTGCTGGGTTTGTTTCGAGACTCTATTAACAAACGAAAGTAGGGCAACATTAAGGGCTCGTTTTTCTTTGTTAAGCACAATATTATTGAGAGCTTACAGACAAAAAAGCCAAAAAAAGTAATTCTAGTGATTATGATGTAACTGTGAAGAACGTAAAGTGGATGAAAAAATAACTTGCCGCTGCCAGGGACCGAACCCGCGACCTTCAAATAATGCGTTCGATGCTATATACAAGCTCAGCTGCAGTATATATACGTGCACTTGACCGTGGGGGTGTTAGACAGCGCCGCTAGTAGCCATGACGGCGAGTGTCGAGCACTTCTTATTTTCTAGTCTGCTGGCGTCGCGAAGCACGCGTGGTATTTATTACGAGGTTGTAGCTGAGCAATGATATCTCGCATACCAAAGTCTGCCACAAGGAAAGCCTAGCTATTAATGAAGTGTAGAGGGGGAATATTTTTTGTGATAGGGCGCGTTATTTGAAGGTCAGGTCTGCCAGCGGCAAGTCATCTTTTCTTCCACTTGTTCACATTGTGTTTAACAGAGACGCTTACTCTGAGAGTCTGAGAGGTTGGCTCGCAGCGAGAAAAATAAATAAATAAGTGACAATAATGTATTGTCCGATTTCGTGTTCAAATGGCCGCATTGATGCTTTAGAGGGCGGTCACAGTACGTGTGTGTGTGTGTGCTCTTTTACAAGGTGTACACTGACCAAAGAAAGTCGAAATGAGAGCGAGCGAGCAAGTGAAAGAAAGAGAGCTAGAGAAAAAAAAATTGGCCCGAATCTGCATGTCACACTGCAAATGTCGTCGAAAGACGATAGTATTGCGTCTGGAGAGTGAACAAGACGTTTATTTGATGTTCTGCGCAAGAAAATCGGTGAATGGTATTCGCGCTGCGTTAGAGCGCCTTGAGCGTGTAGCAGAGACGAACGAGCGCATCGAGGCACGTTAGACACGAGCGCCATCGCGCAGTTATCTCCGAAAACGAAGGCGTGCTTACCCGCGGGGAAAGATGCGCGCCAGTCTCGGAGGTAATAAGGTGTAGAACGCAAAGCGACGGGCAGGTGACACCACCTGTCTTAGCAAAATGTTTGAAACACCTTTTTGAGCATCGTGTTGCGCTGTCAGCGCAGCGCGATAAACACAACAGTCCTTAGGCTTACTTTTGTGTGCCTCTTCTAGTATAAAGACAGACATACAAAACATCGACGTGTTATTATGGTGCCTCAGATATGTGCAATAATTGCTTTTTAATTGACAATCGCACAACTATGAACGCTAAACCTTGAGCAATATTGGTGGGCTCTGCTGATGTGGTTGGTCGTTTACTGCCGTTTGAGGTATCGTGAGAGTAGACAAACAGACAAATGTACCGAGAGACAGACAGACCAAATTTTTTTTGTGGAAGGTCCCCAAGGCTCCCAAGAAAGACTATCGTCTTTAAAAGCAGATAAAAAGCGCGTCAACCACCCACGAGTGAAAATTCGGTTTGTTATAGTCGTTATCAGTAGCAGCGCAGCGCAGCATGGACGAGAGAAGCAGTGAGAAAAGAACGCTAGTGCACATACGCCATGGCAGCGAACCGTGGGCACAGCATTATAAGAACTCGAATGACTCGCGCTTTTCCATCAAGAGTGGAATGCGGCTGCTTGATCGGACCCCGTGTTCATCGCCTTCAACCGACCCTCAAGGCTGCATTTCCGACGGAGGCGGAAATGTTGTAGGTGCGTGTGCTCAGATATGGGTGCATGATAAAGAACCCCAGGTGGTCGAAATTTCTGGAGCCCTCCACTACGACGTCTCTCTTAATCATATGGTGGTTTTGGGACGTTAAACCCCACATATCAATCAATCAATCAATCAATCAATCAATCAATCAATCAATCAATCAATCAATCAATCAATCGATCGATACTCTAAGAAAAGAACGATTTGTGCGAGTGACGTTGGTCGTTTCGCGCTGTCCTAGAAAACTAAATACAGGAAGTGCAATCGCGAAGCGCGCACTTCTCCTTAAAGCTTTCTTTTGCAAACTGGCGAATCACCTACTACGTGTCCATGTGCTTTTGCTTACCTGAGCACTTTGTGTAGGCAATTCACATGTTTAGACACCTGGTGTGATTCTGCCGTACAGGATTACATGCATTAAGGAGATTCATTTCACTACATGACAACCTTACCGCTTTTTTTTTTACAAGGAATTTTCAGTAACTGGCATGGCTCCGTGGTAGTGCACCTGCTTGCCACGCAGACGGCCCTGGTTCGATTCTAACTTAAACTGAAGATTTATTATTATCTATTTGTTCGCAGTTATCTCGAATTTTCGCTGGCGAACATTCCCGAATGGCCCACACTGTACGCCGTCTCTCGACTCGCATATACATCCACACACACCGAAGAAGGAGCGACAAGTTGGGCCGCGATGAGGTTGCGCAGTGCGTGACCTAGTGCTCACCTGTACCATGGCATGCGCGTCCATGAGTCCGAACCCGAAGCGGCTGTTGTAGAGCAGGCCGGCAGCATTTCGTTTCCAGCCGCGGTTAGAGCTGAGTGGTGCGAAGTCCGACGTCCAGGCTACCAGATGCTGCACGTCACGCCAGCCAAGGTCCGGGCTGCGATCGTTTGTGCTCCTATGTTATAATGTACGTAGAAACTCCATGTGGCTAAAATAACCACTATCTATCTATCTATCTATCTATCTATCTATCTATCTATCTATCTATCTATCTATCTATCTATCTATCTATCTATCTATCTATCTATCTATCTATCTATCTATCTATCTATCTATCTATCTATCTATCTATATATCTATCTATCTATCTAATTTATCTATCTATCTATCTATATATCTTAATCGTAATTGGTGCTCCAGCTTTTGATAGTCGACCGATTCACCATTGTCCTACCATTTGCTACAGGAGTCGATTGGCGTGCATGCGCTGCCGAGGCTTTCGACTTTCTTACGAGACACGGAACTTGACCAGCACCTGTGGCTTACTTGAATCTCGTTGCGTGTGTGTAAGCACACGCAATGAACACGCACATGTCTTTAGAGCGCGCACATGTCTATCCACTCCTGCTTCTCGACATTCTGATTGCCCTTTTCAGCTCACTCCAAGTCTTCCATTCTGAATGCCTTGAATTGCTTGCCATAGGAATACTTTCACTCAGAAAAGTTACGCCATAACCTTTCCTACAACCGAGCCACATTATCCCTGATTCCACGTCTCGTACTTTGCCTGGAGAACGAGTGCCACGATTCCCGCTGCCAGCGGCGCTGACGCCGAGGTGCCCGTGTGCTGCGTGGTGCAGCTGTCGTGCAGGTCGGAGGTGGACACCTTCTGGTCGGTGTAGGCGCCCGACGAGTAGGCGGCCGCCATGGTCGAGGCGCACTTCTCGCCGTAGTAAGGGAACCGGCCGCGCTGGCTGGCGCCGGACACGGACAGGGTGTACGGGGAACCCGCGTAGCCGTCGCAGTTGCAGTTGTCCCCCTTGGCGCCGCCGTTGCCCGAGGCCCACACGTAGACGGAGCCGCGGCCCCCGCGGCCACGGGTCACGCCCCGCTCGAGGGCCTCGCTGGCCAGCCGCTTGGGGCCGTCCACTGTGCGCCCGTCGTCCGAAGGGCCCCACGATGCGCTGAACACGTCGATCGCTGCGTGGTGCCCCAACCAATCGCGTAATCTGTGCTTGCCCTTGATTATTAGTAATAAGAAAAATGCCTTAGATGCCTCATAAAACCTGAAAATTTACCATCGGCGTCCCGCTCCACAGGTGTCAACGCGAGTCATGCAAAAGGTATCATCACGAGGTGACGTCATAATGACGTCACACGTTGCCAACATCTGTTTCGTCGTCATGGTGCACGTAACACGTGTCGCAACGTGACGCTCTTATACATTCTGGTAGACTCAGCTGTCTGCACCATGGTCACACTATACGTGCACGTGTAAGTGCTGCCTGGTGCCGCGAAGCCGTCGCAATAACTTTCGGAGATGTTCCCGATCTCTTTTTTTCCCGTTATAAGCAGCGTTGTATGCACGAAGTATACGCTTTTCACCAGTCGTACTAAAGAGTGACGTCATGAAGTATTTGTTGCGTTTTCGATGGATAGGGTCGGGGTCGCCACATTTCTCAATCGCTTCCAGAACAGTCACCAGATAGTATTCATAAAAGCCAGACAAAATGTCAGTGTCTACAGTTAATTAGAAAGGGCCGCTTACCTTCGACGTTGAACGCTAGCGATGTGGACTCGACGGCGTCCACTACGTCCCCATCCAGCATGCGGATACCTGCGAGATCCGTCGTTTCCCGATTCACACTTGCGCCAACCAAGTAATTTATTTATTTATTTATTTATTTATTTATTTATTTATTTATTTATTTATTTATTGACAAGTACCTTACAGGCCTCGCAGAGGCATTGTGTAAGGGGGGTCGATACAAAGTAATAACAAATTGGGTTAACAAGTCAGTAAGAACAATGTGTAGTACGTCAACAACAGCAAAAATATGTCCAAGTAGAGAAGTAGTCGTATGTATTCCACATGGATAGGTAAGTTTAAAACATGTAAAAGAAATGCAATAGCGTATTGGACAGATCAAAATGAAGCGTAGTGAATAAGAGAGAGTGTTCATGCTCGCTTCCTGTATATCGCGTATATCCTGGCATTACCACTTTAGCGCTATCTGCTTAGCGCGCAATAGAAAACAAAATGACCTACATAGCCTCACACCTCCGAAGAAGCAGTGGTGGCTTTCAGACATCGACTTCTACCTTTTCGACAGGTTTACAAGAAGTTGGCTCCAAAACAAACGAGTAGCAGAATTCAGTGCGAGGAGCCAAGTGGAAGAACCGTTTCTAAACCAGGAACTATGAATTGGCTCTGAGACACCGAATAATCAATTCAGTCGTAGCTTAAGTGATATTTTTCGCAATCTTCTTCGCAGGATGTCTTTTTGATATTCTGCACTGCCTGGTGTTTAATATCATTTCAGAAACAGGCAAGGTCTATAGCTGCTAATATAATCTAATTATTTGTTTTCTTTTTAATTTTTGCCTTCTCGGCGTGCGTTCACATTTCTTGCACGGTTGATCGATCCTTTTTTAAATAATCCGATTGATGACATTCTTTTTGATAACCGGTCGTGCATCGCTTTCTTAGAATATGATTAATTTGTTTCTGTGGTCACAAGTCTTAATACGAGATGTCTAATTCGTACCGCTGACCCGCAGGTCGCGGGATCGAATCCCGGCTGCGGCGGCTGCATTTCCGATGGAGACGGAGATGCTGTAGGCCCGTGTGCTCAGATTTGGGTGCACGTTAAAGAACCCCAGGTGGTCAAAATTTCCGGAGCCCTCCACTACGGCGTCTCTCATAATCATATGGTGGTTTTGGGACGTTAAACCCCACATATCAATCAATCAATCAATCAATCAATCAATCAATCAATCAATCAATCAATCAATCAATCAATCAATCAATCAATCAATCAATCAATCAATCAATCTAATTCGTACCGGTTACGTTTGCTAAACTCGAAGCAACGTACGACGTCACACGCGTAATACCAATATGCGCACCTCCGATGCGTGCTTCGTACGCCACGCCAACTCCGCAGTTTCGGTTGTTGGCAGTCATGGCGATCTCTCCGGCACAGCGCGTTCCGTGGCTGCGAAGAAATCACATGTCGTTATGGATAATGACACCATCATCATCGCGGCGGTTCATGCAGGCATAGAAAGAAAAAACGTCAATGTTGAGCTGTTAACAGAGTAACCATAATATTCATGAAACTTTTTATGCTGCACTTGTTCGATTACGTCATAATGTTTTCTATAAGACAGCATCTGAAACGCTCGTGTTTGTACCAGGCTGTCGTGCTGTCGTGTGTTGTCGTCTTCGCTTGGTGTAACGCTCCATTATGGGTAAAAGCACAACGCAAAGCCACGTATATATATATATATATATATATATATATATATATATATATATATATATATATATATATATATATATATATATATATATATAGACAGAATAAAGAAATAGAAAACCAAGGAGAAACGATCCTTCAGGTTTGGCACTCCTGCGAAGCCGCCTTAACGTTTTCGATGAGCGCGAATCTAAACGTTATCTGAGTGAGCGCCCGCTTACTTGTTGAGGTCCTGAGGGTCGTACCGTGGGAAGGGATCGCGGTCGTCGTCATTGAAGTCGTAGCTCGCCTCGGGTGCCTGCGTCACAACCACCGCATTTTCCAGACCCCGATGGCTCCAAAACAGTAACTGTAACTCACGTAGTTCTGCGTCAGGTCAGTGTGGTTCCACTCTAGTCCTGCACGACACGCGTTCGCACCGTGAGAAAGAAACAAGTATGATAATGTCGTCGGGTTATCATTCGAATTAACTATTAGTTACTAGAGAAGTCAGCAAAGGAAACTATAAACACTGCGAACCGCAGAACAACACGACATGGACGTACTAAGCACTGTTCTGTTGTCCTGTGGCTCGCACCGTTTCTCTTTATGAGTGGACATGTACAAACAGGACCAAATAAGCGCTCTAGTTCAGAAAAGCTAGCATTTATCTTTTTCTCGCTGGAAAAAGGTTGCTCGAATGGTTGTGTGTAATAAACAAGCCAGGACTTCTTTTTGGTTCCTTGCAGCGTCAAAGATTGTGGAGACGGGTTTGAGCGAGCCTTACTTTACCAGCGCGGCCGAGGAGCAACGCGACTCTCCTCCACTCCAAGGCGCACAAGGCTCTGTGGTTATTCGACTCTCCGACACGACACAGTAGAAGCACTCGAGGCAGGTCGTGAACAAACGTCTTGCCGTCTTGGCTGGCTAGCAACCATAGTTAGGCGGTGAAGCCGCGTAACTATGGTTGCTAGCCAGGCAAGCGAAGCCCTGTTTCTGCTAGCCAGGCAAACAAGTCGCCCTGTTTCTGCAGGCGACCTGTTTAAGCCTGTCGCCGATCGACGAAGCGTGTCGCCGATCGCCAGGCGAAGAGCCTGGCGTGTTAGCGACAGGCGACGAAAAAAAAAAACACCTATTTTTGGGCAGGAGTACAAAATAACTTTCAGTTCGTCCGGTAACGCAAAGCGCGAAGGCGTAGCGTGATGCCGAATAACGTGTACCGCCGCTGCCGACACGCCAAGTGGCGCCAACTATGGAGAATAAGTAACAACTGACAAATACAAAATATGTGTTTTCTGAGACTCAGAGAGCGCCTCGCTAAGCTTACAGCACTGATTACTAGTGTTTTTTTTGTTTTCTGAAAGTGGTGCCGAATCTACGCAAATACTTTGCGGTAGAAGCTTGAGGACATGAATCTAAAGCAAATAAAACCACCAGTTCGTAGCTAACGAGCTACAAAGCGCACGATGGTCACTTGATAAATTCCACGTGGACGGCGACTGCTTTCTGCGGTGCGGCCATGTTTTCCGGGCGCGGCTTGTACATCAGCTTCCCCCTTGTGCATGATTACTAGCGGCGTTGGAAAACAGATGCGAAATTCTACCTGGAGGTAGCATATACGGTAACTCTACTCCACAAAACTGATCGAGTATGCTTGCCTGCGGCTCTATCGGCTACCGCACAAAGGGGAAGACCGAGAGCATGAACGATATGTAGTGACATTGCCTCAGCATGTATCACGTGACCCTCGCCTTGCAGGCCGGACAGCATTACTGCCGCGAACTGGCGTCAGGCAGAAGATAGCTCGAGAGAAGACGACGCCCGGGGGGCTGTGACTTGCGGCCATTGAGGATAGGCGTATACTAGCGACGTATGCAGACAGTGACATAGTGGCGTATGCTAGCGTGGAATGCAGCAACGGGATGTTTCGCCGTCGAGAGAAAGAAGCGTGACTTTAGCTGGGAACAAAGCTCGATGTTGTGGTCATGGCAGCTGTCTTGCTGTCAGCGTCATTGCCCAGAAATTGAACAGAGCGGGGCCGGCACGACGCGATAACTGGGGGACGAGGCGCAAAAAAAGACAATTCTGTTATAAAACCCCCACCCCCATATATATATATATATATATATATATATATATATATATATATATATATATATATATATATATATATATATATATATATATATATATATATATATATATATATATATATATATATATATATGGTTGTCTTAATCTTGTTTCCAATGGTTTCAACTGGTGGAAATAGAATTAAGACAACAGCTAAGTTGTGTCTCTTCTCTCTCTCTCTCTATACCAGTGGTACCTCAGTGCAATATATCATAGCATGGTGGTTCATCCTGCGCAGGCATAGGTGGACCAACACGAAACGTTAGTTCACCTCTGCCTACGGTCTTCACGCCAGCATTGGCAGTGCACCGAGTGCTTACAATTGTGAAAGAATATCTGTTAATTCTTGGCTGTTCACGGGTGACATCATGTTTGTAAAATTATTCAGTAATCGAGTCTTTTTTGCAATATGTACGACCGATAATTCTTACAGATCTTACATAGTGTAGTTGCCAGACACTATCCTTAGATACCGGTGCAACGTCTTCGGACCCAAATGGAACTTTTATATAGTTTTTATAGCATCCTATTTCTTGAAGCAGAGCTTACTGTCGAAGATAAGGCGGTTTTTTGCAGTTATGTCTGAAGTTTCGTCTCGTCTTTCGAAATCGTTCAAATCTGACAGGATGCAGCCCCTGTAAAGCGTGCACCAGTGCTAATTGCCATGCGTAAGGAGAAGACAACTTTCAGAATCTATTGATGTGCACAAGGGTGTTTATTGTGAAGTTTATTAGCGAAATCGTGTAGTGTTGGACTTCAATCAATCAATCAATCAATCAATCAATCAATCAATCAATCAATCAATCAATCAATCAATCAATCAATCAATCAATCAATCAATCAATCAATGTATTTCTTCATTTATTACGTTTACCGGAGTAAAGCGTACGCACGACTGGTAATTTTGAGTAATTTAGCAGTCATTTCGGTGTCATACTTTTTACATATTGTCACGCTGCACTTCTTTATTAGTAAACAGAGTAAAGGGTGTTTGAAAAATATATAAAGAAGTTTTTTTTTTGTTCGCGTAGCCTAACCATGGAGATCTTTGTTGGCGCTTGCGCACAAGGACATAATATATTCGTAGTAAATCAATTCTGGGGTTTCACATCCTAAAACCACGGTATGATTTCATTCTCTTCGTAGTGCAGGGCTTCAAAAATGTTGACCGCATGGTGTTCTTTAGATAGCGCCGACAGTGCGAAGTAACACGGGTCACCTCTACCACTTCGCTTCTACCGAAAAGGTGACGCCGCAGCCGGGATCCATCCTGCGACCTTCGGATCAGCAGTCGAGTACCACAACCACTCTACTGCCGTGGCGAACGATAGAGGTCTTTCACCGACGGATAAAAAATACAAAATCTCGACCGCCCTATTTTGATATTCAGCCCCCAAATTTTCGCTTGTGATTCAATTCAGCAGGGATGACTTAATGCAGGTCTTGCAGCCTCAATGGCGAGATTACGGCTTACAAAAAAAAAAACGGATAAAAGATAAACAGATTACTATTTTGTGGCTTTTTATTAATCGACGATTGGATAGAATTTTTTACATTGTTTTGATACACCTCCTAAATGAAAAATAGCTGATGTGGTCTTCTCGATGCACGCGCATTCTAATTAGTTGTTCGGTCCCGCGCTTCGGAATCTCAGAATGCTTATTACTTTTCCAGCTCGGCAAATTTTCTGCAGTGCTGCTACAGAGAGAGAGAGAGAGAGAGAGAGATAGAGAGAGAGAGAGAGAAAAGAACTCATTCATAGTACAAAAAGACAATACTGTGTATTTAATTACAAGTTTTTTCGTTATATTGCGCCAATAATATGCGTAACAAATATCATCCGCGCAAAGGCAGAGGAGGGTGGAAAATTGAATCCAACATCGCAACTTTTTTGTTTGTTTTGTCCGAATTTGCTTCGAGGGTTGTTTTTCATGGGGCAGATTACTCCGGATGGAATACTTGTCGACTGGAAGAAAAAAAGAAAAACTACGGAAAACAGCAACCTTAGCATAAAATTTATATTTAGTAGAGTCATGGGTCGACCAGACTCCTACACACGTATAATGTCTCGGCAAGCTTTTCGCGACGAGCAAGCGTTAGGCTTACGTTGGGAGTTCTGGCAATGTCGTCTACTTTGCCATGGCGACAGAACGTCAGAGGCGGGTGCACAGAAAAAATTAAGGGGGGGGGGGGGGCGCTTCTTGTAATCATCGAAGGAGAGCGCTACGTGTGTCCATATCTTTATGCAGTTGGACCAGTGACGCCATTATTTGAAGTGCGTGGTTTTCTCCCAAGTTACACTAGCACGCGCCTCCCAATGGTCACGCTAGCGTGCAACGCCCTCTCTCCACCTCTTTTTTTCAAGGCAAAACCCTGCAGCACGCCCGTGTTGACCGTGCTGGTTTTTGATGCTAATGGTTACCGAGAGCCCCTGATGTTGTTCCAGAACTGCTTACCGTTTTACCCCTTGAAAGCAGGAGACTTAAGGCAGTTGTGAAAAGTATGTCATTGCCACTTCAATTTCATTATTGCATACATTGCGAAGCGCGTTTGCAGTACTGAAACGTGATCTTTTTTTTTTTGGATTCAACCAGTAAATTAGGGAAGAGAGAGGTTCACATGCGATGAAAATTGGTCCCTCTATAATGAAGCACCCTATACACGTTTACGTGGTAACTACAGCATAACCTAATCTTGAAAGAACAGCAAATTCCGAAACACTTCAAGAATTGCATTGCCGGGAAAACAGGAAATCCCCCTATAATGACGCACCCTATACACGTTTACGTGGTAACTATAGCATAACTTGATCTTGAAAGAGCAGCAAATTCCGAAACGGCTTCAAGAATTTCGTTGCCGTGAAAACAGAAAATAGCCACTGTTTTTCTCGACAGGGATAACTCATTACAAAGGTCCATACATCATTCGGCGGTACACTACATTGCCGCAGTAATAAACTTGTTGCGAACACGTGACCTTCAACGGTGGGCGAATAGCTGGTGGGGACGTCAGGCCTGAAGGCGTTGGTGGCTTTGTCGCTTCTGTCGACGGCGGTGGCTAAGATTAGGTCTTGCCGTGTTATGCTGCTCGTTCGTTCCCGCATAGAGAGGCAAGCAATTACTCGAGCGCGCGAATCCCAGCGGCTGGCTGCGACAGCTGTCCGCGACAACCTGTTACAAAACGCGTCTGCTGCCACATCTTCGGGCTTCGTGTAACACAAAGCAGAATCCCAATGGCGAATCCATGCTGTTTTGGAGTGGACCTTTTGCGCAGCCATCGTGCGCTGGTTCTGGCACGGGGAGAAAATACGTGTCGACTGGCCCGCTGACCCTGCACGGCGCGGCTGACTCTGAACGTGTTGATGACGGCTCTCGTTTCTATATGCCCTATTTTGCGGCGGGTGGCGGCTGAAGACCTTGACCGTGGATGGAGAGCTTGCGCTGCTAAGCTCGATGTCGCGGGTTTTATTCCTGGTTTTGGCCACGGGTGTAAACAGGAGCAGGAGGAGATTGGGGGTGGGGAGAGTCAAGACACCCTTCCCCCCATGCAGAAAAAAAAAAGGTTTCAATTTCGTATGTGTGTTTATATAAGCGCGAAAATACAAACGCATGCACGAACATGCATAAAGTTTAGTTGAACCCTCTGGAACAAGTGTCTGGATATGTCAGTGGCCACGGCGGCCGTAATACAGGGAGAGGGGCGGGGAGATGCAAGAACATGCGTGTATTTAGATTTACGTATAGGCGTTGAGTTCGGCTCGGTGGATCAGTGGCTAGGGCGCTCGGCTGCTGCCTCGAAGGTCGCGGGTTCGACCCTGGCTGTGGTGGTCGCATTTTGGTGGAGGCGAGATGGTAAAGGCCCGTGTACTGTACAATATCAATTCAAGGTAAAAAACAAAAAAACCAGATGGTCAAAGTTTGTGGAGCCCTCTCTTGTGTCGTCTCTCATAATCGTGAGACGTGGAACTCCCTCATGTAAAAAAGAATTATGTGCGTGTTAAAGAATTGCAGTCAAGACCAAACCAGAGCTGTTTGCACGTAAAATTACACATCTTTTTAAGGAGCGAAGATCCTCAAGGTGTGGGCTGAGCGTCCCGTCGTAATCGTCGTATGTAGCCACCTCTCGTTAGTTTTTGAACCGGTTCGTAAAGGGTGGTACTTGTACACATAACGAAATGCATATACGCTGAAAAAAAATGTCAATGGTACGATAATAGAAGACGTTACTTGTAGTATGATAAATAAAAAAAAATCGGAGATCCCACGTACCCGGGAATCGACGTTATGCAAAGCATCCGGAAGGAAGGCGACCGTGTTGAAATTGTTTTATTGAGCGACACGTCATGAAATGACGCTAAATATATGTAAAAATGTTGCACGCAGAGGCTTATGTTGAAGGGTTGCAGATGTTTATATAACCAGTTGTTATCACTTGCGCAACAAAGCCAACTGGAACATGCGTATTAACAACACCAGAAGCTGATATGAAGCGCGGATGCTCGGGAGGATGCTGGCACTGGACACTGCTACATAAATCAACTTCAGCGCATGGCAACTAACCACAATTGACGTTGACCCAACATGACTGCTGTATCAAAAGAGTACATAGATAATGTTCATAAAATTGAGTAGGCAGCACAGCAACTACTATTGACGTTTCACGAATATTGGCATCTATTTGAAAAGAAGTTTCCAAACCTGGCGTAGCTCTGTAGTAAAATGCTTTATTGCCACGCAAAATGCTTGGGTTCGATTCCAGCTGGGAGCCTGACATTTATTCGTTGCATTCGTCGTGTCAACGCTACTTATGTCTCGTATATCGTAACGCTCGCTTGTTAAAATAGCCCATGTGTGTTCTCGTCGTTCCTTGGTAGATACCAAGGGTCAATCATCTGTTACACATACCCGCATACCAGCGGCACATACCCGCCCAAGGGTATGTGCCATTGTCTGGCAGAAAGTGTTTGACGACGTACGCGACGGGATTGTGACATTATTCATGTCTTGACCAGTGCGTCATATTCATCAAACCATCATACCCTCCCATGCTAACTTTGGTTCACGCCAAGTTAAAGGTATGACCATGAGAGAAACCAAACGTAAACGGCTAGATAGATATATAGACAGATGCGCTCAAAGTCGCCGAAGTTCGCTCAGAAATGCTTCGCATTTAATAAAAATCACAGCATATCCATGGAGTGAATGATGATAAGTGGGGCGAAGCGTCCGTCATTCCGTCTGTGCTTACGGCCGCCCGTTCGTTTTTGCTTCTGTCCATCCATGCGTCCGTCCTTGCATCCATCCGTGCGTACATTTGTTCATCCATGCGTCCGTCCATTCGTGCGTCCGTCCATGCATCCTTCCGTGCGTTCGTCCTCTCGCGTGTCCATCTGTGCGTCCGTTCGTCCGCGCGTCCGTCCACGCGTTCGTTCATGCGTCCGTTTGGTCGTCCATCCGTTCATACGTGTGTTCGTCCGTCCATGCGTCCGTTCAATCGTGCATCCGTCCATTCGTCCGTCCATGCGTCCGTCCTCTCGTGCGCCCATTTGCGCGTCTGTCCATTCGTGCGTCCGTCCCTGCGTTCGTCAATGGGTCCGTCCGTCCGTGCGTCCGTCCGTCCGTGTGTCAAACAGGTAGACAGACATACGAGAGATGGATGCGGCCAGCGGATGCTTCTCGGTTTGCCGATAAAAAGTACGATACGCGCAAGGCGGTGGCGGCTCGTGCTCGAAGACGAAACATCGGTGTGCTAGCGCGCGAGAAAATATGAATGACATCACACGAAGACGTTGGCGATCGTGTTTTCGTCGGCGGTGTCGTACGCTAGGGGGCGTGGTGTAGTAAAATAAAAGCAGGTCGGCGTGCGCGCAACGCGGCGGCGGTTCGCGCTCGAAGACGGGACACCGATGTGCGAGCGCGCGAGGCAGAAGCGTGCCGTGATGCTGCGCGGAGGCGCCGACAAGATCCCGGCGTACGAGAACGGAAGGCTGAAGCGGCGCGCAGTGGCGTGCCGCGATCCAGCTTCGCCCTGCTCTCGCATCATTCATCCCGTGGATATATGCTGTCATTTTTCTTTTGTTACAGCAGAGATGAGGTTTGCCGTGTTTCGTGGATAGAAAATTATCGTCATCACAAACTGCCACGCTATGGTCACTCAGGCTATCTGTGCAGATGGTTCACAAGGAAAGTTGAAACGTGCCCAGCAGCTCTGCCGTGATCCAGCCCTGCGCGACTTAGTGGAAGCTGCGCTAGCTTTTTTTTGGAAGTTGATCCAATGTCGAAGGTATAGAAGTTATGAAGACCCGTACACAAAACTCAAACGGTATTCGTTTTGTTCGTGTCAGTTACGTTCCCGCCTTGCAACGCTGAAGCAATGCCATGTCTGGTGATAAGGGATGGTTCGTATTACCACAAAATATATATCTCCCGGGTCTAGGGGGAAAAGCTCGCTTTTAGAGCGTGCAGGCATATAGGTGTCGCATTTTACGTCTAATCTCCTTTACGAATCTTAGTGACGTAGGGAAAAAGAAATAACGCGCAGAGCGTGCGCATTATTTCGCGCTTCGCTGCTGGGGCTTCAGATGGAAAATATACGCCATTCGATCGGTGAATTCGGACTGGAAAGGAGTGATCCCCGAAAGATCGGCGGTTTCATTGGCTGCTGCACCATGATCCCAGGTGGTGGTGCAGTGGCTGACATCGTTGCCGCAATCGTGGTCATGGCCTTCCGAGGCTTATCGGGTATAGGCCCTTATTCCGGTGGTAGACCTTGTTGCCTACGGCTAGCTCGCTGGTCGTGGCTGGTGTCGGTGCCTTCTCCGTGACGTGGGCTGGATTCACGGTATGACGGGGGCGTCCGGAACATGAACGAATAGCACCTCTCTCGGTCGTGATGTTGACGAAGGCAGCAGTAGACGTGTGCAAGATGAAACACCGCGAATTTGGTCGAATAGGTGACCTTGGGACATTAAGAGCGGGGCGTTGCTTTTTAGAGAGGGGTATTGCCACGTGTGTTATGTTGATGTATTCTGCCTTCACTCACAAGGACTTTTCGCAATGCTCGGCACAGACCGATTCACGACGTATCAGTAGCATTAAGATTGTTTTAGATCATTATTTCAAGATTACGCGCAAAACGCGGATATTCTAGTTTCTTCGAGAGATTGCTCGGCCACCTGTGATGTTACGATGACGTCACTACACTAATCATCATGACGTCACATGTCGCCAAAATTCGCGACGCTATCACGGCATAACTATGACGTCATATGATGGCGTAATCGCGTGACACGACCTCTTGGTAAAAGGTGGGACGAACTATAAGCACCGCGAAACCGAGTTAGGTGCGGAAGGCATAAGGCACTGAGAAGAACAAGGAAATGGCTTGAGTCTCCGAGTCATCTTAGGGAAGGCATAAGGGAGCTCGTGACTTCCAGCAGGACAGAAACTATCTCAGTGTTTTCAAAATGTGCAAACATTTTAGCATGATGTGGCCAAACGTATAAAGCAACCGAAACACTCGGAGAAGGAGAGGGACTCACCGTCGTCCATAACGGTGACGACGATGCCCCTCCCGGTGAAGCCCATGTCCCACACCTTGGTGACTCGATGATCCAGCTCGGGCAGTTCCGGCGAGGAACGCGTGTCGTGCTGCACGGAAGAGCAACGCTCTCTTACACCACCGCATAATCTCGCCACGGTGCGGCGCCACGTGCACTCACGATGTACCACTGGTGGCTCCACAGCGGGTCGTTGAAGCGCAGCGTCTCCCAGTCCTGTGCCAGGCCTCGCTTTTCTCGCGGCCTCACCATTTGCTGCTCGGCCCACACGACCTGCAATCGTGCGTCTTAGGCATTGCCCTATTCGAGCACGTGGGCAGTAAACACATAACACAGATACACACAAAAGAGAATGTCGCGTATTTCACGATCTGTCAGGTCGAGCAGTTCGGATCGATTTGAGCCCATACCCGCAAAGGTGGTAGGTGGTACCTTTAAATACTCCCTATTCTCGAAAATTATTGAAGAGTGGAACGTGCTACAGCATAATATAACCAAAATTAACTCTTCAGATGAATTCGAAAAACTCGTACTGGCCTATTATTCTTCCAGGTAACCGTATGTAAGCGTCATTACCTTCCTTTTTTCCCAGTGAAAAGCGGCTTGTATGCTTTGACATCATTTCAAATAACTATAGATAATGATAAAAAAGTTCCCGATTTTGATGGTTATAATTTTCAAGAATGTGGAACAGTGTATGTTGAGTGTAGTGTCTGCGATTGTGTTGCTCTCTACTCAATGTTGGTCACTACTTTATAAAACTTGAATACTTTTGTGCGTTGTACTTTTCGGTAAGAGTTGCTTTTCGTTTGCATTACGATTCGTGTGGTCTGTATGGTCTAGTTTTGTTTAAAGCTGTCAGATGCATTGTCTGTCTTGATTTCACTGTGTAGTGCTTGTGTCTTTAAACAATGTGTGAAGAGTATTTCAGTACTCCATCCTGTATTTGCGTTTCGCTAACAGTATAAATAAATAAATAAATAAATAAATAAATAAATAAATAAATAAATAAATAAATAGATAGATAAATAAATGCGTGAATAAATAAACAAACAAACAAGTAAATAAATAAATAAATAAATAGTCCTTCTCAGTGGCATTGCGGCTACAGGGCTCGGCTGCTGACTCAAGGTCGCGAATTCGAACTAATTTCGATGGAGGCGAAGCACTAAAGGTTCGTGTAGTGTGCGACGCCAGTGTGCGTTAAACAACACCAGATGGTCGGAATTTCCGGAGCCCTCCGTTACAGGTCGTACCTCTTAATCATATTGTGGTTTAAGAACGAAAAACCGCATGTATTATTATTTATATTTGCCAGGTGGTTGCTGGACATCGCGACGTTTTTGACACACGCTCCTGCAGCTCTGTGGGTCGCTTGATATGCTGCAACGTCGGAAATCGCAGCGGACAGCGTCGCACATAACCACGCGAGCAGGAGCGTGGAGTAAGAGAGCATGAGCAAAACACGAACATAATTATTCCGAAGTCTCATTTCAACGGTTGCAATCTCATTATTGGGCACACATCTACACGCCGAAAAAGGCATAATTAAAACGTATTGGGTCTGCGTCACCTCCATGAATCCTCTTTGACACCTTCACTTTGATTCTTACTTTCCCGTCTAGAGCTGTCCCCGATTTGAGAAAACAGTTATTTGCCGTCTGACGCTTCGTGTAGTTTTCACAAACTGTTATACTTATCACAGGCGTGCGCACAAAATGCAGGGGAGGGTGCTGTTTTCTCTCGTCACTTGAGAGTGGGGAAACAAAATCCGCTCCCTCCCCCCGCCCCCCTAAAGGGAACCCGGCAGCTCATTCCTACAGTACACATGTGTGCGAAAATGCTTGAGCCAATGCTCACTTCAGACCCTTAACCTCTCAATAATTTATACACGAGATGAGCGATGCAGCCGGAGCTTATTAGAAAGATGCACAATTTACCTCGGCAGTACTCTTACAATAAACGATGGTTTCACGTCAATCGAGTCACGGTCGATTAAAAAAAAACGTTGTTCTAGAGAAAATGCTAAATGATTCCGTGAGAATCCCCGCCGCGGTGGTCTAGTGGCTAAAGTACTCGATTGCTGACCCGCAGGGTGCGGGATGGAATCCCTACTGCGGCGGCTGCATTTCTGATGGAGGCGGGAATGCTGTATACACGTGTGCTCAGGTAATTCCAGGTGGTACAAATTTACGGAGCCCTCTTTTACGGCGTCTAATAATCATATGGTGGTTTTGGGACATTAAAATTCACATATCAATCAATCAATTCCGTGAGAAGTCGGGAGACAAGGCTGATGTTCAGGAAAAAAAAAAAAACTGCGGAGTTGTTATGGTCGAGGTTTGGCTGTGTCGTAGAAAATTACCATCGTCGTTAAACCAGCACGAGCTGAATCGTCGCTCAAACACTCGGTACACGCGAAAAACAAGACAAGCTGCGAGGTGCGGCCCCTCATCGTTGTTCCTTTCTTAATTTTTAATGAACCAGCGGCGTGAGTAGTTGTAATTTGCCCCAACTTCTGTGGCACATACGCGCTCTAGGAGTTGTACAGCAGAGCTTTTATGGCCAAGGTTTTCGTGTGTCGCAGATGAAAAAAAAAAAAAACGTACACAGCAGTAGATAAAAAAAGAGTGAAGAAAGACTGAAAAAGGTAGATGGTGAGAGAGCGACTACAGAGAGCGAGAGAAATACATTGAAAAAAAAAAAGAGAAGACAAGAAAGAAAGGGAAGAGAGACAGAGAAAGATGAAAAGATGCAGACTATAAAAAGATGAAAAGAGAGCAAGCAATGCCGTGTATAGTGTACTATATGAAGGGCTGGGAATTTAAGAGAGAGATGTGAGAGTAAGAACCTAGCCAAGCCGAACAAGCTGTAGGTGCGCACCAGCTCTGCTGTGACTTAGTACAATTTTTCTGTCATATCCTCCTCTTGATATATATATTTTTAACTTTCTCTTCGATCAAAATACCCCGGTTGTGCGTTATGCGTGCTATGTCCTGCGCGTTCACAAGGAGGAGGAGGAATAAACTTTATTGTAAGCAACCAACAGGTCTAGGTGGCCGGGCCTAAGCCTCCCACTAGAGGACGTCAAGGGCTTGCCTCACGGGCGTGCTGGGTCGCCCAGGTTTGGTCGTATTTATTTCATTTCCCACTTTTTTCTTCTTCTTCTTCCGTGTCCTATCCATCGATATTTTCCTTTTTTTTTCTACAGTATACCAATCATCCCGTGCCTGGCTAACCTGTATTCCTTTCGCTATTTGTTTCTCTCTCTCTCTCTCTCTCACTAGTATCAACCGGCAAAAAATGAGTGATACGTACATACGTACATATTCCCAGACGACAGTCCTTTCAAAACAAACCAAAACAAGCGTTTTATGGCGTGCAAAGTGTCAAAACTGCCGATACCCTGGAGTCCTCGGTCAGGCGGCGAGTGAATGTCCGCGCCGAGCGTCTGGAACGCTCTGGTTGGTCCATCTTTCGCAGCAGGTACGTGTCCTTCAGGCCTCGGAGCTACGTCATTGAAAAGGCAAACACGTTATTCGTGCCGCTTACGGCAACGAATGAAGCTGTATAGTTCATGTGCGCCCCTCGCTTTCTGCTCACTGTGCGCCGCATATAGTAATTTCTCAACGATTGAAAAGTGATATACTCAGGCTGCGTATATCAACAGGCGCTGTATTTATACCCACCATGCGAGTAGCGTCGGCTGTGCTTATACAAATGTTGCTATAGGTTAGATTAGACTGTATGTGTATAAAACCACTGTATATATGGTTTTGTCACGGAATTACAGACAACGCGTGAGTGATCGACGCCCGATCGGCCCCCGTTCAAACCGAACTCTTCAAAACGCAACATTTCGGCCGCAACGGTTGTGAATTATCAGGAGAAATTAAATCTTTGAATGATAAATAATGGTCAGCACGTTATATAACTCACTGTTTTATTATCCCAAACGACACATGGTTACGCGGTTACATATAATTTTGTTCATACATCATGCAGCTTTGTAAACCAAGTTAGGATAAACGGGTGTTTTCCGATGTTTACGCTCACGCGTTGCTGCTAATTTCGTTACCAAGAGTGTATACCTTATTATTCCAACTAGTAATCTTTTTTCACGTCCCCGTAGGCATTCGAGCAACGCTGACCTTTCTACAAGGAGCGAACATATTTCAGCGCACCGCGAAGGTGTTTTGCGTCATCGTGCATGGCATGGAGTTCGCAGTCTCGTCACGGCGTCGTTCAACCCTCATCAATCTTTTCGCGGCGTGCGTTCGGTGGATAATTCGATCCCAAACCACCGTCAGCGCGATACACCGTGCGTTGCTCTTGGTGTATACGTGAAGCATAGGTGCAGAAAACGAGAGCATGTACATACTTCGAAACCTACACTTGGTGCACACAAACTTGTTTACTCGCTATTTAGCACGCACGTTTTGCTCTGCGCTTATTTCTGAACAATCGGATAGTTTTCTCATTTTCTTTTTTTTATATTCATGGCCTTGGAGCGTGGGACTCTACGTTGATCGATATTGCAACAGCTGCTGTTGCGAAGGAAAATGTAATAAATTGAAATCGCCACTGCAGCGCCGCATTGTTGATAACCGCGGCGCCTGGTCATAAATCAGCATATCGGGAAACGCCGCGCTTTTTTGAGTCCTTTAACTCGAGTTGTTTGCCACCGTTTTGCAGAGAACGTTTATTTTTTCTGTACTTAGGTAATTGACGTCCAAATTGTCTCGTAACGTTTTTTAATTAGCAAGATTTTTTTCCTGAAAACAAGCCGTTGCAGAGTTCAAAACTACGTGTAGCCTTTTCTCCGCGGCTGCTTATCTCGGATTGATAGTTTGGTGGTTCGCGTGTCAGCGCTAGCGTTTCTTGCGTGCTTATAATTACTATATGTCTTCTGGATAGGCTGTTGGAATCACCATTTGAGCTCTTCATGGTAGTGAGGTAGATGGCAATCTTTTCTTTTGACCTAAGATTGATGTAATTCACAGTGACTTATACCCATAAAATTGTAGCAGCGATAAGTGAACTGTCGCGGCTACACTCCAAGAACAGTTGTACATGGGCATTTTTTTTTTTACCTGGAAGACCAGTGACAACTCGTCGCCAGGGCCAAGAGGGCAGTCGAAGCCAGAGCGTTCCTGGACTAGGGAACCCTCCCACCTTAGGGTGACACCGGGCCTCGCTCGGAACACTGTTTTCTAAATAAACGTTTATTTCTCTCTCTTACGTAAAAAGAATCGCCGTATACTTTGTGGGATTTTTTTTTTACTTAACGCTGTGCGCCTGATACTTGCCGGTCATGAACAGCGTCCACGACATATAAGCGTGACATGACATTCCGGATATACTCACGTGGCAAGCGTCGAGTTTCGCAAGAAATGAAACGCAAGCAAGCCAGACGACGATTATTGTTGCGGGACAAAAAAAGGACTCCCCAAAGAGTGAAACATCTCTGATTGTGTACCTGCGCGCTTCTTCGAGAAATTTGACCTGCAGAGATATCGAAAGTTTATGCGTGGCTAGCTATACTGCTCTAACTTGTCACGTAAATTACTTTCTTTAAAGAGACAATTTAACTCTCTCTAGTGCTCCGCGATTCTCAGACAGGAGTATAATGATATCCAAAGAGAGTTCGCGGTCTTTTTGAACAGAGTCATATGCGGGGCAAGTCAATATTAACCGACAAGAGTAATAAATGCTTTTTTATTGCAGTGTATGTCGTTATACAAGCGCTGCCCGCACATAGGCATTCTCTCTTTTGGGTCACTGCTACTCTCCGGAGGGAGTATATTGATTTTCATAGAGAGTTCTCGGGGCTCTTTAAAGAGAGTCACCCTACTCTCCGAACAGAGTATATTGATTTTTAAAGAGAGTTCTTGGGGCTCTTTAAAGAGAGTCACCCTACTCTCCGAAGAGAGTATATTGATTATCAAAGAGAGCTCTCGGATCTCTTTAAAGAAAGTCACGCTACTTTCCGAAGAGACTATATTGATTTCCAAAGAGAGTTCTCGGGGCTCTTTCAGAGTCACCCTACTCTCCGAAGAGTGTATATTAATTTTCAAATAGAGTTCTCGGGGCACTTTAAAGAGAGTCACCCTACTTTCCGAAGAGAGTATATTGATTTTCAAAGAGAGTTCTCGGAGCTCTTTAAAGAAAGTCACCCTACTCTCCGAAGAGAGTATATTGATTTCCAAAGAGAGTTTTCGGTGCTCTTTGAGAGTCACCCTACTCTCCGAAGAGAGTATATTGATCTTCAAAGAGAGTTCTCGGAGCTCTTTGAAGAGAGTCACCCTACTCTCCGAAGAGAGTATATTGATTTTCAAAGATAGTTCTTGGGGCTCTTTAAAGAGAGTCACCCTACTCTCCGAAGAGAGTATATTAATTTTCAAAGAGAGTTCACGGGGCTCTTTAAAGAGAGTCAAATACGCGGTAATCAGGAGTCACAGAAAAGTGAAATGGCTTTTTTTTTCTTTTCTTAGAGCCTACCCGAGTACGGTATTATCACTGCGCATTCGTTCAGCCCGCAAAACTCGCACGCGGCCGCGTAAACAACCGCGTGCCAAGGCGCACGTGTCGACGGGAGGTCTCAACAGCTTTTCTCTGACCCATTCCGAAGAACCCCAGCCCGGAACGGCGCTCGTGTATGCCCTCGGCCGCGTAAGAGGCCGCTCCACCGCCCACGGGACGTGGTGGGCGGCCGTCAACCGCAGCTGACGAGTGTGCACAGCCGATGCATCCGCCTCTGACGTCGGCAGTCTTATAAGCTCAGCCTCTGCAGAGCACGCGGCGCTAACTTACGTCTCGAAGGGGTGGACCACGTGCCGGTCTTTGCCGATTAACTTTATACGCTATACATGAAAGTGGCTACTCGAGGTGCACAGAAAAATTAAAAAAAGAGGACAGCTTCGTGTTAATGGTGTCAAGCCCGAGGGAAGTGCAGAGCTTGGCAGCCTCCTTGGTTTCTCTTCGGTTTTTCTCTTTCATTCCTCTTCTACTTATTTCTCTCTCTCTCTCTTATATTACTCGCTTGGGCCTATTTTTGTTGTATTTTCATACGTGGTTTTGCCCGCTTTACGCCAAGCGACGACGACAGCATACGACAGCCAGAACCCCTATAAAATGATCCCCTCTCCAAAGCTGTTTTCATCGCCCCGTACATATATCCCGGTGGCCTTGAAGGGCGTCGAACACTACACCGCATTTATAACATGCACAGTTGTTCCTTGTTTTCTCTTCGTTTTTTCACATTTATGGTTTGTATGCGCACAAAATTAGGCAAACGACGAGACCATACATCTATGATGTATGTGTAGTGGAGTACATTCGTTTATTGCGAACTTTACTATTTTAAGCGTAGAAGAAATTGGTCGGATGTTTTTTTTTTTTGATGCCTGAACCCAGTCTCCAGCCTTCAAGCATCAATTCAGCAATTTGCGTCTGAAAAAGGATAGAGGCTTTGTCTAACAGGCAGTTGATAACGCTCAGAAGGCTGCAAGCAGATTTCAATATTAATCTTATATTATTACTGTGGCCGTAATCCGCCAGGATAGGTGGCTGTTGAAACAGATCAATTGTGGAACATTGAACGCTCTGTCTCTATTCAAATGAACGAAAAATAAATTGAGAGGCTAGCCTAAATATAACGCACACAATTATGGCCTTATGGACATTAAAGTAGCCCCGCGTTCATTTTTGGCACTACTTGAAAGACCCGACATTAATGTTCGTTTTCTTAATGAGTTAACACTTACTAGAAAGATCGCAAGATGGGAAATGGATCAAGGGCTAGTTTCCTTTGATAGACACAACATGACCAAACCAACAGACAAATGCGTTGATTTTGATTGCCTGCTTATATATTCTGGGCGTTATATCGAAGCTGGGGTTATATCGGATGTATACCTAGAACTTTCAGACGACGTTTTGAAAAGTATGATAGTTTGCACACCACCATGCAGAGTCATCAACGCTCGAAGGTGTGGCTCTTCAAAGTGTGTGAAGATTTTTTTTCTGGTGCGAAAAGCTACCTATTCACATAAAAGTCGGACTAGTGCGGTACCCAGTCCGACCTTTCATACCAAAGCCTCTACAATGCCGCGAATGTCTCAAGCTTGGACATGTACAGGGTTTCTGCACAAGTGTTGTGGTCTGTGCTAAATGTGGCGCAAATCACAACGTAAAATTTTGTGATGGTTCGACATCTCACTGCCCTAACTGTAATGGCAAACACTTGGCAACGGACAAAGAATGCCCCAAGCTAAAGAAAAAATGGAAGGTCCTGAAAGAGAAAGCTAAAAAGATAGCATCACGAGAAAAAACGCCTAGGCATAGCACCCCTCAAGTTGCTGGCACCGGCACAACTGAAGATGCACCTGTACGTCCGAAGAACAGTACAGTCAGAGCCAATTGAAGCGACGGAGGGAGGCGCAATTTCAGCATTTCGGCAACATCGTGGCCGGCGCTTCCATCAACGCCGTCGGACACAACCTCCTCAAAGGTCACGCCTCATAAAGTTTCGGAACCAGCTTCCGCCAAGGACATGTCTGCAGTGGAATATACTGTAAACAGGGCACCAGAAACGTCTCCAGCCAACGATGATGCCCAACTTGTAACCATGCTTAAGATGCTTGTTAACGTCGTCAGATCTCTCATAGCCGGTCGTCAAACGCCAGCAGCATTAGCCGCACAACAGCTCTTGGAGGCTCTCGTTCCAGTTCTCGACAGTCTTCACTAAAAGCAACATGAACACCAGTCGCAAGCCCCGTCCATATATGTGCTGCAATGGAACGTCAGGTCTCTACGACCGCGCCATTCTGATCTCGTTCTTAGGCTCCTTGCAATGAAGAATCCGCCGGATGTTATAGCTCTCCAAGTAACCAATGTGAGAAATGACGAGCTCAGACTTCCGGGTTATGTGGGCCTTCACAGCAATACCCGATGCACGGTGATGGTTCGTGCATCTTTCCAGTGTACAGACACCACGCATCCACGACATGCTTCGAAAGTGTCTCTGTACATACGATCTGATGTGCATTTCGCAGTGATCGACGCAAGTGACCTCTGCGACGCCGACTTTGAATGTGTAGAAGTTGCTATTAATCTCAGGAACACAACCACGGCTGTGGCAAGCATGCATTTTCGGCCAATGTGATCTTCGGACATCACATTGCTGGAGTGCCTGCTATCTCGGTGTGACTCGTCATTTGTGTTGTGTGGAGATTTCAATGCCCATCATCCTCGTTGGTGTTGTCGCCCACATGACAATCGTGGAGCGGAAATCAATGAGCTTATTGTTAAACATGATCTGCAGACCCTTAATGACGGCTCATCCACATTTGTCGGCAGAGGAAAGGAACAATCCACCACTGATCTTGCCATATCGACGAGAGGTGTGCGTCTTATAGGTCAAGCGAAGCTGACCCATGGGGTTCAGATCATCTACCCATTTGGCTGGTTCCAGAAAATTCTCCAAGCATCCAGAGTGCTGCCTACACAGTGACGAATTGGGACGAGTTCCGTCAGCTGATAGCGGGGGCGCCATCAAGGATAACCTGTTCAAACTTGTGAGTGAATGTCTGCTTCAAGCTACAGTACGACAACTGCGAAACATAGACAAGCGAAACTCTGATTTAAAGTCCTTGAGACAACGTGCTTGTCGACGACGTGCTTACAGAAGGGCACAGCGTTCCAAAAGAAGCTCTGATTGGACACTTTATAACCGCTTAGATGCAGCGATTAGGCGACACACAAAACAACTTCGTCTAAGTAGCGGGGCCGTATTGTGTAGCTCGTTGCATATGGCGAGCGGTTTTGGGAGTGTATGACGAATATTGAAGGCTCCCCGAACACCTGAGGTCTGCAAGAACCCAACTACAGCATTGGGCATCACGACTGTACGGTCTCTGAAAATTCTTGCGGAAGATTTGGCCAATATTTTCACCTGTCCTATGTCAAAAGACAACGCCAAGTATCGTTCCATAACAATTTTATACGGACCTCCATGCGAGATGGATGAAGCAGAATTTACCCTGGCCGAGTTGTGTCATGCACTTAGCCTCTGTTATCGTCGCAGTGCCCCATGCAAAGATGGTGTTAGTACCAAGCCTTGCGAAACGTTGATGAGGTTTTTCATCAATGTATCCTGGACGAACACAACAAAGTGTGGCACACGATTCTGATTCCTGCTGAATGGAAATTGTCTGTGGTGAAGCCAATTTGAAAGCCTGGTCGCCCTGCACAACACCTGAAGTCATACCGGCCAACATCACTAACTTCTAATGTTATGAAGCTGATGTAACGTATGGTGCTGTTTCGTCTGGACGCCAGATTACAGGAGCTCACTTTCTTCCCTGATGCCATGAACGGATTTCATCACCACCGTTCAGCCCTCGACAGCATAGAAGATCTTGTATCATCGCTTGAATCTGCTCTAGCAAACAGACATTCAGCATATGTTCTATTTCTTGACACACAGCAACCGTTTGACTCGGTGCCACATAAGGCGATTATTCGTGCACTGATGAATGGAGGAATTGCAGGTCGTCTGTTACAATTTCTCCGTGATTTTCTATCTGAACGCAGAATGAAAGTGCGCATTGGAGAATTACAGAGTGAACCTCGCGCTGTTACACGTGGCGTCCCGCAAGGCAGCGTCTTGTCACCGCTTCTCTTTAACAGCGTACTTGCTGGACTTCCAGGCCCATTACCGCAAGAATGTGACTTTCCTATAGGCATAGCGATTTATGCTGATGACATCGCACTCTAGGTTAGTGGTCCGTCATACCATGGTTCGCATCTTCGTGGTATATTGCAGTGAGCTCTAAATGCAACTTCTGAATATTTGGTGGAAGTTGGCCTGCAGGTTTCACCTACGAAGCCAGCTATGATCGCGTATCATCCAAGGCAACGCGCTCGTCGAAGCCTTAGTAGGCTTTACCTCGGAAACACACCGATACAGTGGGTACACCAACATCGCTACCTGGATGTAACCATCGATGATCGCCTTTCTTGGCGCCCTGCTGTTAAAACTGTGAGGAGAAAATCGCTGTCCCTGTTCAAGTATGTAGCCGCCTTAACTGCTAGGGTTGATGACATTGATCAGAAGACGGCGCTACAGGTTTACCCATTAGTTGTACTCTCTTGCGTGATGTATGCCTTGTCAGTCTTGAATGTACCGCCTGCTTTAATGTGTCAGCTGGAGCAGGGTCATCGTGTTGCCCTCCGAGTACTGTTTGGTTTACCTCGTGAAGCACAATCCATCCCACTACTGACTGAAGCACACCAGTTGCCGCTGAGGCTGCAAGCTGACTGCAGAGCGCTACATCATATTGAGCGTCTGAGCCGAGCCCCAGAAGGCAAGACCCTCCTTAACAGGCTGTTACAGCACCAACTTTCTCGAATGGGTAAAATGGCGGCTTTGTTCAATGACATTACTGGCAATTCCTGTGAAATTTTTGAGTTGCCAGCATCGACAGAGCACAGCCCATGTGCCTTCCCTACCCATCTGTCAATTCTAGGAATACGCAAAAAGTGTGACCGACCTCTTTCGGAACTATACCAATTCGCCCATTCACACTTATTTGAAAACTTCGAAGACTACGCAAAAGTATTTACGGACGCTTCTGTACGCAGCGATGGCCTGAGTGCTTCTGCAGCTTTCTTCTGCCCTTCAATTGATATCAGGCGGTTGTTTAAAATACCGCACCCCTCATCATCGGTGACGGCCGAGCTAGCAGCGATTGATGTCGCCCTTAAGTACGTACAAGAAGGGTTACGAGCATCGAAGGTTGTCATCCCCACCGACTCTCGTGGTGCCCTAAGCAGACTCACCAGCAAGGAGACCGACAGCCCTATTCTGAGCAGCATCATAGAATCCATTAACAATATTCTGTCACGTGGGGTATGCTTAGCTGCACAGTGGGTACCTTCGCACGTGGGTATTGCGGGCAATGAAGAAGCGGATCGCCTTGCTTCTTCATGCAACCATGATGGCTGTGACTGTCCGGTAAATTCTATGTACGATGGACAACGCTTGTCTGCTTATACGCCGACACCTCCTAAAGCAGCACGCAGACCAGCGTGTGCCGAATGGATCGTTTCCTCCTTGTGCTCGTGGCCGTGGCTTGCCTCGTAGCTCCCCAGCGCTGTTGTACAAACTAAGAGTGGGCTCTGTGCTGATGCGTGAACGATTACACCGTCAAGGGCGTGTGGACTGCCCGTTGTGCGCAGCTTGTGGCTCCTGCGAAACACTCGAGCATCTCGTAGTGCACTGTCCCACATTTGCTACGCAGCGGTCTTTGCTGCTTATGGAATATAAATTCCCAGGACTTAAGTGTGCGACCCTAGGCGACTACCTCTTTTCGAGCGGTTGTGCTTCCCGACGCGACCAGACCCACCAAGCTCTCCTTACATTTATGAACCAAACGGACCTGGCCATCCGTTTATAGACGGTTTTTAGTATTTTTATTGATGTTTTTTACTCATACTTGTCGAAGTCCTCATCTTCTTTCCTCTTTCTTCCCTCTAATCCTTGTTTTCTCTGTTTTTTTTCCCTCCTCCCGGAAGAGTGAGCAGGCGTTGTGCCCCTCCAGGTGGCAGTTGCCAGATTGCTCTCCCTATTTCCTCTGTGTACTTGTGTATCAGTGTACGCAAATAAATTAAACAAATAATATATTCTGCTCTTTCCAATAAACCTTTTAGTTGCGAGAAGACGCTTGTCCTCTCTTCTTTGTGTTTCTTCGTGCGCTTAAACGACAGTTATACCAGACAAAACAACTATGAAATGTGTATAGGGGACGTTAATTGTAGTATTTTAACCGTAGTGTATAACTATGATGCAGATGTAAAGAAATGAAAGTGAACCAAAAGCCCGCTTGCCTCCGTTAGGGACCTGAACCTACGCAGTATTCGGATAACGCGCCCTATATATGCTCTACCAACAGCGTCGGTCGTTCCTCCCGTATGCATAATTGGCTACATCTGCTCATGTCAACCAGGAAGTGTCACCCTGCGCCTCTCGCACTCCTGACGGCCAGTGTGGAGCACTATTTTTCTTGTCAGCTTGCAAAAAAAAAAGGAAAGGTCAAGTGTACAAAATAAGTATCCCAGTGCGAAAAAAGAAAGAGTGTTCAAGTGTAAAAAGATCGTACACAGAGTACATTGAGAGCTAGGCATTTCCGCTCTGTGTGTGCTCGCCTTGCAAGCACCCATGGAAAGAAGGTTGGCCTGATATCTCTGGGGCCTCGTCTTTTTGCCGTTATCGCGCAGAGAATCGACCTTTGTCTGAATCAGTCAGTGAATCGCTCGGCCTGTGGAACATTCGAAGAGCCGCCCAATCTAAATGGGATTACGATACAACCACGCGAAACGGACAACGAACGCTCGTATCCCTCGAAGACAGGGGCACAGAGCGGCACCATTTGCTGTGTACACCACTGGAAGCACCCGGCCTTAGTCCTTCACTTGTGCGGCAGTTAACTGTGCTGTCATGCTCTTGTTTGTGCGAATCTGAGGGGGAACGCAAGGGCGAGCGTTATACGATGTGAAAACACTACACTCACTTTCACAGCGACAAGCATTCGCGATTGAACGTCGCGGGTTAGACTGCAGGCGGTGACAGCAAACAAAGCTGTAGTGTCCGATTTCAAAAATGAAGAGAATCCTTATGCAGGAAAGAATAAAAAAAGATACAGGTTGTTTTATCTTGTAGGGGTTATATACAGCTTCTGTATCCAGCCCGATATTAGAGAAGGCCGGTACGTCCTGTACGATAGTTGTTCCATTCTATAATCGTATGGGTTTAAGTATAGAGACGTATGTTTTTATGAAGTATACTATATAATCTCATGCGACGTCAAATTAATGTCATAGGGGAATTTTCAGTAGAATGTCGCCAGCTCTTGGAAGAAAGAAAAGGAGGGAAACAGTATATGACATGACTCGTTATGAATGAGCAGCAGGTAGATGGATGAGCAGCAAGTCACCAGTTAGATTATCGACCATGGTGGCTGCGTTTCAGTGTGGGTGGAATTAAGGCGCAACTCCACTAGTATCCTTAAACTAAATTGAATTTTAAGGTAATCCCAGTCAAGCCCGCGATCTTCACTATGTATACATGCGTCTTTCATAGCCTCGCTTTCGCTTCGTGCGGTTAACTGATACGACTAATGGGAAAGGTCGCGAGCCAAGAGAGGGCAACAAGCTACTGAGTCGATGTACACGAACGGTGGGTTTCACAAAACTGAATACCCGCCTAGCCACGTGATTGGAATGCTTGAGTTCAATCGTCAGAAACGGATGGGGCGTGAGAAGGCAGTGAGTACTAACCACGAGTGTTGATGAGCTTCGAATGAGTATGGTGTGATTTGTGTAAAATTCAGGTGTCATTGAGACACCACCGGATGCCCTTTACTGCGAAGTGAGACCGCGTGCTGAGAGATTGCCGTTTGTGGAAGTGTTCTCCAAAGTGCCTAGACAAACAAAGAACAGGGAATTGGCAAACTCACTAGCCCAATGGTGCAACAGCATGCATCTGATCACGTATTAGAAATCAGTACTTCATCATTATACGCCATTATTATTTAATGTCTTTCATTCAACAATATGGCTGGCTGTGAAGCTTTCGCAGTGATCTGCGTTTTATTCGGTACATCTCACACATTCTCTGGCACCTACATTTCTTTCTTTCTTTCTTTCTTCTTTCTTTCTTTCTTTCTTTCTTTCTTTCTTTCTTTCTTTCTTTGTCATCTCGTTGCCATCTTTTCTTTTGTTCTACCGTAAGGTAGGTTGTCAAAGTGTCTAGAAAGAATCTGATTACGCAGAATCCCGAGAGTAGCTGGAGAGCGAGATTTTGACTATGACGTCATGATAATCTCCTCAACGTGGCCTTTTCGTCAATTTAAGCGCAACCTTTTTATGCCTATGATGTCTAGCGCTAATAGCCTTAAGCAGTTTATTGCCTTAAGCAGTTAAAATTTTTGCCTTAAGCAGTTATTGCCTTAAGTTTATTGCCTTAAGCAGTTCCTTTATTGCCTTAAGCAGTTAAAATGTGTGGTGGGATCAATTGCGAAATTTAGAGCTGTTGAACCGCGCTGGTACGTCCATACTTCAATTAACGCGGAAGTTAGGCGTGGTATGACAGGAATGCGTGACCAAAATTTCGAATAAAAATCGTAAGTGGATAACGTGATAATTCAAGAGCGGTATAGTGGACTTAAAGAAAAAAAAAAACAGAACATGATCATTTGCAACCTAAACCATATCATCGAAGGTAGGCTCACTCTATCTGTAAGTTCACACGATGACTGTGTATACGTTACAAACCATTTTATTGGAACGCGTTGAAAGTAAAGCATAATCGAAAGACAGCGAGTAACACTAATTGTTTAGTGTCGCTGAAAACGAAGACACGTGGCCTAGGTTATGTATGCACAGTCGCACGCATCAACTTCGTATATTTTGATACTATTGTCTCTCCTCAGTGCACGAAGGCATATCGAAATTTAGTATGTAGAGACAGTTCAGCGTGTTCGGGCTTATTGGAAGACGTTTTAACGAGATATAGTATATGAATGAAGACGTAAAAGCAGAATGTCACGTTCTAAAAGGACGTATGTGCTTGTTGGTAGTGATATATTGCGGAACTTGCAGCGTACTGTGAATAACATGGACGAAGAAGCGTGAGGACAGGACGAAAGCACATCGTTCGATCTCCACTTTTTCGTCCGCGTCCTTCACAGCACGCTAAAAGTTTCGACAAGTGTCACGCTCTGTATTGTTTTGGCACAGTGTCTTTTCGACGATATAGCCAGAATGTTTGGTTGCTTAGTCAGCACTGTGACATCTCTTTCATCTTCAGGCCGCGCTTCATATATACCAACGTCGATCGATAGATTAATGACGGATGTGTAGCTCAGTTGCGCGAGGCAGCTTATATAGCAGCAGTATAATCCACGTCGCCTCTAGTTCTTTGATCGGGCCTTTCAAATCAACGCATCGAAAAAAGGAAGGGAGCAGGAGAACGGGGAGAGGTCCGTAAGTTGACCAGTTCATGAACGCATAAAACTTTTCATGCAAGAAACGCATCAGATTTTCCGCGGCCACTGAAACACGACAGCTGCCACCGAGGAATATAGTCGACTGACCCGCGGGATCCTTGTCTACAAAATATTTATTGCTGCAAGTCGACCCGGATTCTAGATATGCAATTAGCCATACTGAATGCGCAAGGAGCGTGTACGGATAATAAGCCTCGTGGCCCCATGAGCTTTTACAAAGCTTTTATTTCGTAAGCGTATACACTGACAGGCTGACAGTGGCAAAGCATATAAGGTGAACAGCCCAACCAAGCAAGGGGCGCGAACGGTGTCACTCCAGTCTTTCGCATTCAGCATTTATTACGTCACCCTTGAGTTAGCAATGAGACGTATGTTCATGACTGGCGCTGTGATGATGTAACACACCCTGTTTGACGTCGCCGCAATAACTGACGCCGTTAATCGGAGTGGTCGGCCAGAGCTGTAGAAATGGCCGCCAGAAAAGCGAAGATGACAAAGATATTAGGAAAACGTCATGGCCATAACATGTAATGAACTGCACCTCAAGACACCCCCTGTAAGTAGGACGTCGCCGAGAGATATCTTCGCACCGCAGTGGACATAGAGACAGGACATGTCGTCACTGGGGCGGCCATCAGTGCACTCACCGGTCCGACATTCGCGTAGCCCAGTTCGTACGCCAGTTGGTCAGCCACTTGGCGGCCACCTCGGATGCGCACCGCCCATGCGTTCAGGTAGTGGGCCCGGGTCGCCACTAGAAGGTGCGTCGCTGCCACCAGGAGCTGCAGTGTTGCCCGCATGCCTATCGCGGTCGTTGTGTTGCACCAGTGCGGCGTCCGCTCGCTTTTCAAGGGAGGCGGGCTCGCCGCGCGCCGCCTCCGCTCTCTTTCGGCGCCGCCTACGTGAGGGCGCCTCACGCACTTCGTGTTGTCGCACGCACGAGCTCATTTTCCTCCTCTCCCGGTCCTTCATTCACATCCCCGATGCCTAATTGCTCAAGGTCGGGGCGCGAAAAACCTCGCCATGCCGGTGAGTGGATATTCTTGTTGTTACAAGTGTCACTTAGAAAATGAGCGCATTGTTTTACGATTGAGCTTGAGCTAAGAAAAAAAAAACAGCTTGTGTTCTGCTTGGGCTAAATAAGATGAAATAAAGGCAACATTATTGAAGAGAAATATCAGGCGTTTGTAGATGGCAGCTGGTCGACCTGCTCCGCACAAGCAACGATTGCTTTATGCCCGTATACACAGGGGGGGAGGGGGGTGATTCCCTAGACCTCCCTTCCCGAAATTTGGGTGGAGGGAGATGTGTCACCCAAAATAAGTAATAAAAAGAGGCGTTTATCTAAAATAGTCAAGGTCTTCAATAAGTGACTCGCCCCTATAGAAAACATTCCTGGCTACGCGTGCCTGGATTGATGTTTGAAGTTTTTCTCCGGGGAACCATATCAGGGTCTTCTAGTCCCATGTGGGTTAAATTGCGATAAAAGTGTCATTTCAAACCAAAGCCATACCCTCTGGGAAAGTGAGGACCCATTCCGAGAGGGTCTACCAGGTAAAGAAATATAATATATCTGGGTTTCGGCTCAATAGAGGAAAACAGTCACAATTTCATTCCATATATATTGGACTATAGTAGACTATGGTACAGATAGATAACTCAGCATAAATGGTTCTTTACCTTTCTTACTTAAAAATGGCGTACATAAAAAAACTGGCGTCGCGATTTATAACAAAACATTGCAATACGAGGGGAACAAACAGCACTTCAAACAAGAACGTGGGAGCACGGCAGACGAGGCGTTGAACTATAGCAACCACTGAGAACACGACATATATGAAACTCGGGTTTATCGCAGAATACCACCGAAAAATCATGGTACCTGATCAGTCATAGAACCTTCGTCAAAATCATCACACGACAGTTGTCGTCGCAACACGCTGTCATGTTTTTTCAACGAATAGCAAATCTTAGCCACGAGCTCAGCAAGAAACAGTCGACTCAACTTTGCTACGCACACAGAATGGCAGGTACACGTTCGAAATCGTGCATTGAAATTATGACTTGTCTTCTTTCGTAGTTGGGGAAGGGCAAAAGAAATAGTGAAGTACGACAACAGTTCGTACATTTTTGGTATGACTCGCTGCAGAAGCTTCACATGAATATTCAATCTTGGTTAATACTGTTACCTCTATCGTCGTTTATCCACAAGGATACTGGGTTCTAGATTCTGGCTTTATGTTTTGAATTCTAGCTCCGGTACCACCTGTATTCGACATAGCCTATAATATACAACTTTGAGAAGCCACAGATTTGCTACAGAACCATGCATCGCAAGCTACGTGATGGGGAGTCTCGCGTCAGAAATACGGCTATATTGTGATGGCCGGTAAATCGAACTATTACTACCTACATTGCTCGCATAATTAGTGCTGTTACCTAATTGAACTCAGTGTTAGTTTTACTGAAGCTTCGGGGAACTGCATACTGGGTTTTGACATTCTTCAGTCCGCGATGGGGTGTGCTGGCTTTGTCAAATCAGGCGAACTTCTACAACAGCATTTCACCTTCGTCAATGTTCCAGCCACAGTCATCATTAGACTGTCTTGAAATGCACTCAATCTTAAATGCGGGACCTGCACCGCCGCTGTGGTCTATTGGCTAAGTTACTCGACTGCTGACCCGCAGGTCGCGGGATCCTATTCCGGCTGCGGCGGGAGCATTTTCGATGGAGGCTAAAATGCTGTAGGCCCGTGTGCTCAGACTTGGGTGTACCTTGAAGAAGCCCATAGTGGTCGAAATTTCCGGAGCCCTCCACTACGGTGTCTCTCATCATCATAAGATGGTTTTCATCAATGAAATGTGCAAGCTCAACAGAACTTGGTCGCAGAAGAGGAAGCGGTTGGACCTCATGCCCTCAGTAAGGTGTAAAGTTCATTATCACATCCGAGTATACCACACGGCGTTTATCCATTCCCCACGCAAAGCCACTAAACTCATTCGAATACAAAGCAACGTTTACACTTGAAGAAGGTGTGTATTATTCCCAGTTAAGGCATCGTCAACGCCTGAATCAAAACGAAAATTTGTGCCAAACGGAGTGAGTGACGTGCAGACAAGATGTACCGAGGTATATCGACACTCGCTGGGACAGAAAGTTGAGGATGTCTGCTACATAAGCCCTGCCTGGCGACCAGGGTATTATCATGCCGGACATCGATGAAACTCCGCTAGTGTTGAGTCTCTGCATATGCTTGATCTTGAATCACTACGAGATTTTAATACTCGTTATAAGATGCATCACCTGAGGGCACTAGCATCACGGGAACGTCGCGCGCGATGATGTCGAGAAAATATTTCAATGTCAATTCATGATGCGAGAGAGTGGATGGCATGGCAATGGCCTCTGTTCAAGAATGAATGAATGAATCAATCAATCATTCAATTAGCAAGTCAATAAATTACTGCTTGTTTTCTTAGGTGATGCCAAATGCGTTTTGCCGACGCTGATTACCGTTCGACGTTTCTTTTTGTCAGTGTAGTAATATAATTCAAGTGCACAAGGATCGCAACTTGATCTGGTTGTGTCCGCGAGAACATGTGCGCGCATACGTCATTTCGACGAAGGCCGGGTTCTCGGCAAAACGTGAAGTAATATAAAGCATTTTATAACACTCATCTCCATAGCTACTTTTTGGGGTTTGTAATGTACGTAATGGGGTGTTTTCTCTTTCGATGGACAATGTGTACTGAGAAAAAGAAGAAACAACACTATAGCGGTTATATTTATTTTACCGGCATTTTCGGACGGGAAAGTGATCTTCTATAAGATTCGTGTATATATAAGACACGTTACGACTCGTATATACAATTTACATATGCCGCGTTGTACTTACAGCACTGTGCCACGGGCTGTAACGTTTATGACATCTTCGTCTTGGTATAGTCAGCACTCAGATTGTGTTACGCGCAGAATAAAATCATTATTGTCTCCACGACAGACGATCGTTCTCGTCCTTTATTTCAAAGGCAAGAAATTCGTGTGGATCGACTTACTCATGTTTAAGGGTAGAGCGAATAAAGGATCTAAATACGTTTTCGCACGTTGGTGGTAGCCGGTAAAGATGACGTAAGTACCGAGAGCCACACGCTGGAGTTCTCAACGATGAAGTTCAAAAAGCGATAAAAGTTTATAGAAGAATGAAGATATGTGGACCACCCAAGCCAAAAACCACGTGTGAAGGCTTATTACAGCTCACAAGGTGTCCCCGATGGAAAAAAAAAAAAGTTGATTCCTCGGTGAACGTGTCCGTACACAAGTAGTTGAATGTTCCTGTACATTGATATAAGAGAGTTTGCACAGTGTTCGTTGGTGTTTGGCAGCTTTATCACCGCTTAACGAGAAGGCACCCACGTTGACGCTTGGTTGTACACCTTCATTTCGCCGATTAACGCACGTGATACATGATTAAAGTAGCTAAAAGCTGCCAGCCATTTCCAATAGCAGCCTGCGTCCGCAGGGCTGGTGTATACGCTCAACTAAAACTCTCTATTAAGAGAGAGAAAATAAAATGAGGGAAATATAGGGAGGTTATTCGAAAATTGGAGCATCCGTTTTGATACCCTGCCCTAACAGAATGGAGAATGGGGAATAAAGATGAGAAAGAGCGAAGAGCGAAATAGACACGCGAAAGAGAAAAGAAAAAAAAAGTGAGCTGGGGTGCTATAGCCTATTCAATCGGCCATTATCACGCAAAAAGTTCAATAAGGCCTTCACTGATGATCTGTGCGAAGACAGCTTATGTCGCCTTCAAGCACTGACTGTTCTGACAAAGGTCTGTCGTCAAGGCGAGCTAACGCAGCAGCTAGCTGCCGTCTCTGCACGCTGTAACGAGGGCAGTGACAGAGAACGTGCTCTATAGTTTCATCGCTGCCGCAATGACCGCAAGCAGCACTGTCTTCGATGAAGTCTCTATTAAACTGCCTATTAAACATAGAGACAGGACCAGCAGGGAAAGGTGGCCTGCGTCGTGTCTCGGAGTGAGCGTAACGAGGAACGCGGTGTTACCGTAGGGTGGTGTTGTCACCCATGCGAGGCAGGCGCATCTCGCAGAGCTATGGCGTCGAAAGTCGCATGCTCACGTCCGTCCGTGCCCAGGCATGACACACACACACACACACACACACACACACACACACACACACACACACACACACACACACACACACACACACACACACACACCACACACACACACACACACCACACACACACACACACACACACGAGCACACACACACACACACGCACACGAGCACACCACACCACACCACACCACAACCTACACCACATACAATACACACAGACCACAAACAACACACACATACAACACACACACACATACACACACACTACACATACACAACACATACACACACAAACACATACCACACACCACACATCAACAGCCAAGCACATCCACACACAAACACACAACCCCACCACACACAAAACACACACACACACACACACCACGCGCGCGCACGCACACACACATACACCACATACAACATACACAACACACACACAGACATACACACACAAACACACCCCACACAACCACCACACACCACACACACACCCACACACACACACACACACACACCACACACACACACACACACACACACACACACACAGGCAATAGCCACAGGCTTTTGCCGAACACACTGAAAATACGAAATGTCCATCAATTAATTTTTTTTGTATGGACAGATGCTATGAGGGCGATCGACGCTGAAATTTAATAAAAGCCTGAACACACCTCGAGGCTAAGGTCGCCACCTCGAGGTGTGTTCAGGCTTTTCAAAAATTCATTACTCTTTTTGGGAATGCCCCGAATGGATCGGACACGTATAGAACGACGATTTGCTGGAGCTAATAAAAAAATGCCATGGTCATGATGCACTGCTTCACTTCCCACTTCCAGAGGGCAGTACCATCCCGCCGATCCGCCGATAAAGAGCACTGCGAGAGGGTAGTGTGATATATAAAAGGCGCGTTTGTAAGGCGACCAGGGAGTGGTACCGTGGTGCATGCAGTGGATAGATGATAAAGTGGCCGCTGATGTCGTGGACCTTAGTGGCTTGCATTTTTACGTCATTTACGCGACGGTAAATACGTCACTAAAGTTTTGATGGACCCCGGCATAAAACACTTTCGTGTTAAATAATTTTACCCAGTTACACGCCGCGAAAACCATCGGACAGCGAAGCTGCAAGCGTGCGAGTGTGTGCGAGGGTGGACTTGGACAGCCTTATAGCGAGTCCAATAATAATAATAATAATAATAATAATAATAATAATAATAATAATAATAATAATAATAATAATAATAATAATAATAATATATAATAATAATAATAATAATAATAATAATAATAATAATAATAATAATAATAATAATAATAAATTTGTTTTATTTATTTCTTTACCAATTCATCCCACTGGTCACATCACATGAGTGACTGCTACTACTACTACTACTACTACTACTACTACTACTACTACTACTACAAAGACTACTACTACTACTACTACTACTACTACTACTACTACTACTACTACTACTACTACTACTACTACTACTACTACTACTACCATTAAGGTGACGACAACGACGGCGGCGGCGCAGGGTAGATTAAGACAGCTTCGTTGTAAATAGAGCAGTCTGCGGGTGTTTACGTATATGTAATCATACGAAGCATGAAAACTATGTGCGCAATGTTTAGTCACATGATTGCTGCTGGAAGTGCTCCTTGAACAAGCTGTTGCGTAAATTCACAAGAGCAAAAAAATTAAACAAAAGACAACGAACTGTCACGTTTTTATACGGCAAACTTTATTACGGCCGCTGAATGCCAGGACCGCCTTAATTAACCATTTCATTAAGGATCTATAACTCGCATAGTTGCTAAAGTTTTCTGTTCTCGAAAACGGCACGAGTACTTCACAGCATGCACAGCGTTGACAACATGCACACGAAGCTTGATACGATTCAAACGAAGTTGGTACTTTCTCTCAATGCACTCTCCACCGTGAACGCTCATGGCTGGCTTCGCCGTACGTACAGTGTTCATGCAAAGAAGCCAGCTTTATGGAAATCGACTTTTTCTCTTTTTGAGGGGGAGGGGGAGGAGAGGAGGCATCCAAGGTTGCTTCGTTAAACACGAATTAAGAGCACACAGGACTTTGTACTGCAGAGTATTGGGCACCAACTTGAGTTCCAGTAAACTTAAATGGAGGGTATGTTACGTGCAATATGTGGTGAACAAACCGTGCGCTCGAGTAAGGCGGCCTCTCAATCAGAAGTTCATAGCACGTAGTGCTCCAACCGTCGTTTCTTCGCATTATTGTTATATTCATCAGTTATACACAATATTTGTGGTTGATTTGAAAGAGTCTTGGGTGAACTAATCTGGGCGAATAGTTCATGTACGTTTAAAATTGGGACCACATATATAAGCGATGTTGGAAGTGAGCGTTCTAATTACGCATGCGGTAATTATACGTTTAGCAGTAAATTACGTTAGCAGGTTAACCGAAGTGTTATAAAAAGAGTGCGAGAACAGTGCACAATTCAGTGCACTACCCTAAAATATTTCATGCCACTGAGATAAAACCTAGTCGAAATGACAGCAGCGACATGACCAATACTTTCGTGAAGCAAGATGCGAATCATCACATGAGTGACTGATACGATCAGTTCTAGCTTTTCTTAAAAGAAAAGAAAGAAAGAAAAAAGAAAGAAAGAAAGGAAGGAAGGAACGAAGAAAGGAAGAAAAAAAAGAAAGAAAGAAAGAAAGAAAGAAAGAAAGAAAGAAGAAAAGAAAAAAGTGCAGGCAGATCCCACACCTTGTGGGAATCAGCTTGATGAGAAGCAGTCAGCGAGCAGTTTTCTATGCTGCATTTTTTTTTACCTTGAGTCAGGCGTTCGGAGGTGGATCGAGCTGTCTTTGTGTACGGAATAGTTGTGGGTACATTGTGTACTTGCCAAGCACATGGACAACACTTACGTTTAAAAATTAACTTAAGACTTGACGTAACGTGGGCACTCACGTTTGAGCACAGGCATCAGTAATGCCTAAACCAAGTGCGCTTTACGGTGCAATTACGTGAACATCACACATAACTTTCGTCAGCTCTGAAATCAATCAAGCTACGCTTGACCATTTTGCTGAATCGTACACATCTAATGGTTGTTAGACTGCTTTAAAAAAAAAAGTCAGCACTACAATTGACGTTAACGCGACGTGAAGCCTGTGACATAGGAGCTCACACGTAACGTTTATTGAACTGTTATAAAGATAGATGGCCACCATTTCAAGCACATTTACGTTGCACCTAAATTGCGCCTGTGTAGGGTATTTTTCCAAAGCATGCTCGAGATCAGGCTTGGGTACACGTGGTTGAATACCTGACCGTCAAGGAAAAACTATTTGGTTAGATCCATGCTAGGATCGTGATTTTTAATCTTTGAATTATTGGGTCACTGCCGACGTCACTCTCGCATTTATATTGCTAATGTCTGTCCTCACCGTTCCGAGGTAAACATAAGCTACATGTCAATCACTTGTGACGCATACGCTGACACCATGGCCAGCGGTAAACGAGTGTGTGCCACGCGTGTCTAGAGGAAAGAAATTGACGACGTGTGCTGCAGGATTTCAACGTTCATCACGTCATGACCTGACAGTCATATTCGTCAAGCCCTCTGACCCTCTCGTACCAATTTCGGTCTACACCAGTTTAAGGAGGCGACCACGAGAGAGAGGGAGAGATGATTTATTAGAAGGCAAAGAGGTCGGCCTGAGCTAGTTCGCTCTAGCATGCTACTCGGCACAGGGAAAAAGGAGCAGGAAAAAAAAACACAGAATATATCCACGGAGTGCATGATGATGAGTGGGGTGAAGCATTCGTCAGTCCGTCCACACTTCCGCCCGTCCGTTCGTTCTCGCTTCTGTCCGTCCGTGCGTCCGTTTGTCCGAACATAAGTCCATCCAGCCGTTCGTCCATGCTTCCGTTCGTGCGTCTATCCGTCCGTGAATTCGTCCGTGCGTCCGTTCGTGCGTCCATCCGTCCGTCCGTGCATCTGTCCATGCGTCCGTCCATTCATGCATCCGTCCGTCTGTCTGTCCGTGCGTCTATCTGTCTGTCCGTCCGTGTGTGCTCTGTCCATGTAGTTAACACTCCAGGTACTGCCATCTCACATTTTTTGATCATACATTCATCACATAGCAATACGGCCATTCACATACATCCCAAAGACTAAATGAGAGGTGGCATGGCCGGACTAGAGGAGCGGCACGCGCGCACTCTCTTACGGCCTGCGCTTCGTGTCTAGTTCCCATCTCTCACCGCCACTAGTTATGGCACTGCGCCCCAACCCTCGCTAAACATTGCTAAAACCAAGGAGATTACGCCGAGCGAGTTGAACGTCGCAACGTTTTCTGATCAGATAGTGCTCCAAGTGCGTCCTTCTGTTACTAGTTTTTTTTATTAAGGATCAAATTCAAGGCAAATTTTATTTATGATTAATGTGCGCTGGTTTCCTCCTCAATTCAAGACTGCGCGTGTGCCGCTCCTCTAGTCCGGCCGTGGAGGTGGCTACCTACAACAACAACAACAACAACAACAACAACAACAACAACAACAACAACAACAACAACAACAACAACAACAACAACAACAACAACAACAACAACAACAACAACAACAACAACAACAACAACAACAACAACAACAACAACAACAACAATAACAACAACAACAACAACAACAACAACAACCACGACGACGACGACGACGACGACGACGACAAACAACAACAACAACAACAACTACTACTACTACTACTACTACTACTACTACTACTACTACTACTACTACTACTACTACTACTACTACTACGTCGCGGACGCACGACCCACGGCATAAGGAGCTTCGCCCATAAAAGGTCCATAGAACAACGTTCTGATTACAGTTTTTGTTCTGATTACAGGTGATGAAGGGTGACGATGGGGCCAGAAACATGTAGGTTAAGCAATAACGACGCAGCACTGTGGCTGCGTCGTTCACGAAAGCACCCAGTCGTAGACAGACACGCTCAAAATGCCTGTGGTTCGCTTAGAAATGCTTCGCATTTTAAAAATCTTTAATGAGTGCTCGAAAACGATTCATGCAAGCGTGCAAGTTCCCAAACAATCAAGTCCCACGTGAGCAACGTTTTAAATTGTACGTGCGGGATGTAATAACGGGCATCAGAAATCCCCATGGCAATCGCCACAAAGAAACAGCTTTGCCGAAAATTGGATCGTGATTATGTAAATCGCACGAGACAGATATCTCTGAATAGCCTTTCAATTATTCCCATTCCCTCCCCTCTTCTTTTTTTTTTTTTTTCGTGCGACGCTTTGTCACTTGTAAACTCTGTTTCGTGATTCGTGCTAGGTAAAGACGTTACGTAGAATTTTCGTGTGCTGTAGCCAGTGGCGTAACTAGATAGGACGGCGCCCAGGGCAAATATATTTCCGCGCCCCTCATTATGCCCGTGATAATGTTTGTTATTATTATTATTATTATTATTATTATATAATAATAATAATAATAATATTAATTATAATAATAATAATAATATTAATAATATTAATAATAATAATAATAATAATAATATTAAATAATATATTATTATTATTATATTATTATTATTATTAGCGCTAATGTAGGCTTCCGCGATTGCCTACTGGCGCGCGGCGGGCCATTTCGGAGGCCAAGGGCCACCAGTTCTGATTTCGATGAGCTACGCCCGCGTTTTTGTATAGTATTTTTCTTTTTTTATTCAAACTTCCGGAAGTCCCTTACCCGTCATTGTTCTCTTCCAGTCCACACTGCAAAAATCTTGACGGCACGGGCGCTTCCCAGGCCCAAGTTTCTCGTACCTAAGCTTTCGCGCTATTTGTGCATCCCAAGGAATGCAGGGTGAGTACAAAACAAAGCAACCAGCTAGACACCGCGCCCTCGGGTCTGGTATGGGGGTTAAACTGGTCGGAGTGTTCTGCCGTTTCGCTCCGTTCGCTGTTCCATTGATGGAGGTCATCCTTGTGCGGCCGCATTCTTTCAGGGAAGTTCTTGGTTTCTCCAACGTACGAAGCGGGGCAGTCGGCACATGCTGTCGGGTACACTACGCTCTGCGCTTTTTTCGCAGGTGCGTGTTCTTTGGGCCAAAGGATGAACCTGCCCATGGCGGTGGATGGCATGTGGGAAACGTTGACCCCCGCCCTTCTATTGCTTTGCTGGCGCCCGCGATGCAGGGAATCAACAAACGTCGCCGTCGTGTCACGCTTTCTCCGTCTTTCCTCCAGAGAACTCTGCGAATAAACGCCTTTGTTTAGCCTTTGGTGCCGAGGTCACGGATTATATTCGCCCTTCCTTCCGCCGCTGCGTGGACGATTAGTCGTTGGACGATCGGCTATTTCGTTGGAGTTTTCTGTTCTTACTCAAAAAAGGTGCATTCGAACTTTTTTATTTTATTTTGTTTACGTACGTGGTTGGTTTCAGGGAAGCTTTCAGTAAGTGGTTTGGGAGGCTGGTGGGGTTCGCTGAAACTCATCTAACCCAGTGCTGCGGAGCACAAAACAAAGCTTAGCCGAGGGTCATGGGAAGGCACGGAGGTAGCGCAGCAAAATGAAAATAGAGGATCCTTTTCCCGATGCAAAAGCCATTGCGGCAACCCTTTCCTTCACCACCATCCCCACTTCCAGTCGTACATTACAACCTCGCCCCTCCCCCCTTCCAGGCGGTTTTACGGAAAAAAACATTGACAACCTTTCCAGGGGGCGCCAACCCGAGGACTCGGCTTGGCGCCCCCTCCCTAGTGGCGCCCGGGGCACTTGTACCCCCTTGCCCCCCCCTAGTTACGCCACTGGCTGTAGCAAGTAATGTGACACGCTGAAAGGCGAATATTTTTTAAATGTTTTTCTATTGTTGAACGTTCTCGTTGAACCAGGCTGCGCCCATTTAGGTCTGGGCCCGATAGCTTGAAGGATAAACATTTAATTTATTTTGAAACAAGATATCGGGCCAAGCTGATTCGATTCTGCTATAGGCGGATGGTTTCCTCATTCAAAGTTTCTTTTTTAAGCAGCGGCGTAAATCCGGGAAAATCACGAGGGGGGGGGGACACGTCTTGCGATGGCGGCCATCTTGAATAAAATCCAGCAAAGCATGGAACAAGAGAAAGATGCAGACGCACACACGGCTGGATGTGTATAATATTGATTAGTGTGAAATTGATCAAGAAAGAGCCTGAACATGTACTCGAAAGCTTTTGCGATTATTTTTTCGGGAAGTCGTGTCTCAGGATGCAATTAATCTCTTTCTTTAGTGGTGAACTCTAAATGCACCACGGCGCGAACGGGGAGCCGCCAGCGCGTCACAGAGACACATCATAACGACATTTCATTTCTTCTTCCTCTTTACGCTATTCCCCGCAATTTCTTTTGTTCTGTGCTTAGATAATTTTTCTTCAACTGCCTGTCAACGTCTGTGTAAACGTTGGTGGCCATCAACCCTTCCGTGGTCATATTGTTTTTCGTAAGTGTACAAAGGTTTTTTTTTGAATATATGTAAACTATGCTATTAAATAAAAAAAAAAACGGCATCTGTCTCGGTGCCGGGTCAGGGAGCTCAGCCTAACAACTCCGGACAGTCAGTTTCGCGCATGTTTCCAGCTAATATGCCATTTGTAGTACATCGCCGATTGGAAATACGTACTTCGACATTTTAGGGGTGAAGCTTCTTATAGGGTGTGGGTCTGTCCTTTTTCCGTTGGTGTATGTAGCCACCCTGCAAACACCCCACTACACCTCATCACTGATTCACCACTTCAACGACTATAAAGCCAATACTGTTGAGAAGTAGCCAATATGAAATGCAAGGTGGTCATGTACTTGTATCCAGGTGCGCGTTAAAGAACCATAGATATTTCCACTGTCTCTATCCCTTGTTTCTACATGACCGCCTATAGTTCGACCTTTTCAAACTGCCCACTACTTCGTCCTCACAAACCCCCCGTTACGCACCATCACCGATCGATCACCTCACCGACCACGAAGCCGTTATAATGAAGCGAAAACGGAAGCGACGTATAGCTACCACTTACCAATAATAAAGTTTCTTGTATAAATATGTTTAGAAGAAGTTGTTAGTGATTTAGAGTACTATATAGTTTTTCTACTATGGGAGAGCTTAAAGCCATCCCGTATAACGCAGCGTGAAAAACAACGTCGCTTCTATATATACTTTCTTTTTTCTGGTGGGTGGTTTCGATATTAAAAAAAATCTTACTTAATTAAGTCATCGATTCTTGGCCGATCCCCCTGAGTGGGTACGAGCCATGTCTATGGAATCATCATCATCATATACAGTGTTTGCCACGTCTTTGATTATGTTGTGGGTGATATTCGCCGATGGTTCACAGTTTAGCGATGAAACCATCCTAGCGCTTCGCCCCACTCATTCACTCCGTGGATATGCTGTGATTTTCTGCCGGTAATGCGTAAATGTACACGTACTTCTGCTCAATGACGCATCCTGTATACCTGTTAAGCAGGCTCATAATGTAACGCAAGAAACGACAAAACGGACACAAAGAACGACACCACGCCGGCGCGTGGTTGGAATGAGGGCTTTCAATTGTTTTTTCCATTAGAGTTGTTAGAAGCACTTGTGGTGTGTCGTTCTTTGTGCCGGTCTTGTCGCTTTTTTTGCGCTCCATTATGAATGTGATTTGACATCAACTAGCCCAGCAACAACTCCTTCTGTTAGGCCTAGCGTCACAGGGCTTGAACTGGGAAACATTCTCGCAAAGCATGTTTATGGTCACCGGGGATTGATTATTTTTTTTAAAAATAAAATATTCTTGCTATGTGGAACAATCGGATGCACGCTTAATTGTCAATGGCTTGCAACAAATCATCTGGGTACACAAATAAATAACGGTAGATCATCCCGATTCTTCATTTAATTGGCATTTTAAAACGCAGCGTATTGAACATTTGCTACGCGTCCAAATATAGTTACCTCTAGTATTCCAGGAAGATCGCTGCTAATTAAAAGCAGATTTTGCTCGTTTCTGCTCTTTGGAAGGGCTTCAGATTTCAGAACTAGTTCTTTAGGCGAGTGCATGAGGCTTAACTGTCAAGCTATATATATTGAAATATGATGTTCGAAAGCGAAGTTTCACTTGCAACGAGTGCCCCCCCCCCCCCTAGTCTGAATATCACCCCCCCCCCCATTGATTTACGCAACTGTTTTTTTAAAAAATGGGAAGCACTCAAGCACGCCAGGCAAATTGTGAAAAAATTATCCATGATTATGACGTACGTTTAGCGCGAAAACTTGAGCGCAGCTGTAGGTATTACTTTCATTTGTTGATCTGAAGCAAATAACTTGAGGTATACGTACAGTTTGCTTACAAAGAGAGGGAAAGCTTATCTGTTTATTTTCTCTCAAAATATTTTTATTCATTTTTTTTGTTCCAGTATCTCATTCTTGCTTGCTTGTTTGATCCTTATTCTGTTATATTCTCGTATATTCTCGTTTTTTTTTGGTGCCCACTCCAGTTGCAGACAACTCTGCATATTTTTATTCTCCAGATTCTTAGTTTTTAATGCATACTTTGTTTATGTGGTGCGAACTGCAGATAGTAGAGAGAGAGAAACGAAAAAAAAAAGAAGTGTATTGTCGAGGCAGTATTTTTTTTCAGTGAATGCCCGGTATCACCTCAAGATGGAAGGGCTAAAGAATAATAACAAAGAAAACGTGCGTCACGTTGCTCAAGTAATATCATTCTCTGCGAAAGTTCCTTGAGTTGCGGCAGAGTCTATGGAGTCAGTTTGCGGCGAGGGCTAACAGGCACTCAATGCTGAGAGTTGCGCTTGAACAGGAAAGAAGGCACTGCGCCGTGCTCTCTTCCGAGCTGCAGAAATTAGGTGCTTTTTTTTCCCTCTTCTAACCACTATCGCCACCACAGGAAAGATCAATATACTTATGCGAAAGCATCACATGCACGCGCATGGCTGTCGTCTCTGTGTCGTCGTTTGCTCCCTGACAATAGTTATAGCGCGAAACAAAACGACGACACAGAGACAAGAAGTACTTCTTGTCTTTGTGTCGTCGTTTTGTTCTCGCGCTATAACTATCGCCATGCCATACCAACTAGCCCAAGTTGCCACACTCCTAAGTTACGTCTTGTTCCCGTCTTCGTGCGATTACCGCTTTCACAATGCGCGCCAAGCCGCGCACACTGCAAGCGGCAGCCCGACAACAGCAATGACTTATTTTACTAGTCAAAATATAATAAGCAATTTACAGCAATTTCAAACAGAACAGTATTTTCTGATAACTTTTTTATGAAAGGTTAGTACATACGTAGGGAAAATACTTTTTGTGCATAAAAACTAGTTGCACAACGACACTGTAGTTGGCGCTGCGGGGCGAACCGGTGACGTCGTGATCACCCGATCGGTGGCGTGTTTTCCGATTGGCCAAGATCTCGTGGTCTCATGTCGGGTGCATCAGCGAGCCTTCGGAAACCCTGACATGTATCTTAAAAACTTCCCGATAAATAAGTTAATTGCTTTCAAGAAACCCTCTTACAGTGCGGGATCATCAAGTAAACGATGCGATGGATCCCACATCCACTTCAGATATCGATGGTGCGTACCATTGGGGCAGTCTGAATACATCCGTGCGAAATGGCCTGTTGCTGAACGCGATCCCGTAGCGTGTTTCTTGGAGAACAACGAAAGTTGTTCAGAAGTTTTTTCTCGCTATCCACCCCGCTAGTTTTGCTTATTCGCGCCTGATGTTTTGCTGACAACCTCTTTTTCACTCCTTCGTGTTACTCAATGTATGTTCGTCCACTTACGTTGTTGTTTTCGTTCGGCTTTTTCGTTTCGTTACTTCCCCGTAAGTTCGAAGTTGGTGCAATAAATCTGTTTCCGGACCTGGGATGTTGAAGCCTGGTTGCAAAGCTGCATGGTCAGTCGGAAAGCCGCACCGACCGAAGGCGGGAAAGTGGCGTTCTGGGTGCAGCCGTTGCGTGCACCGAGTGCGACGTTAGGAATAAGAAAACGTGTCCCGTGTGCCTAAAGCAAGTAAACTTCGCTGAGCGTCTTTTTGTCGTTAACATGAATTTAACGGTGTCATTACGTAAGGCGGCAATGCATTTCGTGCTTGACATAGGCACTAGCACGTTGTAATCGACTCAGGGAACGCTACAGGTCGTATCCTCGATGGGAAACCCACTTCCGGAGCATCTCTTTTACTGTGCAGGCGTCGGTTGCTTACACAAGAAATATGAGACTGTAGAAGGTGCGTAACCGGCACGCATGATTTCTCCATTGCTTAGGTTGTTGCCCAAAGCTTATCTCTGTGATAAGGGGCAGTGGGGAGTTCGTGACTTCGAAGAATGCTTGTCCATAAAGCAAGGTCACGTTCAAGCGTAGTCTAGAATTCTAAAGTTAAGCACCCATAGCGTTAAAAAAGCCGAACGTTTCGTGAACATGGGCGGTCGCTGCAGCCAACGTTTCAACAACCAGACTTGTTTTTTTCATGGTTACAAATTATGCTTTCCTCAACGCCTGTATGTCTATGCTTCGTACCCTTTTTTTCCTGTTAAGACAAATAAGGAAGAGAAGGTAACTGCAAAAACGGGGGGGGGGGGGTGCATTTTTGCTCTTACCCCTGTTTTTGTTGTTGCATTTCTGAAAAAGGCAAGTCCACTTGATGGAAAACGATGGCACCAGCTACACCTCCGGTGTTTACGAGTTTCCTCTCTCTAAAAGCTTCCTTCAATTCCTGAACATCATAATGTTACAAGCAGCTCTTTGCCTAGCCTTGATTTACCGTATTTACTGTAATGTCACTATAGCTGTTTTTACGCCTAAAGCATACTGTCGCATTATAACCGATGCAGAAATTCAGATTGTCTAAAAAGTGAAATGTTGTATGCAATACTTCGATTAAAAAATTTTTTTTTCTGGACGCAATGGAATGTCACCTCCTGGTGTTACAATTGTGTTTGTGTTACAATCAAGTAAATGAGATACTTGCCTGTCCTTTTTGATTAGCTATGCTTCAGCCAGGCATTTTTCTTATGCATGATTCCTTCTGCATTTTCATGCAGATATGTTTAACCTGATGCCCGATTCCCTGATTGGGTCATCGGAGCTTTTCGACAATGAACTCCTGGGCCTGCCCGTGCTGCCAGACGATCCGGCACTTATGGGTATCAAAGAGGAGGACTTGGACCTCGAGTTCTTTGAAGGGGAGTCCTCCCTGGTCGATGGACTGGTGACCAACCCGAGCTCGTACCTGACGACAAGTGATCCAATGGTGCCTGCCACTATTCTCCAAGTGGCAGCGCCTGTCCAGGAGCCACCAAAGCGTACACTGGTTGTGCAGCCCCAGAAGGTGCGTGCTCGTGCCTTTCTGAAAGCTATCGGGCATAGTTTTGATAAGAACTAATAACACCAATGGGAAATTTGTAGCTGTCTATGTTGCTGTCTTTCATACATAACTGTGCATTCTCTTTTTCATTATTTAAAGCAAGCTTAATTGCAATTCACATCACCCATCTCATGGTGCTAGTTGTTCTGCAAACAGTTTGCTCAAGCACAGTTTGCTTGCATCATAAGGTGGCAAAAGTAGCCCCAGCTTTCTTCATATAATCATGCATACTTGACAAGCCCCAGCACGTGCAACTACAATCTCCCCACCACTTGAAGCAAAACAGGTGCTGCCATTAGTTTAACAAATGTGCAGTGCAGAAAAGCACAGTTTAGGATTATGAAAATGGTCTAAAACTCCCAGAAAAACGCAAGGGACCTTCATTGAAAGGAATTAAAGCGAATGAAAAAGCACCCTTTCTGAGGTGGGATCCAAATTCAAAACATTTGAAATAGTGGGTTCATATCACACCAATAGAAAGGGTGTGTTATGACTTAATTTATGTTGGAATTGCTATAGTACACTGAGGGACCACAATTAATGCCTCCCATGCTTTCTTTGGCTTAACTCTCTGTTGGTTTCATTGGTTTTGTCGAACAAAGAAACGAGCCCCTTGAAGTAATTCGCTTTTTTTATAGTGTTGATAAAGGTGCATGACGTAGTCTAATGTGCTTGCTAGTTTTAGCCCAAATTTTACGCTGTTATGTATTGTGAATCGTAGGGTAACATCTTTGGCTGCAGCATGTACGTCCTTATTCAGAAGTTTGCATAGCCTTTAGTAATGCTGTCTATTTCAAAAACACTTGCACTATCTGTCGTTGTAAAGAGTGAAGCTTTAGCTAGCTAGTCCTTTTGTTTGCTGCAGCTGTTTTGTTGAAAGATGCCAGCCGCATTTTGTGCTTAGAAAGTGGCATTTACTATGTGGTATTGCAGTCAACACATGCTGGTAGTTCATTTGCATGAAATGCTCAAACACTTTATCCATATGTGGTGCCTTGTAACATTTGTTTTTTTCAGGTAACCATTGAATCACTGTAATATGGGTGTGTATTACCTCAAGGAGCAATGGCCGTAACAGTCTTTCAAATCCGTCAAGTATGAGCAGCTACAGGTATTCGTCACATGTTTCAAAAGCAAAATGGAAGGGATCACAAAGGGGCAGAATGCTTTATCAGTGTCACTCAAGTTTTTTTTTTTTTAGATACTGCAGTCACAATGAGCCTATTGCAGGAGTGGGAAAAGAAGTAAACAATAACAAGACCAAATCAACATTCATGAACAGGCTTCGAGAAATTCTTAAAGCGGTAGAGAACGAACACTTCTGCACAGCACATTTCTGGCTCCTATAGTTGAAGGGGAAAGCTGTATTTGAACATGTCAATATGGGTGAAAAAAGTTGCAATGTCTAAGGCATGGTCACTGCTCACAGAAAAAGATGTGGGAAATTTCAGATATGCTTCTAGAGGGCCGAAGAGAGAAGAATAGATTAAATTGTGCAGAAATTTCAGGCATGCAATATGTCGACGCTTCACAAGTGTAGTGAGACTTAGCTGGGGATGGCAATTTGTTGGAGAAAAATCTGTCATATCTTTTGCGTACAAAGCGCGCAGTCATTTTTTGAACAGCTTCTTGTTTCTTGATAGTATTACACTTCTTATGGGGTTCCAAATCACACTATCATATTCGAGAATGGGACGAATAAGAAAGTGTTTTGTAGGTAAACAGTTCGGTTTCCTGAGGAGCAAGACAGACCATACGATGTAAATAACCTAAACTCTTAAAAGGACTTTGTTGCATGTGAGATCAATATGTTTGGACCTTGATAAATTATGCGTCATAAGGATACTAAGGTACTTAAGTTTGGACACCCAGCACTAACATTGTTATAACCGTTTTCAAAAGTCAACGGGCACGAACGTCTGATAAAGGCTTAATGACCTTGTTGAAGAAGATAATATTCATTTGCCAAGATTGGGACCACCTGAAAAAATGGGAAAATTAATTATGAAGAATGGCATGATCCAGTGGAGATTTAACAGTATGATACAAGATGTAGTCACCTGCAAAAAAGGGGTATTTTCACAGTAGTGTGCAAGGGCAGGTCATGATTATAAAGCAGGAATTAGAGGGGTCCTAGCATAGGACCCTGGGGAACTCCTGATAGAACTGGCATCGAAAGCGAGTTAGTCGAGTTGAAGCAAACATATTGTGAACGCTGCAAAGTAAGTCGACTCGGATATTCCGCCAACCAATGAGGTAATCTTGGTGTGATTACAAGGGGGCTTGTGTTGCTACTGTGTAATCTTAGCACATTACTGATCACAGTGCTGGCATGTGGTTGTCGTGGTAACTGCAGTGCAGTTGGAAATAGATGTTTATTGAAGCCCCCTTTTTTTAGCCTCTTTTACCATAGCAAATTGTAAGTAGGTGTACCGCAGTGTAAAACGATGTTCTGGGTCATTATTCATTGGCACACACAGCCATTTTAAGCTGATGTAGTATAGTCGAACCATTACGTCAGCAATATTTAGTTAATGTTTTAATGGTTTTACAGAATACATTCATATGTCGAGGCAAGCTGCTACTTAAGTTTTTTGCAATTTATGTGGTACAATAATGAAATGCCTAGTGAATTTTGTAATATGGGCATTGACGTGCACATTTGTAGTGACTTGTATGCCATCTTGAACTGAGCAGACGCTTTCAGTGGCTCGCATTTCCCGATTGTTCTATTTCATAATACAGTACAATGCAAGAGATTCCAGAAATACCAGTGTTCTGGGAAAATCGTTAGCAGATAGCTATTGGAAAAGCAGCTTGGCTAAGCTGATGGTTCGTTATTAGTGGGTATGCGTGAATATTAAAATGAATATAACAATTAACTTTGCTACAACATAAATTGGAATTACTCAAAAGTTTTTAAGTATTCGAAATGAACGAATGAGCATATACTTGATTGCACATGACCTCCTGCAAAAATGGTTTCACTGCAGCTTAGGAGTTCTTTGCTGTGAAAACACCTATCCAGAAAAAAAAAACTTGCACTGTTTCGAAGTACCATTTAACGGTTGAATGGACATATTACCCTCAATCTTGTTATATGAGTTTATATGCTCTAAGTATTTTAATTTTTAAAAAGTAAACTACTTCACCAGTTATCACTGGCTGTCACGGGCCCCGTTAATTAGGGAGGCGATCGCCGGTCTAATTCCAAGGGCCGAAGTATCGGCCCCTTGAACCGCACCACAAAAGCGTGGACAATTAGAAATGGTCCTATTTGGCGCGCCAGCGGACGCCGGCTGTGGCCCAAAGAACAAGTCAGAGCCGAGAGTTGATAAACAAAACAAAATTATATTCTCAATTATGGCAGATCAAAACCATACACAAGTATGCACACTCGACAATAGTTGAATACAATATGCCACCAATCAAACAATGTACTACACAGTACAATCAGCCACACTCGAAACAACGGACACAGACAACAATACGCCCTACAATGCAGTCGCATGCATCGAACAACCAAGACACTTAGAGACTAAAGAGTTGCAAAACTTATTCAGTCCAAAGTTCTTGGAACAAAAGTCTGGATGATACCCTTCCGAGAATCACTCACTCAAAATCAAGTGTTGTTTCGTTCCGCTGCCCCCGAAGTTTCTCTTCCAGGAAACCTCGCGTCTTCAATTGACCGTTCTTCAGGCTCTAAACTTCTTCGCCGCTAACACGTCGGCTTCCCACACGCAGCTGTTGCCACGCGTCTTCGCTCGATAGCTGTAAACACACGCTCTTGCCGGTAGCTCGAGTCTTCACCCCTCAGGTGGAAATCCTCTTCTTCTCCTCCTTTGTCACGGAAGACAAAAGGCTTCGCCCACAAGGCGGAACACCCTACGCACTCTGGCGCATACTCTCTTCTCCTGCGTTGCCACTAAGGACAAAACCTTCACCGACAGACGCGGCGGAATAACCCCACGCACACTGGCACTAACTTCCTTCTTGTCCTGATCTCCCATCTCTGCTGCTTGGTTAAATACCTTCCGCGCGAGATTCCAGAAAGTTCTCGTCATTTCGTTGGCGCGATACGCAGTGAAGGCTGGGGAAAGCGCGAGACGGTACAAGACCGTCCGCGAAAGATGATGCAAGCCTGCATCACCACGCCCCTTTCCATCGAGAACTTTCTATGGCTTGCTCGGTCGCTGATGTGAGGAGGTTCGTCGGCGAACCTACGCTTCCGAGGGGAGAGGGACGTGCGCCCGGGGAGTCTATGGATGCTTGTTTTCTTTTTTTATCGTTGACCTTGATGCATCTCTCCGGCGCTTCGTCGTGAGAATTTGGCGGCGCGCCCTTTTTGAGCGCTTGTTTTGTGACACTGGCCCCAACTTTAAGAATATTATCTCATAATATTCAAAACCACACAAACGAGTGTGAACAGTCCCCACACTTTCAGAGACTGTAACATAGTCCGTCGCTCATGACACGCCACATTCACAATATATCACTCTATACAATTGTACATTATAATTCAATCTCACAACACATGAAATATAACCACAGGTACATGACTACAACACTCCATCACATATTCCAAACAATACAAATGTACAAAGTTCTCTCATTACAACAATTCTACAATACTATACATCACATCACCGTAACAAACATTTTGACTCGCTCGACATACAGTTGTGACACAGGATAACAACCACATTAACTTAACATATGGCACTCAGCACTGTCAAACTCATTCCGATACGACCTCAGCACCTATCCTGAGTACTTCGAGCTGCGCTTGCGCCCTTTCTCGCGGTACTCGCTCGATCTCTTCTTGTTTTTCCTCGTTTTGTTCCGGCGAGCCCTATCCAACGACGGTATCTGAGGCGGCGTCTCAGCCATCGTTGTCACTTCCGACATTGTCAGCGGGTCATAACGCTCAACCGATCCTGTCCGGTTATTCACCCGCTTGTTCATGTCAGGACATTTGGCCTGGCTGGCCGACTCCGTCACCTTTACACTGTCGCTTGGTTGAGGTCGTGCCGACGTAAGTCCAGCTGCCCAGCACGTGAACTTATTCAACAGGATCATCTCCTCATTCACTGTCTCTTACACCGCGGCTTCACCTTGGGCTCGAGTGAGATCCGTCACTGGATGCTCCTCCACTGTATCTCGCGGTCGCTTGGTTGGCGAGGGCTCTATCTTAGGGTCTTCTCCCAAACGTTCTGGATCATTCGGCTCTCGCGCCCCGTCGATGTTTCCGATGACGAGGTCGTACAGGGGGGTCGTCATGCATAGAGCAGTAACCTTCCCGCTGAAGTACGGGGTTTCAACCTCGATTTCTGCTTCGGGAAGCATCCGAACCGTACTGTCAATTAGGCAAACTGGTTTCGTTTTGCCTGTTAACTCACTTTCCCGTACCAAATTTCTCCGCACTATAACCGTGGAGCTACCGGTGTCTCTTAACACCGTAATCTTCTTGCCCGCAACTTTTCCAGGCAGCGTTGGCATTCCCTTTGTGACACCGGTTGGCTGTTTTGTCATTACAGCACCCACAATAGGAAGTTTCTCCCCATTTTTCAACTCTACAATCCGTCGGTGATGGCATCACCATCGGATTTCGGTGCTGCTAGCACACAGGATACCTGGTGAGTTTGACTCACACCGTTACGACAAGCGTCTGCTTTGTGCCCAGTCTGACCACACTTGAAACATATTACAACCGTAGGGCTCGTGAAGTTAGTACGACAGTTGTTCGCGCGATGACCCACTCGGTTACACAGAAAACATCGCGGAACACTCTCCGGTGCACGCTTCTTTTCTTCGGGAGCCAATTTCTTCGAATCATCGGGACAATCCTTCTTGACTTTGGCCAAATTAGTGCCACCTTGCGCTTCCAAGAATTGATCAGCCAATTCAAGCATTCCTTCAAGTGACTCGGCCTTCCTCTCTTTCAAGTACAGCGACAGGCTTGGGTGGCAACTAGTAAGAAATTGCTCTCTAATTAGGAGCTCTCTAAGCTCATCGTACTCCTGCGCTGTCCCTGAAAGTTCAATCCATCTGTCGAAATGATGGCTAAGTCGGGCGGTGTACTGCGTAGCCGTCTCGCCATCAGCTGGCTTTCCTGTCCGAAATCTGTCCCGGAATCTTTCCACAGTAAATCTAAATCGCTTCAGTAAAGCAGCTTTCACCTTTGCATAGTTGGCTGCATCGGTCGGTGTCAGCCTACCGTACACACTGAGCGCTTCACCACTCAAGCAAGTACTCAAAGCAGTTGCCCATTGATGTTTCGGCCAATTTTGGCTCCTCGCAACCGTCTCAAATCGGTGAAGGTACGCGTCAAGGTCGCCCTCCCTTTCATCAAACGCTACGAGCAGCTTGCTTGGGTTCAAGAGGAAGCCGTGGTCCTCCTGTTCGCTGCTTTCAACTCTAGCTTGGACCGGAGTTTCACTTCGCTGTTGCAAACGGAGCCGCTCGAGTTCCATCTCGGCTGCCGTTCCCTTTCCTCTCTTTCTTCTTTCGCCCTCTCGGCTGCCAGTCTTTCTCTCTCCAGCTCCAACTTCAATTGCTGCTCTCTTCTCTCGCCCTTTCGGCTGCCAACTTTTCTCTCTCCAGCTCCAACTTCAATTGCTGCTCTCTTTCTTCTTTTGCTCTCTCAGCTGCCAACCCCTCTCTCTCTCCAACTCAGCTGCTTTTTCTTCCTTGGCTCTCTCAGCCGCCGACCTCTCTCTCTTTCAACTCAGCTTCTTTTTCCGCTTTGGCTCTTTTGACCGCCAACCTTTCTTTTTCCAGCTCAGCTGCCTTTTCTTCTTTGGCCCTCTCTTTTTTTTTCCTTCTGGGTGACCCACTTCCGTAGTTCGGCGCCAGAAAGACCCATCTTCTCACCAAGAGCTACTAACTTTTCGAGATCCATTGTGTCTCGCAAATGAAGTCTTGCCGCGTGCAAAAAGTATCTGCCTAAATCAGTCTATCGGAACACTCCCCTGCACTCGTTAACGAGAACACTGAGCAACACACAAAATCGTTCTGATAGCAGTATCAACAACTCGAGGCTCTTTCTCACTACTTTGGACACACTGTGCACCAAAAGGGTCCTGTCGCGGACGCCAGATTGATAGTCACAGGCGCCGTTAATTAGGGAGGCTATCGCCGGGCTAATTCCAAGGGCCGAGGTATCGGCCCCCCGAACCGTACCACAAAAGCGTGGACAATTAGAAGTGGTCCTATTTGGCGCGCCAGAGGATGCCGGCTGTGGCCCAAAGAACAAGTCAGAGCCGAGAGTTGATAAACAAAACAAAATTATATTCTCAAATATGGCAGATCAAAACGATACACAAGTATGCACACTCAACAATAGTTGAATACAATATGTCACCAATCAAACATTGTACTACACAGTACAATCAGCCACACTCGAAACAACGGACACAGACAACAATACGCCCTACAATGCAGTCGCATGCATCGAACAACCAAGACACTTAGAGACTAAAGAGTTGCAAAACTTATTCAGTCCAAAGTTCTTGGAACAAAAGTCTGGATGATACCCTTCCGAGAATCACTCACTCAAAATCCAGTGTTGTTTCGTTCCGCTGCCCCCGAAGTTTCTCTTCCAGGAAACCTCGCGTCTTCAATTGACCGTTCTTCAGGCTCTAAACTTCTTCGCCGCTAACACGTCGGCTTCCCACACGCAGCTGTTGCCACGCGTCTTCGCTCGATAGCGGTAAACACACGCTCTTGCCAGTAGCTCGGGTCTTCACCCCTCAGGTGGAAATCCTCGTCTTCTCCTTCTTTGTCACGGAAGACAAAAGGCTTCGCCCACAAGGCGGAACACCCTATGCACTCTGGCGCATACTTTTTTTTCCTGCTTTGTCACTAAGGACAAAACCTTCACCGACAGACGCGGCGGAATAACCCCACGCACACTGGCGCTAACTTCCTTCTTCTCCTGATCTCCCATCTCTGCTGCTCGGTTAAGTACCTTCCGCGCAAAATTTCAGAAAGTTATAATTTCGTCGGCGCGATACGCAGCGAAGGCTGGGGAAAGCGCGAGACGGTACGAGGGCCATCCGCGAAAGATGACGCAACCCTGCATCACCACGCCCCTTTCCATCGAGAACTTTCTAGGGCTTGCTCGGCCGCCGATGTGAGCAGGTTCGTCGGCGAACCTACGCTTCCGAGGGGAGAGGGACGCACGCCAAGGGAGTCTTTAGATGCTTGTTTTTTTTTTTTTCTCGTTGACCTCGAGGCATCTCTCCGGCGTTTCGTCTCGAGAATTTGGCGGCGCGCCCTTTTTGAGCGCTCGTTTTGTGACACTGGCATCCTACCGAACTTCAAATCTTGGTACCAAAAAGAATGGAATTACCACATTCTTTCAATTTTGTTTCAATTTTTAAAGATATTTTGCTGGTTTGTTGTTTCATGACCAACATGCTGATCTTTCCTTATTGTATGCAATATATGCCATTTGAACTATTTGACTTGAAGCTATTTGACCAAAATATTATTCGCTTCGAACGTAAAATTTACTCTTCGTACAATCCTCGTCACAAGGCATACATGGTGGTTGCATGAAAACGTAGTAATGTTACTTTCAATGCATCAGTTATTTACAGAAATGTGCAAAAGAAGACTGAAATATTATATAGTAAGAGGAAAGATATTTTATACATCGAAAGAAATAAATATATTCAAGGGTTGCAAGAAAGCAATATCATTGGCTCTGATAAATGAGCATGAAAAAAAAAAATCCTACTTCACTCGTACGTCATTTAACAAAGTTGAATCTTGCACGACAATAAGTTTGTTCTGTCCAAAAATTTGTTATAGAAGTATATTCTTAACACTGTGTCTGCTGGAAGACTATCATTCATATACTTTGTTACAACAGATATTTCGTTAGATCTGGGTTCGTTATATCGAGGTTTGAGTGTACATAATTACAAAACACATCAGAATTCCCTCTGGTGAGGAACTTTTGGTACCTCAATATTTGTTTAAAATGTGTGGCAGATCATACTGTAATGATCGTAGGTTATACTAATTTCAAAAGCATGGAATATACCATATATCATTGTTTCTTGTATTTGCAAAAATTACTTTTGTTGTCAAAGACTCGCCAGACAAAAGAAAAAAAAAAATGTGCTATGCCTTGGAGTTTTTGTGTTGCGATTGTCGGTTGCCACAGATGGCGTTTTTTCTCCGGCCCAGGTGTGCATCCCAGCAGCGGCAGTAGCGAGCAATGCTGCACCTGCCACTGCTGCGACAGCCAGCGCCCCCCGACAACAGCCGCAGAAAGTTACATTGGTGCGGCCCTTCTCGCAACAGGCGGTGGCTCCGCGAGTGGCCACGCTGCAGCCAAACCCGATGCCATCAGTCGCGGAGCTGCTCGCTGCACTGAAGGAACAGCAGACACAGCAACAGCAGCGCATCAGCCGCCTCTCCCAGCTGCCCACGCAAAAGGTGCCTGATCGTATCCACTATGCACCCACGTCACTAGTCTGGAAGCATTTGGTAGCACCATAGTGTTCCCTGATATTAACTAGAAGGGACTCTGGCTCTGCCATTATTCAGCAACCATGGGAATGATGGGTAGTACATGGATTTGCCTAGTCTTCGAGCCTGTGGACTGCGAACGCACTTGTGGCTTTGTTTATTGTTGTGTTTTGGCTTTGTTTCGAATAAAATAATGAATCATTTCGAACGTCGTGACCCTATTTGAATTGGTGAACTTAGGAGCTTACAGTGGTGAAGCGTGACCCCTGAACATTTGCTGGTGTTTGTTTTGTGACAAAGCAGCTTCAGGCCACACAAAGCCAAACGGAGCCACTACTATGTAGACTAGGTGAATCAATGTGCTAACCATGATTTCCATGCTCGCTGAAGCGCCATGCGTTGCAGCTCCCATAGATATTAGCGCCAGAGATCCCTCTAGTGTATATATAGGAATTTATATGGGTAGCACAGCAAGATAATAGCTGCATTAGTTGAAATTTAGGGTTATAGTATTTGCTTAACAGTATGGCACGCTGGGCTTGTTGGTGTATAGCTACTTGAAAAGCGTCGCTCAGAACTACAAATGAGAAGACAAGAAGGGACAGAAAGAACGACAACTTGCACAACAAGATGATTGTTGCAGCGCGAGAACAGAATGACGACCAAGGGACAAGAAGAAGACGAGCACTAACATCCAACTAGTTTTCTTCTAGTCCCTTTGTAGTCGTTCTGTTCTCGCGCTATAACAATCGTCATGCCATACCAACTAGCCAAAACTGCCACGCTTCTAAGTCGCACAACAAATTTGATTTTTTGGAAGTGCTCGTAATATAAAGGCTTTTGAAGACACGTGCAAACCTACATCACTAACCACATGGGATCTGTGTAATCTGAAGTTTACCTCAAACAACAACTTTTTACTACCACATGCACATACTAACTATGGCAAACATGCTACCATATTTGCAGCTATCCAATTTTGGAATTCAGTACCACTAAGCACTAAACAATTGTCATTAGCTGCTTTTAAAAAAAAAACTTAAACATCTTATCTCGCAATCATAACTCATCTTCATTTTTATATCTGCATTCGCTTAGATTTACTGCTATTACTGTGTGCGTTCTTTTCACATTTATTACCCATGCACATTGGAGTTAATGTCATTTCGTTCCCGATTCTACTGCCATTTTTAGTGTATGTTTCATTGTTTTCATAGTTATGCACAATTACTGAACATTGTTTTGTTACCATTTTTACTGGCATTTTTTATTGCATGTTTGCATTGTTTTTAATAACATCAATAATTACTTAATCACTTTTTTGTTGCCATTTTGTTGTACTTATCTCTATGTTATTTTCTAACAGGAGGTCCCCTTTCAGCCTTGTGCTATGGGACCTCCTTCTGTATATACTAACACTAATGCGTGTATATTTTTGCGACAAAAAAAGATTTGATTTGATTTGATGAGGAAACAGAGCGAGGCACGAAGTGCAAATCATAACCCAGGTATCTAGGAAACATCTAAACCAAACAAGTTGATTTCTTAACAAATAGTCCTGAAAACATGTGCAAGGCTCCGAACTTGGTTTACAGCGTAACACCAGAAACACAAAACAAGAAACCAGAAACAAGGAAGGAGCTAAAGAGAAAGAAAAGACGGCGCTGACTCTCAATTGATTTTTATAGAAAATTGAATTGTGAAATATATATATAGCAAGTCTACAAAACTGTGGCATTTTGGCAGCGTGGTCATACATGCATACAAATCAAGATCGACACAAGTAATCAAAGTCCTTCTCATGCAGAAAAACTGAGGCTTCACTGATACAGCTCTTGTTTTTAACCGATATATTATAAGCCCCAGCAATTTCCATAGTCAATTGCATGTTTAAAAATGACGGTGGTTTTGTTAATGATAGGACGACGCCCAAGGACGACACCCACATGACCTGCAGTGAACCGGCAGATGAAGTTGCGCAACCCCTTGAAGTGAGAGCTCATGCTCTTTCAAGCCGAACATTGACACAACGCTTCGTTTGTCCTACGCACTTTCCACCACATGATAATGGAATGCCATACACAGCGCCTTTAACTCAGGCGATGTACTTGTTCTTGTGATTAATCGTGCATTTGCCTCACAAATTGCTAACTTTCAACAAGATATTGCAAGTTAGAAAGGGGAGAGCGACATGAATAATTAAGTACATTTAAGAAACATCCAAGCCCAAAAAATTTTTGCCTAGCTATGCGGTGTCATGTTATCTGCTATAGAAACCGTGCTACAGCTGGGTGATATGTCATCCAGTGACTTTGAAATATTCTGCATTTTTCTCTGTCTGCTATTTCAGTCGGATATGTATTTCACTAGAGCTCAGAATAGCGTCAGGCAATGATTGGATGGAAAAAAAGGAAAAAAAAAAGATAAGTTCCTGGTTGCTGGAGGCACTTTTGAGTGATTTATACAACTGCAATGCTTTCTTTTCAGGCTAGTAAGTTTACCGGACCTCCATTTTATATTTGTCCTTTTCAACAGTCCGCCATATCTCCATCTAACTGTGCAGGTGCAGCAGATGCTGTTGCAGCAGTTGGTGAAGGATAACAGCTGTGCCACCAATGCAACTGGCAGCATCCTTGCCTACACACCGTTGTCACCCACGCCTGTGGTTGCAACCAGTCCTCAAGGAGCTCCCCTGTTGGCTGCCACATCAGCTGCTGGGATTCCCCTCGTCTTGGAAGCTGACAAGTTGAGCAGGTGTGTGTCTTTGCCTTCACATTGTACTTGAAGAAGGAGGTGCAACCATGAATCAAGCAATGGAAGGGAAACTGGCGGCCACCATTTTTCGTAGCGCGTATTTCTCTGAAAGGAAGTTTCTTAGTTGACGAAAAGTTTATGCTGGTCTGGGGATAGGTCACTGGACCAGTGCTATTCTGGGGCAGTCTCTCTACCAACCGGGCTGACCAGGAAACTAACTAGCATTGCTAGCCTGCTGGTTAGCTCAATTGGTAGAGCAACGAGGGTGTGCGTTGGTGCTACGAAAACAGGTAATAGTCAATTTCACTTGTTTAACTATTACACCACCTTGTGAAATTTCACAGGTGGTGGTAGGTCATGCAGGGTGTTTCAAGAAATGTGTTCAATATTCTTAAAAAACCAGGAAAAGGCGCTATTTGCTCGCTGTCCTCACATTTCCCTTTTATGTAGCGGCAGGCATCTTAAGAGGGTTGAAGACATAGTTTAAAACAGTAAATGGGAACGTTCAATTAACGAACTTTTTAATCAGTGGAGTTAAGTCAAATGTGAGAATTGAAATCCTTCATGCGAAGAACCCATTTTCACTTTGACATTTCGGGAAAGTGGCCTCTAGTAATAACTGCGAGTTAAGGAAATTCTCCTAAATTCTGCAGTGTAGAAGAAGAACATCAGAACGTTAGTGTAGAAGAACATCTCAAATTTTGAAAGCTCAAAATCTTCGGCGTCAGATTTTTCGGATTTTCTGCCCAAATTTCAGATCTGAAACCGCATTATTTAAGGCCCCACATCTGCCACATCTATCATCTTTATGTTGGAACCAGCGTGTTTCGGAGTCTCTTCATTTGCAACCTTGCCATTGTTTTAAATCTGATTATCCGTTTCTAGTCGTGCTTCCATGCCCTGAAGCGTTGTTCGAACCTTTTTGCTCACTGCTACTGCTTTTGTGTGGGGATGTTGAGTGCAACTTGGGTCCTAATGAATCATCGGCTGCTCTTGCGGAAGTTTTTAAAACTGTCAAAGATTTAAATGAGCAATCAATCAGAATGGAAACAGAACAAAAATCAGTTGCTGAAACGGTGTGTGAGCTAAAAGACCAGCAGAAAAACACTTTTCAAGCCATATCTGATATAAAGGCAGGGTTAGAGGCTGTTGAAGGCCAGACTACATTACTTCAGCAATGTCGGGCCGATTTCAGTGAGCTACATGATAAATTTAATCGACTTGAGTCGGAAGCCTGCGCGCTGCGCTATCGGCTAGACGACGCAGAGGACCGTTCTCGACGAGATAATCTAGTTTTTTATCGCATAACAGATGTTGAAAACGAGGCGTATACTGAATCTGAAGCTAAAGTTTTGAGCGTCATTAATGATAAACTGAATCTGAGCCTTAACAGCGATAGCATTATACGCGCTCACAGGCTCGGTCGGTTTATGAAAATGAAAACACGGCCGATCATTATCAAATTTGCTGCATACAAGGAAAAAGAAACGGTTCTTGCTAAGTGTTCCTTGCTTAAAAATAGTGGCTTTGCTCTCAGTGAGGATTTCTGCCCCGCCTTGCACGAAAAAAAAAAAAAGTTAAGAGAGCATGCCAAAAGCCTGGGTACGCCATATAAACTTGGGTACAAAAAACTGCATGTTGGCGGTAAATCCTTTGGCTACAATGACAAAGGTGACACCATTGTTGAGATCGGTGTCTCGAAGGTTGCATCAAATTCGCATGGTACAACCTCTCGAGCACTCCGCTCTGGCCGCCTTCTTCAACATAAAGATCGCTAGGGACACGGGAGGGGAAACGGTGCTACTCGCTCGAGATTAGAATTTTCTATTTTATATACTAACATTCATAGTATCTACCGCAAAAAGGATGAGTTATGAACAGTAATTAACGATATGAAAGTCGATCTCATCGCACTAACTGAAACATGGCTTACCAGCAAGATATCTAACACCGAATTGTTTCATTGTGAAAAAAGGTTTGTAGTCTACCGCAGTGACCACTCTGACAGAGTGGGGGGTGGAGTTTTGCTGGCCGTGGACGAGTGTTTTGATTGCTACTGCATACCAATTATCTCGAACATTGAATCTGTGTGGTGCTGCTTCAATGTAAATTTCAGGAAAGTTATTGTTGGGGTCTGCTATCGCTCCCCATCAAGCGATGCGTCATTTTGTGATAGCTTGCACGACTGCTTAAATCAAGTCACTGTTCGTTATCCCAATGCACAACTCATACTAATGGGGGACTTCAACTAGCTGAATATTGATTGGTTGCACGCATGCCCATTTACCAACCCACCGACAACTGAGGCCAACCAGTTTATCACCACCCGCATGGATTTTGGCTTAACACAAATCGTCACCTCACCCACACGTGTCACTCAAACTTCTTCCCTTATAGACCTAGTACTAACGTCATCAGAGACTGTCATGACACCTGTATTGCACATGCCTGGCCGGAGCTACCATAGTATTTTGCATTTCACGTTCGATTTGTCGCATGCACCATCAGTAAAACAGTCCAAGAACATCAGAGACTACAACAAGGGTAACTATCTAGCCATTAATAATGAACTGAGCTCCTTTTTAGACATTTTCTTACCAGGTTATCTTGGGCGCTCAGTAGAAACTAATTGGTGTTTGTTCTGTCATAAAGTGTCAGAACTAATTCATCTCCATATTCCTCTTCGCTGGGTGTACTCCAATAACTAAGCTCCATGGTATAACAGATACTTAAAACCAACTTTCTAACAGGAAAAAAAGACATTTTAGAATCGCTAAGTATTCACTTAAACCGGCCAACTGGACAAAGTACAAGACAGCCTCTTTAGCATATTTGCGAGCGCTAAAGGCTACTATATCCTCGTTCTTCAATGTAACCCTGCCGAATTTTTTGAAGACTAACCCTAAACATTTCTGGAGTACAATGAAACCACTTAGCACCAGTAAAGTATCATTGCTTACACTCATCGGCGATACTGTTCCCGACCATCTTTGTTCTACTGTGCTAAACGATACATTCATTAAGTCGTTTTCTTCATCTAATTATATCCAACGTTCTGAGCTTCAGTCGTACAATCATTTTGCGATGGATCCCATCACGTTTGACCCGCGTGGCATCGCCACGATTATCGACAACCTGAAACTAACGTGTTCTCACGGTATTGATGGAATTAATAGTAAATTTTTAAAGAATACCAAAGAATACAGTTCCATCATACTGAAATGCATATTTTCACAATCGTATCATGATGGAGTACTACCTGAAGACTGGAGAACTGCTGCGATTATTCCAGTACATAAAGGCGGTGATAAACATAGTCCATCTATCGTCCTATATCTCTGACGTGTACCATGCAAAATAATGGAACATGAAATATTTTTCATCTTGTTAATTTTCGAGAGGATAATAGCTTCTTCTCTTCAACTCAGCATGGCTTTCGAAAGATTTTTTCATGATACTCAACTAATTTCTTTTACTAATGATTTGCCTTTATCTTTGGACTCTGCTTCTTTAACTGACTGTATATTTCTTGAGTTTGCTAAAGCGTTTGATAAAGTTAACCATTCCCTGCTCTTATATAAACTAAGTGTTCTAAAAATTGACCCTGCAGTTTTTAACTGGATTCGTGCATTCCTTTCTTCTCATGTTCAATTTGTCAGCACTAACGATGTTAATTCTTCCATTGCACCTGTTGATTCTGGGGTTCCTCAAGGACCAGTACTTGGCCCCCTACTATTCCTAATCTATATAAATGACTTACCTTCTACTGTTACTTCCAAAATTTGTTTGTTCGCTGATGACTGTGTGATTCACCGTAAAATATCTAATAACAATGATATTCATTCTCTGCAGGCTGATCTCAATAACATACTTCATTGGTGTCATATTTGGAAAATGGAACTAAGCATTAAAAAATGCAACTCTATGAGGATTTCTCGGTCGAGTATAACTTGTCCAACTTACTTTCTTCACAGTCACCCCCTTGAAGCTGTAACATCTTACCGGTACATCTTACCACATAACTAACACTTTGTCCTGGAAATTACATACAGAACATATAGCGTCCAAAGCTAATAAAACACTGGGTTACCTTCAAAGAAACTTCTTTCTTGCTCCATCGTCACTAAAGTTATTACTATATACCACATACGTCCGTCCTCAAATAGAATACGCTTCATCTGTTTGGGACTCCGGTCAGGTAACATTATCACACATATTGGAATCCGTTCAAAATCGTTTAGCTCGTTTCATTTTGGCTAACTACCATCGTTCAGCTACTGTCACTCAAATGAAGGCATCTCTAAACCTCATCCCACTAGTTACCCGCCGAAAGCGCACTCGCATTTGCCTGTTTCATAAAATATTTTATCATAATCCGAAACTCCGTTCCCGTTTAATCCAAGCTGCTCCCTTCATTTCTCTTCGCCGTAATCACCAACAAAAAGTCACAGTCCCCCATTGCAACACAGTAATCACCAACAAAAAGTCACAGTCCCCCATTGCAACACAGTAACATATGCCCAATCATATCTCCCAAGAACTTGTAAGTAATGAATGGAATTCCCTGCCTGCATCAATAACAAGCATTAATGAATCCATTCAATTTAAGAATATCCTTAAAACAATGATTACCTAATTATTCCCTGTATGTTTGTTGAACAGCTTATTTGTATTGCTTTGTGCCTTCACCACGTAATAAAAATAAAATTAGTGTTATCATTTGCTTTATTATGATGCGAGTTGTTAGGAGTATTCATCTTTGTATACCAATTAGTGACAATATTTTTATGCCATTTGCTTTGTATTCCTTGTTTTTCATTGTTGTGCATGCCCTTCCCCTCTGAAATGTACTGTGTACCCTGAGGGTAAAATAAATAAATAAATAAACCATAACGGAGGTTGAAAGGCAGCTTTGCCGCAATACGAAAACGTGATGAGGTGATGCATTTGGAAAATTTGACGGGGTTCCTTTGAATTGAATGACTGCATGTGTCTGAGAAGTTCTTCCATAGTGGAGCCTTAAAGGCAGCTTTTTCATTGTATGAGAGTGCAATAAGTTGAGGCGTACTGAAAATCAGAAAGAGCCCTTTTCCAATTAGACGTTGACTGTATTTGTCTTTGGAAAGTTTAAATAATAAAATTTCAGTGCGAATAGAATCGAATAGCAAACACTATTAGAAAAATATTTAAATTGGTAATATTTGCACACCCCTACTCTATTATCTTCACTTAACACTGTTGCCCGCTGCCCAGTTTGTATGATCTATTCCTGCAGTCCTGTGAATATGTTTCATAGGGCATTTGATAGCTATTCTTACCAGACTTTTTAACTGCTGTGCATTGTGCTTTTACATGGTGTAGTGAATTGGTGGTTGGGGTGCTATGGCGGCTTTCTTAGTGGGGAGGGGTGGGCAAATATTGTGAGGCTTGCCTGTTTATTTTTTAGTGGTGAGCTAAGTTAATTTTAACACCTTTTCATAGCAGCATGTCCTAGCCTCTCTTTTACATAGAAATGTTTCAAGTCACTAAACCAGTCCATCCATTGGCTGCATTTGCAAATGTGACCAGACCTGGATGGGCAGGCATCGTTGCTATAGAAAGCTAGTCAGGTTATAAAGACATAGCACGGAAGACTTGCTTTGTTTGTTGCACCATGAATTGACCAATGCTCTTTACTACGTAATAAGCATACTTTTGAAGCAGAATTGTCATTCAAGCATATTTTCTTTTGTTCACATGACAGGGTGGTGACAGTGAAGCCTCCAAACAAGGGAGAAAAACGCAATGCCCACAACGCGATTGAGCGCCGCTACAGAAGCAGCATCAACGACAAGATTGTGGAGCTGAAGAACATGGTGGTTGGGCCCGAAGCCAAGGTAACGATGAAGCATGCAAAACGCCTATTTGAGCGCCAGGGCTGGGCAGTATACAAGATAAATATGTTTTAGATACTATATTACAGTCGAATACATTTACAGTGAAGCCACGCTACTACGTACCTGCCGGGGATGGCGGCATAACTGCGCACTAAGCGTACTATGCATTAACCACCAGCTACAAATTTGCATCCTCTGACATGCGCCGTCGCCGCCAACAAAAGTAGAAACACAATGCCGCAGAAAATATTGTCCGAAGTGCCCACCGCAAGACCATTTCTTTCTTTTTGCGTAGATACAGAAAAGTTTCTGACTCTCGAATAACCGCCCGATAACACGCGATCGAGACGCCGTTGAGCATTTCGAAACCACCGCGGGATCCGGGATACGCAGCGTGGTACAGCGATGAAACCATAGAGGAAGGAAACAACTTTCCTTCCTGCGTGGACAGAAATAACACAATCGGCTGCCCATGATGCAACTGTTTCGCGGTCTGCTTCTAAGCAAAAATCTGACGCAGTTTTCTTTTTTAAAACGCTGTACAGTCGCAGAGAGCCAAATCGTTTACTGCATGGCTAGTTGTGTGCAGCACTTCGCTCACTCTGCGCACACCGTGACTGCCGATCCGCTTGCTGCACAGATTTGGCGAGTAGCCTGCTGGGTCAATGCGGCGCCGAAGAGCTTTCCGCAAGCAATGTGTTCTCCGTGATGCTCTAGCAGTTCTGGCAGCAAACGGAGGTGCATTTCGGCTGTCACTAAGTAAAAGTGTGCAACATGGTAACAACAGCGCTATGCCCGCTGTACGGTACGCGTGTTGGCATAATACAGCAAGGTTTCGCGGTGCCCGCGATCCACAAGGCTAAACTCCGTGACAGCGAGCTGCTTGCATTTCTGTGAAGCGGTGCACGCTTGAACACGGTCCCGTAAAACAAAAGTGGTAGCGATCGGCGGCCCAGCGCGTTCAGGTAGCCACCCAATAAAAGCGTGCAGTAGGCCTAAAGTGTTGCTAGGCCACATGCGTGCCTGAGGCATGGTCTGAGGAGATAAACGCGGATGCTTACTGTGATAAGGCTTTTCGCCGGTGATAAGTTATAGCGGCACATTTGTCGGTGGTCGCCACCTCGTCTTCGTTCTACGAATGCATTGGTCTGCGAATGCATTGGTCTCTATGAGACTGTCGGGGATTCGTCTCAACTATGTTTTAACCGTTAGTACGCTTAAAGTGGGTATGCACTAACGAGGTTTGGCTGTATAACAAACTTGAAAGAGCCGCGATAAGGTGCCGTTATATCAGTAGTTCGTTGTATATGGAATCGCCCTTTATAAAGCACCGCCACAATCACGCAGAAGTCGGGATCTTTGATTGGCCAGTCTCTGTTGGTATATTGTGGCATCGGCGAGTTGAGCTTTACAGTGAACTTTTGTATGATTAAAAGTTAGCACTTCTTGCATTCGAATGCATCGTTCAGTTAGTCGTCAGCGGTTGAGACGCAGAGAACGATGTCACCCGCCGCGGTGGTCTAGTGGCTAAGGTACTCGGCTGCTGACCCGCACGTCGCGGGTTCGAATCCTGGCTGCGGCGGCTGCATTTCCGATGGAGGCGGAAATGTTGTAGGCCCATGTACTCAGATTTGGGTGCACATTAAAGAACCCCAGGTGGTCGAAATTTTTGGAGCCCTCCACTATGGCGTCTCTCATAATCATATGGTGGTTTTGAGACGTTAAACCCCACATATCAATCAATCGGAGAACGATGTCGGACAAGTTTGCCTTGTGAAAGCTGATCGCAAGTTTTATTCCTGCCTCCTATTTCTCATTTGCCTCACTGCTTTTCAGCCAGTGAAAAAACGCCTGGAAAATTAGCTCGCAGTGTCTGAAATCTGTGCACTAACTGGGGTCTATATCTTTGTTTCACATGCTCTTTCACATGCTCTAGAATACCTGTTTTACCTTCTTTCATCGCTTTGTATGTGCCATATTTTGTTACGACCCTCTCGGAAGTGTTCATTGTAGGGCTGTACAAATAGTAAAAATTTGGTTGTGGAGCGAACTTGAATATTTAGGTGGGAGTGTGAATGAGATGTCAGCATAGAAGTGTTGCTTTTGGCTAAGATGATGAAGTGCTGTAGGGGTGGTGTTTCATAGTTGTCTTATCAAGAATGAAGTAATGCACAGGCCGAATTCTACTTATGTACATGATTTGGTGCAGTTGCAGTGTGTGGGGTCTCGGCGAGGCGAACGTGCGCATTGCCATGCCACGCTCTTGGAGTGAACGGACACAGCAGACGCGGTCGGTACAAAGCATACAACATACATACATTTATTAACTAATTTAGACGACGATATCGTCCGCCAAATGAGACACCAATTTCAATTAACACGCTACCATACAAACAACATAACGCAGTGACACACTAAACACACAATAACATGATAAACACACACTAACACACCCAACACACTAACACATACGCAAGGCGGCGTCGCCAACGCCTGACTTTCCACGTGGGACCCCGGCGCGAAGCCCGCGGTGCCGAGCACCGGGGACCCACGCTACAGACAACCGTTCGCGGCAGCCGCCACGCGCAGAAGAGGCTCGCTCAACTCTCGGCCACCACCAAGGCCTGCCTTCCGCCAGGGGCCACCGCCGGCGCTACCACTCTACCAACAGTGGTACTCAAACCGAACACAACGCCATCTATCGTCCGGCGGTGGTCACCACCGAAATAAAGCCTTGGGGCGAACACGCGCGCCACGCGGCGCAGACAACCTTACAGGGGGGGTGTCAGCACCCTCACAAGTGTTGCCGACAACACTTAACTTGTGAAAGAAAAAGACAGTGTTTCTTCCTCTTTCAACTTCTTTGGTATCCCTAATGATGTGGCAGATGAGGGTGTACTTTATTCTAGTCTGGACTTTGTAGCGTACATTGGGCGCCAGTGTAGTGTGGCCCCACGTTGGGCGGCAGTGTAGTGTAAACATACCCCGAAGGAGTACGGCCACTAGCGGGGGTTCGGTCTTAGCGAGCCACAGGGCTGCGTTCGCCATCGCCTCACTTCACTAATGCTGCTGCACACCTGCGTTCGGACAGCCAAGGTGATTAGCGCAACGCGGCAAATACACAGTACTGCTCATAAACATTTCGCAACACTTTATTGCCTCCAGCAACAGCGAAAATGCAGTTCAGCGCCCGTTGCAAAAAGCAGTGGGAAAGCAAACAGGGCTTATCCATGCCACGGGCGAAAGTACTACACAAAGGTGCCGTGAGCATGCTCTGTGGGCAAAAGGGTTCACAATGATTCACCGCTGGGGTAAATGGGCACTCGCGACTGCTACCCGCTCTCACAATCAGTGACAACAGGGCCTGATTGCTTGAACGAAGTCAAACTCCACTCGCGTTGGCTTCGAGAGGTACGGGTCAGCGTAGTACGACCAGGCGCAAACACACCACACTGCTCTTTGGCCTAGTGTTCGGAAAGGGCAACGAAAGGCATGCGTTCGCCGTGGGCGCAAAGCACCGTTGGCGAGCCCGAGCGAGCTCCAAACAAAGGGAGCCTACAGACGGAAAGGAAAAGCCGTGCTCATCCTTCGATGTCCTAAAATGTTCTTTCACTCCCGCCTGGGGTGCGCAAAATGCCTTGGGAGACTCGAGCACAGCGCGACCATTGACATCTGGTGTGATCCGGTGCCAGGTCAGAGGGTCAACGTCGCTCCCGCTCTCCCAGTAGCGACGGACTGCCGAGAAGGGGATAGTCATGTTAGGACATGAGAATGACAAAAATAGGCGAAAAAGCCCGAGCAATGGTGGTGGGCTAGCCTCAATTTCCACATCTTTCAAATCTGCCTAATAAACATCAATGGATAAAAGCATCTGAAATTCAGCATGCTTAAAATCTTTAGAGTCTGATTTTTCAGGCTTTCTGCCGCATTTTCATGTTCGAAACAGCATTTGAGCCCCCATCTCTGCCAGATCCGTCATCTCTATGTTTGAATCGGCGTTTTCTAAAGTCAGTACATTGCGCCCGTAGCAGAGCTTGAAAGGCAAGTAGCTTTGCAGCAATATGAGAGTCGGATGAGTGATGCATCTTTTGAAAAATTTGACGGGGCCATTCTCAGTCTGGCGTTGACTGTATTTGTCTTTGGGAAGCTCGAATAGTAAGATTTCAGTGCAAATTAAATCGAATAGCAAACACTATTTGAAAAATAGTAGAAATTTTGAATATTTGCACACTCATAATTCCTTATAAAAGTAGGAGGCTTTGGAAAATGCTTGCTCTAAGCGCACACAGTTTCAGTTTTCAGTATAATAAAGTTCTACTTGCATCAAAGCATGGTCATTGTAGCCGATAAATTGTTATAAGTGGGTTTGACTGTATACCAGTGCCACATGACTCTTTCAATTGCAATTGGGGCTGATCAGTGCCGAGCTTCTTGATTGCGATGACAAGTTGGTCGCTGCTACGTGGTGCAGCCTAATCCATATAGTGTGGGGCAGAGAACTGCCAAATTGCAATCAGGAAGCGAGATTACGATGAGCAGATTGCAATAGTCCTAGCCTCAATCGGGCCTGATCACGATTAATTAAAAGAGGTCATCTAGCCGCACCTGATCTGGATTCAGCCTAATCTGAATCAGCCCTGACTGCAATACAAAATGCCGGGGTGACACCGGTATTAGGTACTATCTCGGATACTCTTAGGCTGTCGTGTCTCTGTGTAGTGATATGTCACGCAGGTACATTAGTATTTTCAATACATGAAATAATGTATTGAATAGGCTTGTGCGAATAATGAGTTTTTCGGTTCGAAGCAAATTTGAAGCGAAAAATGATTTCAGTCGAATAATTTCAAATCAAAATCGAATAGTATGTATATTTCATATTATTAACAAAAATGGGTGTGTTTGTCAGGATTATTTAACTAACTTGCTCAATATTTTTTTAAAAATTGAAACAAGGCCTGTGCAAACGCCTTTTTTTTTACATCAAGGGAAGTAAAAACAGCTTTAAACAGCAGCAGGATAAGTTTTCCAGTAAAATGTTAGTGATTTCCTGTAAAATATGTTATGTTTGCTATACTTAGAGCATATAAGTCAATATAATGAGCTTTCAAACTGAAAAAGAAAAGTATCTATGTGAGGGTGATATCTTCATTTAACCTTGGAGTGGTGCTTTTCTGCAGTGTGGATTTCTTCTGGATACGTGTTTTGAAGGCTTAGCATTACTCTTTCAAAACCACTTCTACAAAAAGTTACATACGATCGTGTTAACTATTATATGCCTGTACAGATGCTTTCACGGCTTATCCCACCGCTGCAGTGAAACCACCTTTACAGGTTGCAACATGTGGACTAGTATGCACCTATTCGTTTGTCTGGAATAATTTGAAATTTTCAATAGTTTAAATTTGATTCGAAAATAGTGTTTTTCCATTCTATTCTATTCGAAGTGAGTTTGAACCTTTCGTTATTCATTCGAATATTTGCTCAAGCCTAGTGTTGAAGTATCTCAGGGTACAATTGAAAACTATCGCATTGGATACAGTTATTGTAGTTATTGGATACAGTTATTGGATACAGTTATTGTAGTATTGGATACAGTTATTGGATACGCATTGGATACAGTTATTGTGCCAGGCATGTCGAAGTAAAGAGGCGTCTGATCGGCATTCCCGATTTGCCCAAGCAGGTAGCCGTTGTTGTGCCGCAAGTTTAGGACGAACCTCTGAAAACTGTGAAGGTTTTCATCGTACTCCTTAAAAAACTTTTTGCATATGCCCGTTCGCCTTTGGAGGGAAAAGCCTTTCCTCTTCATAAAGTTAGTTAGCCAGCACCTGCTCGCTTTAAACTGGCTCCGCATTAGACCTTTTTCTAAGGCTAACTGTATAGCCCGCCCTTGGAGCAGTTCTGTCGTCACGGGCTGCTCGCTGCTCAAGCGCATACTCGCCGAGCAACTCTTCAATTTGCGGAAACCGACCCTGCTGTGGTCCACTGAAGCCTTTGCGTAAATGTTTGCTGTCGACAATATTCTGCTTTTGTTTCCACCAGTCCCGCACGCAAGCTTCGGGAACTCCGAACGATCGCGATACGGCCCGATTTCCGTCCGTTTCTGCACACGCGATGACTTTTCTTTTAAAAGCGGCACCGTGGTGCACTAGAGTTTTTGGAGTCGGCCCTTCCATGCCGTCAATGCTAATGCACTACAAGATGGCGAACTCCTCAGCACACGTACGAAGTGCCGCACATGGGAAACACATAGGCACAAATGGCCGATGCACGTAGGGGGCGGCCATTTCGGAAATGCCGATGGCAATAGAATGACCGTATTCATTTTTTTTTCATACTCGATTCTAACGCGCATGCGATTCATGAACTCGCTTAACCGGAAAAAAGATGCGCGTTAGATTCGAGTAATTACGGTATATTTGCCCAGCCTATAGAGTGCTACCTCTTCCGAGTGAAAAAATTACGCCTTGTTGTTGAACTAATTTTGGTTCCTTTTGCAGTTAAACAAGTCAGCTGTACTGAGGAAGGCCATAGACTATTTGCGCTTCCTACAGAATGCTAACGCCAAGCTCAAGCAGGAAAACATTATGCTCAAGCTGGCTGTCCAACAGACGGGTGCGAATGGTAAGTACAGTGGCAATTCGTTCCTGCACTCGTCGTCAGGCACAATACGGTTCGTTGGCAACTTTCTCATCTGCGGACTTGTAATTAAGGAAATTTGTTTGCGTAAGTTTCTGTGAGTTTATGCAAAGAGTCATTTTGACAGAGGAAGAAATGAACTTGGCCGAACGCACTCAGCATCAATGCTCTGTGACTGCTATGAAAGCGGAAAACCACGAAGACAGGTTACCTTGGCAACTGGACAACGGTGGCAGTTTCCTCGTCTCCCACCGATTGCCACTAGGGTGATGAGGCTCTCCGGAAGCTTGACATTAGCCAGAAATAGTGAAGTTACGCCTGCTAAATGTTTCATGATCTGTGTTCTGGCTGTACTCCTGCTGGTGTTATAACATGACCTGCATGCTCCTCGCAGTGTCTGATATACTGCTGGACCAGAAAAGCCTCATGGCCGAAGCAAGCCAAGAGGCTGTGCTCACTCCACCTTCGTCGGACATGAGCTCGCCCGATCACGCCATGGAGGACACGAGCAGCTCGGAGCCACCCTCACCGCCTCAGAGTCCCTCGGAAACCAAGTTCCCGAGCCCTCTGCGTGGTGCCATGATGCACACCTCCCGTATGGCTCTGTGCATCTTCACGTTTGCTTTTTTCGCATTGAATCCCTTTGGCTGGCTGCTGGCGGGCCCGTCAGGCGACACTTACACACTGGCCTCTTCACACGCTGCTGGACGGACCATCCTGTCAGCGGAAGGTGATGGTGGTAAGCTCTGCTATTTCATAGTAACCACCACCATGGATTCCCGACATATACAGAGTACAAGTAACTTTGAGAAGGCCTTTCGTAGACCAGTTGACGATTCCTGTTTGGGAAAAGCAACCACAAAAACAGACGGGCGACATGAAGAGACAACACAGTGTCCTTTCTTGTCTTGCCTTTTTCTGTGTGTCGTGTGTTTCTGCGGTTACTTATTGCAAGTCATAGATGACATCGTCGAGGTGGTTTCTGCATTCTTGAGGGTGCATCAGTGTTGTTCCATGCACCTCACAAGCTTTACTTGGTTGGAGTTTATGCTCACCTTAAATCTCTGTCACCCAGGCGAGACTTGAAAATGGTCCTAGCTCATTAGACTGCTGTTTGACTGTAGTCTTGATTTAAACGAGTGTTACCGTATACACGCATGTAAGGGCCGCACCCGTGTAAGGGCCGCATCCCGTTTTTAAGAAGCACATAGTCAAAAAAAAAAGAAAAAGTTGTGTGTAAGGGCCGCATCCGCACTTTCCTTGGCCCATGCGTATTCAAAATGCGCGCGCGTGTGTGAGCTACTAGGCGTTGTCAGTAGATGGCGTTAGAGAACGCAATTCTCATCATCACCATTTAGTACATCTTTAGAATAATTTGTTGGTTTTCTTCATGCTAATATGTTCATGAAGTTGGCTAAAAATTTTTAGTTTTTTTAGTAGTGGTCATACACCCGCCAACTAAAGGTTAAAGCAGGATTTTATCTTTAACTTTTGACACTTCTATACAAACGCGCTATCCATATCGGCATTAGCATCACCAACTTTGGTGTTTGTGCGTTGTTCGGTCATTGTGCTGTTCAGCCTGCCATGTGCTCGAGTTTTGCGCACCGTTGAATGACTCTGGGACTCCAGCTAGTTTTCTGCGGGGCGTTTACGTTTTCGCACGATGGGCAAGCAGCTGAATAGCTATACAGCTGGCTATAAGTTGAAGGAGATCGAGTTTGCCCTCGAGCACGGGAAACGGGCCGCCGGCAGAAAATTCGACGTTGACGAGAAGTGTGTTCGACGTTGATGCGCCCAGAAGAAAGCCTTGCAGAACACCAATATCAAAAAGCGCGCTTTCCGAGGAAAACAGTGCAAGTATCCCGATTTGGAAGAGGAGTTGCTCCGCTATGTGACTGAGGTGCGGAACGATGGTTTTGCGCTCACTACAGATATGCTGCGCATGAAGGCACTAGCCTTGGCACGTGCGAAAAAATATACCGGCCGGGGATTTCAAGGCTAGTGCTGGCTGGGTGCGAAGGTTTATGAAAAGAAAGGGACTCTCTTTTCGGCGAAGGACCACGCTGTGCCAGCGGCTGCCAGAAGACTATACCGACAAGGTGCTTAGTTTTCACAAGCATGTCATCGGCCTGCGCCATCAGCACAGTTATTTGTTGTCGCAAATAGCGAACGCTGATCAAACTCTTGTGTGGTTTGACTCTCCCGAGAACTACACAGTCGAAGTAAAAGGCAAGAAGAGTGTCGCCGTGCGGACCACCGGCGCTGAGTGCCAACGCTGCACCGTGATGCTTTGTGTGACCGCGGACGGGCAGAAGCTACCCCCGTACGTTGTTTTGAAAAGGAAAAGAATTCCGAACGAAGTTTCCCCAAGGGCATCATAGTTAGAGCCCAAGAGAAGGGATGGATGAACGATGATTTGGTGCTAGACTGGGTGAAAAGTGTTTGGCAGAACAGACCGGGAGCTTTGTTGGCCAAACATTCACTTTTAGTATTGGATAGTTTCCGCGGCCACCTTACCGATAAGGTGAAGGAGCAGCTGCGCCGTGTCGGCACAGACATGGCCGTGATTCCAGGCGGCCTCACAGGAATGTTGCAACCATTGGATGTGAGCGTGAATAGACCATTCAAAGTTGAATTCCGAAGACTCTACACGGAATGGATGGCAACCGGCAACCATGAGCACACGCCGACCGGACGGCTGAAGAGAGCACCGCTTGCTACTGTTCTCGGTTGGATATTGTCGGCGTGGAGCTCGGTGTCAACGGACATTGTGTCCCGAAGTTTTAAGGTCACTGGGATATCCAACAGCCTGGATGGCACCGAAGATGACTGTTTGTGGAATGATGGTGCTCCGGAACACACTATCTCGGACTCCGAGTTAGAGGACTCGTCGAGTGACGGCGATTAAGCGCTACGTGGCATACTACGCTCTTCGTTCACTAACTGGTACGTTGTTTTTAGTTCACCAAAAAAAAAGTTCCGTGTATGGGCCGCAACCTGAAAATTAGCCCTCACTTCCTGAAAAAAAAGTGCGGCCCTTACACGCGTTTATACGGTATTTTGTATTCAAGTTATTGGGTAATGATGCTCTCATATCAGAAACCACAAGTATGCATAAGCTTTGCAATTCAGTTTGTGGCATAATAACAAGAATAAGGTTGTAGTGATTTGGAAGAGAGCCTCTTGAATAATAGACTTGTATCTCGGATTTGTATGATTCTGTAGTTTGTCCTTTGTTGAGAGATGTACAAAATCTATGCTTTGGCTTTCAGGAACCTCTTGGCTCGGTGTATCTCCATTGTCTCTCTTGGGTTGGTTCCTAAATATGCTGGTGACTGTGGCTTGCCTTTGGCGTCTCCTGCTGTATGGAGATGGCCTGTCTCAATCGCACGGCAAAGCCAACGCAGCCTTTTGGAGGCATCGCAAACAGGCTGATGCAGATCTCTCCCAGGTTGGTGTGTCTTCAAACTTGTATATTGCGAATTAAGCATAATTAATTACTTGTAATCAGTCACATTCTTGGCAGTCTTGTAATTAAGCTAAGAATCCAGTCGACAGCTGGGTCAGCTGGTTCTACTTACCGTATTTGTACAGTCGAATCTTATTAATTTTAATTCGAACTCACGATGAGGTCCCGTCATAGCTATGTGTATTCCAATGCGCAAAAACGCTCGGTAATTCGAATGCGCAAGAACTTGCGACGGTTAATTCGAACATACCGCGCTTCGAAAATGCTCTCAGAATCCCGCCCAATCCCGCGGCGGTACCTGCGACACCTCAACGCTGCACGTGAAGGAAAAGAAAAGAAAAGGAAAGCAAAGGCTGCGGTGGAATGTTTGCTCTCTCTCAAATGCTGATCTGCGACGCACCTGTGTCACGCTTCTCCTTTTTCCGTCCCCGTCACGTGTCGTCAGATAAAGACCCTTCTCCTTCCGACGCTGCTCGCTGAAAGAGGGAAAAAAAAAAAGCTGTACCGGGGTTGGTTGTGTGGTTGAAGAAAAGGAAAAAGGCACCATCTTCTGCAGCCCTTGTGCCTTGCGAGAGTACGGCTCTGCGCCTTTGAGGAAGGGGGTCTCTCACGCGCCGGTGGCATGCTTCCCCCTTTCCCGTTCCTGCCACGTAACCATTCTCCTTTCAACGGCATGCGCGAAGAGAGAGAGAGAAAAAAAAAAAGCTGCCGTGGAGTGTTGGTTTTCTCTCAAATCATCGAGGAAGGAAAGAGTTTTTTCCTTCCTCCATGTCTCCAATGCCGATCTGCTTCTCTCCACGTGGGGATGCTCCTTTTTTCTCGTCACGTGCTGGCCATGCTGTGGCTCTGCTACGCTGCGTGCGAAATTGATTGGCTCGCTTCAAGGCAAACGTGTGCAGACGTGCATCACTGATTACTTCAAATAATGACAGATGTTTTGTGATTTGTGAATAAATGTAAGTCTCCTGAAACTTACCCCTCGTGTGTTAGCTCAATGCACATGCACCACTGCATGGAGAGCCCTCTGTTTATTTAGCTTTCATTAATGCAAACTTTTTTTAATTCGAACAAATTTGCGGGCCCCTTCAACTTCGAATTATCGAGATTCGACTGTATAATGCATACATACATGTGTGGAGAAATAAATGTTATTGGGGTAAGTAAGTAGAATGAATTAATTACCTTCAATAATTACTCAATTACGTACTTTGCACAGTACAGTGAAATCTGGATACAACGAATGTGAAGGCATCGCTAAAAATTATTCGTTGTCTTGAAAAGCCATTGTTGTGAAAGTACTAAAAATTTGCGCAAAAATAGTAAAAGCAAACACACAAGTTTCCTTACCTGAGCTGTGTGTACATTCGCGATTGTGTTATGCTTTAATAAGCGCAAAAATAGGAAGCGCTAAATATTATGAAACCAGTGCACGTTTATTTGAGGTTGAGCGTGATCCTCTTGGATGTGGGCAGCTCGACTGCTTAAACACGATCTCTTAAGTGTGCATATCCTTCTTATGCGCTGCGAAAGCATCAGGCGTTAAATACAGATTCCTCATGTTGATTTGCACGAACTCTTTTCAATGTCATCTTCAGTCTAGTCACCACTTCCTTATCATGACAAATGGAATGATTCTTATCGATCGTCAGCCAAGCTGATGTGCATGCTTCGTCGTTGCACTGTGCGCAGTGTTCGAGCATTAGTGAAGCGTGCATGTGTAATCATGGGCAACTTCAACCCATAGGTCACTCGTGTGGTATTTTTCACTGTCGTAGCATTCCTTTTGAGCTGCTTCTGTTCAACTACCAACCAAAGGGCTAGAAAACAGCGGGTTATCGAACGGGCAGGTAAAGGTACCCGACAAAAAAAAGGGGGGGGGGGCAACGGGGGGGATGCCTAGCGCGGAAAGCAAGTATCAGGCACTGGCGATAGGGCTATTGCACGTTTGGACAGCGCTAGCCGATAGATAGATGATGATAGTGGCAGGTACGGAGCTGGGCATTACTTTTACAACTGCGAGTAACTTTTTAAAATAGCTATACGTTTTTTTTTTAAGTGTTGTGGAGAAGTAAGGCAGATGAAATTTGATACGTTATTCTGAAACATTTGGTATTCTGAAATTTGTAGTAGTAAAATATTTTATGTCAAACCAACTAACATTTGGAAGGGGATTTTTGAAGTCGTTGATCTAAAAAAAATCGTTAATCTGAGGTTCGCTATAGTGAGATTTCACTGTACTGGTCATGGTTGACTAGTCGTGGCACATGTTGCTATGCTCTTCAAAGCACTGTTCTAAATATTTTCTGGAGCTTTAGCTTTTGGAAAGCATTTACTATTTTCTCTCCAGTGTCCACGCAGTATTTATGGAAGTTAAGGCTGTCAGGCATGTTGGAGCAAGTGCTTTTGCGGAACAAGTGACTCCCACAAAGCCCAGAACTTACACAATTCTTAGGGGTTCTTCGCATATGCTGAACTCTCTCTCTCTCTCCCCCGTTGCGGTGGTCTAGGGGCTAAGGTACTCGGCTGCTGACCCGCAGGTCGCGAGTTCGAATCCCAGCTGCGGCGGCTGCATTTTCGATGGAGGCGGAAATGTTGAAGGCCCGTGTGCTCAGATTTAGGGTGCACGTTAAAGAACCCCAGGTGGTCGAAACTTCCGGAGCCCTCCACTACGGCATCTCTCATAATCATATGGTGGTTTTGGGACGTTAAACCCCACATACCACCTCTCTCTCTCTCTCTTTTTTTTCTGAGAGCCATTTTGAACGCTGGCGCTGATATATGCTACAGGGTCGACCAGAGCAAGCCGCTGAGCAGCTGACTGCCTGCCTGGGGGCTCTGGGTCAGCCACTTGCTGGTGGAAGCCTGCCAGAGGCCCTGTGCGCCGTGGGTTGGCAGGTGCTGCGGCAGCTGCTGCAGTCGGCTCGCGTGGGACTCTGGCTGGAGCGCCAAGCGATGGGTGGCTGGAAACTGGACAAGGCGCAGCGAGCACGAACAGCGGCTCAACTGGCTCTTGCACACCACCAGCTCAGCGAGCTGCACCTTCTCGGTTAGTAAGTGCGGTGTGGGAGGCTGTCCATAGTCAAAGAACGGCCTAGATGTCGCACTGTTGTCCTCGTAGCTTGAAAAGATGGCTCCGTAGTTGGCAGTTGCTCGTGCATGATATCTGACTTAGGTGTCACGCATGCCGCAGTTTGGTTGTGTCTCTTGTTTTGCTTACTACTGCTTCGTATGACACAATGACTCACCGTGGTGGTCTAGTAGTTATGGTGCTCAAATGATGACCGGAAGGTTGCAGGATCAAATCCTGACAGCCACGGCTGCGTTTAGATGGAGGTGAAATGCAAGAGTCGTGGGTGCCCAGACAAACTGTATTTATTTTCACATAATAGGCACACTCGCATAATAGGTGCATAGTTGGGTCGCGAGAAATCGAATCTTTTTATTTTCGCGCATAATTGGCACACTCTGAACTTGGCCATGATCAGTAGTTTCGTACCATGCTCAGTAGTTTCGTACCATGTGTAGAACTGCCACTCGACAGTTGCAGTTCTACACCCTCTTACTGGATCAAGGAAAAATAAAAGAAAAAAAGACCGCGGGTGTGGCTGCACGCACTTCTTATAGAACGTGCGATTGCATCTTCATGAAGTGCACATTGAGTTTCCGGTTGGGAAAAGCAAAGTCGTTACCGCGTTTGCTTCCTCGTCTGCAAATTAAAAAGCTGCTTCCGACACGAGCTTTCGCCTGTGCTGCCACTACGAGGACTCTCACGAGCTTGGCGGACTTCTGTCCCGTTGATTTCCTGGCCGCGAACCTAAACATCGTATCATGCACTGCTCTTGGATTAGTGCTTGAGTGCGATCTTTTCGACGCCCAATCTTCATATCCTCCCACGACAACATGCTGAATCGTAGGCTAGTCCTAATCGCTGTTGCTGCTTTTCAGTTGCGTTCATGGGCAATCAAAGTTGCGGTTTTGTATAGAATCAACATAAATCTTTTCGTTGGCTCTTTTTGAAGGCGCTTATAACACTCGTATGGTGGCTCGCGATTCGATTGCAATGTCTTGGATATGGGGTGCAAGCCCGTGAAATTGAATGATCGGTACCGTTCAGTGCACTAAATTTCGATCGTGATAATGTGCATAATCTGAGTGGTCTGAAACGTAACCGGTGAATTTCTGCGATGGTGCTTTGTTTTTGTAGTTTTTTTTCCTTTAATTTCATTGGCAATACTGGTCTTTCAATAATTTTTGGAAATTCGGATGCTAATTGCGTTGCATACCTCAATTCTCGGACATGGGAGACTGCACACTCAGCACATTTTGTGCTTGTGTAGCCTATGAAGAATGTTGTTTCAGCTGTAGTGTGGATATTCATGACTTTGGGGATGCACATTATCAACGGTCTATGCTGTCTTCATAACAAGATTTTCGGAAATTTCACCCCGCGTAATAGGCGTACCCTGAACTTGGAGCCGGATTTTCTGAAAAAAAGTGTGCCTGTTATGTGAGTAAATACGGTATGTTCCTTAAAGGGACACGAAAGTCAAATAACAATTTACGTCGGAGGGAAAGCTCAATGTATGACAACAATCTAAAATGACAATATTATAACAGTGCCCTACTTACCGAGAAATTAATTGTAAATGCACAAGAACACAAGCACCGTAGTAGGACATTTTAAAAATGACCCTGATGACATCAGACAGACCTTCTACTCTTAATCACTAGTAATCGATCTAACTGCACTAAATAAGGGACGTTCCGTGCAATAAGAAACGCAATAAAACGCTGCTTGTTCGTTTCTGTTTCATCTATGAAAAAAAGAACTGACAGACGTTACTATGGGAAATGATGCGAGTGGTTAAGAAATTCAGTTTTCACGTGGTTACACAGGACAGGTAGTGCCATCTAGCGGGGTGCCGTTGAAACAAAAGCGTCTGCAATCTCGAAGGCCAATGGCGGGAAGTTGATCTATGGCCGTTGCTACTGCTGTGGCTCCCGCTGCTTTCGGTCTGCTGCTACTAGCGCGGTAAAGCCGGGCAAGGTTGTGCATGGCAACAGTGATGTGAGATGGTCGGTCGGTTCGCTTCTTGAGGCGGGTAATTTGAAGTGCGCTAACCCGATGCGGAGCACTAAAGAGTGATTTTATTTCAAAATAGGCCCTTCCTTGGCTCAAAATTAACACTGCGAGGTTTCTGGACCAGCATTTCAACAATCAACGTCGACTTGATAGTTGACTTTAGTGTCCCTTCAAGTGGGCAATATTTCGGGAGCCCTCTACTATGGCATCCCTTATAATAATATGGTGGATGCTAATATCTGGTTGATCTCCCAGCCTTCCTTTTTCTTTCGCTCTTGGTACATAAAATTGTAGCAATTAATATGCGTTTACTTTGTATGGCACTGTATGTGGCTGCACTTAACTCCTTTTGCCAAGGCCCTGCTAGTGTGAGGAACCTACAGTGTGAGGAGCCTACAACAGCAGACCATACGCCTGTGGCTTCGTTATCACCGCCAGTGCGTGCACCACCTTACTACGCACCTCAGCGCCCACCTCGACCAATCTGTTACTACTGCGGCTATCGAGGACATATCGCTCGGTTTTGTCGAAGGCGCCAACAAGACGAGCAACGCGGCTACGCTCCCGAAGAACATCGAAGCTTCCGTCCGACCATGAACTACTTACGGCCACCCTCCCGATCGTCCTATTACCGTTCACCGTCACCTACTTACCATACGGACATGCCTGGGAATTCCCGTACGTCTCGCCGCAGGTCGTCTTCGCCACGTCGCCGTTCAGTGTCGCCTCTACGGCCCGCCTCCCATTCCACGAACGCTCACGCGGAAAACTCCCCAATGCAGTTTTAGGAGGGTAAACTGCATCCCTTGGACTGCTAACAATTTCTCCAGAGCGGCCATCGAATTTGATAGTAGTGTTTGAAGAAGATGTACAGGTGATGATGATTACAAAGAGAATAAAGAGTCATTCGCTTGTCGCGCTCACACTAGTGCTATCTCAAGAATAGTTTATCAAGCGTCAAGCAGCAATTGAAGGAGAATTTGCAGCAGTTATGTATACATATGCTGTATACCTCTTCTGCTGTGTTCTGGCCATGCAGGTCACGTGACAGCTTGGGGACGCTGGCAAGGTGTGGCACATGCTCTGGCATCGGTGAACTGGGCTCAGGTTGCCGGTGCAGAAATGCTTGGCCGCCGTCTTCTCTGCCACATCTACTTGGGAGCCGCCTTGCGTCTTCTCGACTGCTGCCATGTGCGCCTCCTCTTCGCACCTGTGAGTGTCAATACCAGCTGTAGGCAAGACTCTCCAGAGCTGTAGGTGTCAATGGAGGGAGCAAAGGCAGCTATGGGTGTCATTCTTTGATGATCATACTTTGATTGATGAAATTTTGTGGGGCAATGCATTGCTGCCTTACTACGAAAATTCGATTGCCAAAAACAAACAAACAAAAAGAAAATGGTATATAACAAGCATTTTGCTACACTCGTGCGAGTATTCGAGCACTTTGAATGTTAGAGCGGATGTTACAGTGTGTTTGAATTCAATTCGACACAACCTAAGATATTCTAAATTTTGAAGTATATAAAATAGACTAATAGGCACATATTAGCAACTATAGCAAACAGAAAGGACAAAACACTGACGTACCACTGTGGTATAACATGCCAGAGCTCACATTTTTTCAAGTTTGTGAATTGCCACACGTAACTCTTCTTGTAAAGGAAGTTTCACAGCAGTACAGGAGTGCTGCTGTCGTGAAAATGTCAAAAAATATTTGCACTTTTGCAAAGCTTTATTTCAAATGAATACCTCACATCCGTTAGTCATTCAAGTTTAAATGCTTGTTAAACAAACTTTATGCTCTCAGTATGATAAGTTTTGATGCATAATATATTTGTCAGTTATCACTTGCATCCTACTGAAATTTAAGTCCTCCTACTATTCAGTGTTGCTTCCATCTTAACTCGAACCGAAAAGAATGCATCCTCATATACCTTGTTCCAGTTTTAAATAATATTGTTACGTGGAGGTTGTGCAGGTTGGCTGGGTCATGACAAATATGCGCTCATTTTTTAAAATAACATGCGAAATGTACCATTCAGAATAGTTAATCACTCTTTGCTTTGAATTCATTTTAAAGCTCAACATCACTGTTTGCACATCTTTAGTTACACTCTTGACAGAGGTTATCTTGCGCTTGTGTTTACGTGCCTAGTTTAGATCTCCAGAACTTGCAAGTAGGCTTAATTTATCCTGATGCATGCACTCCTATGTCCTCCATAGTCCAGATGTTAGTTTAGCATGCCAAAATAAATTTTTTTGTCTCATGGAGTTCACAGGCCACTATTTCATACACGGTCGAATTCCTCTGCTTTTGAAACGTGGTTGTTTTGTAATATTCAGAGGCTTCTACTGTTCCGTGCCCGGCGTGTGTGGTCGTCGCCAAATGCAGTGCCTGCTGAACTGAAGTGGGTCTTTCAAGAAAATGGTCGCAGCTTCCTCCTCAGTCGAGAGTGGATTCCGCTGCAAGGCCCCTCGGAGGATGCACTCACTCGGAGAGGAGACTGCTGTGAGTACTTTTTTAATTTTTTTGCTTAGGTACTAGTTGTTCCAGCTGGAATGTTGCCTTCTCGGTGCATCATCATTTATCTGGCTTGTTCACAATGACACCATTTCGTTAAATGAACATGGCTTCTCGTGTGCTGTAAAATGGCGAAAAGACATTAGCCTAATGTGGGCCAGGGGATTGACTAGAACACTAGCAAAAGAGAGATGAAGAAACGTGTTTATTCATTTTCTTTTACTCTCAATTCTGGCTCCAGTAAGAATTATGCTTAGAGCAAAATGTGATGCCGAACTTGAAAATTGAAGGAGCTATTGATAACTGCTTACTACAGCTATGTATGATAGTCATATCTTAAAAATTTTTAAATATATTAAGTGTAACTGCGTTTTGCCGCATCAGCTGCGAACACAAACGTGGTGATGTCAACATAATCATGAGCGACCACGAAAGTTTGCATTCTTACTACATAAGTGCACCAACTCAAAGCAATGCTGCAGACCTAACCACGGTAGATGCAATCACAGATATTAACAATGCAGTTCTAAGGCATGTGTGCGGCCAGTTTGCACTACATGGAATGGAACTACCTTTCGCTACAATCATTGATAGCGAATAAGCTCTGAAAGTTCACAGCTAACGCATTGGAAGGCCATAAAGTTCTAAAACTTCCCAAAGTGCTTCGGCTTTTCTGTCACTGGCTAATGACTGTTGTATTGAAGAGCATCGGCCCTTAGCTTTCAGTTGGCTTTTAGCGAGCTTTGGCACGCTCGTACACGTTGTTGTGCGCTAAGCTCGCTTCAAGTGTAGTCGATATATTGTATCCGCGCTTACCAGAAAACAGTAGCAGATTGAAAAAGTCACAATATCGCCACAAGGATAAAGCAATGAATGGTATAAGAAGAAATTGGAATGTCACATGAATCAAAAATACACTTGCATCTTGCATATTGATGCAAAGTTGCCTTCATTGAACTACCGTGAGGCCAACTTGCACACCAAAGTTCGCGTATAAGCTGCACCCCGAGTTTAGCTAAAAAAGTTTTGTATATTTTGTGCATGTTATAGACAGAAAGTATATTCACTCTGTGTTCGGCCTAGTATATATATGACTCCGCGAGAGTTCAGTGCAAAGAATAATGCATGTGCATGTTGGGACCTAAGTATGAGTCATAATTATCAGATCTCCTTAGCTTTTGTGGTCCATACATGAAATTTCGCTGCAACGAAATTCTGGGACAAATAGCTTTTTTTTTGTACGTCCTGTCATGTTGTAGGGAGATTTGATTGGATAGCTTCTTTTTTGCAAACATAAAAACAAGGATTAGTGTACTTGTTACGGGGTTGTTCTCTGTTATATCAATTCTTTGGATTGGCATTGTTTCTATAATTTGCAGTAGACACACAAAATTTTTTTAGGATTATCAGAGCATGAATAAGCATTGACTTCGAGCAACATACCATCTCTACTTGCAAAGTTTGTTTCTTTGTGTCACACAAGAATCACAGACAGTTGTGCATGATTACCAGTAAAATATTTTAAATGTTCGCTGTAATGCTGGTAGTACTCATTATTGTGGAATGTGCTCACATGACTGTAAACAAGGGATGAAATGCGTTGTGTCCCGTGACAGCTTCTAGCTTCTTCCTGTACAGTAGACTCTCAGTAAACGGAACCTGAAGGGACCGGGAAAATATGTTCCATTTAGCAGGAGTTCCGTTGACTGAGAGGCGAACATGGGTGCAGAATACAAGCTTGAAACCTAGTTTGAAACCCGTTTAACCAGTAGTTTCGTTCAACAGATTTCCGTTTACTGAGCGTGTACTGTACTTGGGTAGTTTTTCTAGTATGACAACAGTGTACTTCGGCGAAAGTAACTTCAGGACGAGTTCGGCACATAATGGGCCATGGATAGACCACCAGTTTTTTTTTTTTTTTTCCTTAGTCCTCACTCAGCATGCCATTGATAGTACGTGACATTTGGCTGGTTAGGTCATTCTGTATGCAGTCGGCTTTGCTTGCCACTGTTCGTGACAAAAAAACGCAACTGTTCACCTATAAGCAACAAACACAGCAGATAATTCCAGGCATGAAGGATTAATCGAATTTATGCAGTGGCACTAATTATAGTTAAGGGACTTAGTGGCTTCAAGATACATTGAGAACATCAAGGCCAACTAAAATTTTAAGCTGTACTGTATTTAAATACTTTGGATTGGCATTGTTCTTGAATTCTAGGCATCATAAGTTCATCTACAAATACTTGTAGCGGGAGCCCATCTCAAGGAGTGTGGTTATTATAGTACTCTTGGCTTTCTGTTGTGGCTTTGCTAGAGTTTTATGCACACTGGATTCCTGTAAATTACGTGAAACTGATTACCTTTTGAATATAAGTAATAAACAATGATGCAGGTGTGAATCACAGTTGCTTTTGGGGAATATTTGTAACCAGGAATATTTGTTGTGTTGCAGGCTCACTACTTGCTGCAGTTTCTCAGCTGTACCGGGAACACCTCTTGCACAGGGCCGTTGCTGCACTTGCCTCATCAGGCAGACCAAGGTTTGTAGCTAGCATTAGAGTAATGTGTATCAGGTGATGGCCAGTTCTTTGCTGCCATTTCCACAGTGAAATAGAGGCTCAATATACAAAAATTCTCATGGTAAAAAAGTTGCACTTTAAGCTTGGTATATTATAAGAGCTGCTTTAGACCACGGGAGAGTAAATTCCTTCCTGTCCCATTTTCTGGCACTCTCTTGATTAGCTCTTTTTAGTATATGTAACAACGTTTTTAAAAGAGAGAAAAGAAGGGAAAAGTGAGCACCGTAACTGTCTGCATTATAGTGCGACACATCAACAATGGCTCACGAGGAATGGGGGTAAGGAGGGATTAAGGGATAGAGAGGATTTAAGGGATAGGGCAGGGACGGAGACCCACATGCGGGAATAAGGAGAAGATAGAAAAGATTGACACGGTCGCAAGAGTCCTGAGGACGGGGCACTACTCTTGTTGGCGTCAGGAGATGGCGTAGGGCGAGCCAGTCGGTCAGAGCTGCGCTGTCGTCGGAGATCGCGGGGGCACAACCGGTCGGCACGAAATACAGCGAGCAAGTCCTCTTTGGGTGTTTAGATTTGGGGACCATACAAAAATGGAGTATTCACAATCAAATCAATTCAAATCGTTCAGCCATGACGGGATTAAAGGCTCATTCATGCTTGTGATTAGTTCCGGTTGCCCCACCAAGTTAGTTCTCAAAGTGTTGCTAACTGTCGCAAAGCGACTGCTTTGGCTCAGTTGCGGAATTTCAGTTGCAAACCAAAGATCTAATCAGTTGCGCAAAGATAGGACATCTGCTTATTTTAAGGGGCATGAAAATGCGAGCAGACATGAAATCTGCGTGTCAAAGGGCATAAGTCACACGCAGGTGGAAACATCGGTCACATGGTCGCTTTTCGGTCACCAGTTGCAAACATTTGCACAACCTGTGCTAGCCGCCAGCGTGAGGGAGCGTTCACAGCCTAGGCTTTCCTTTGGGATAGTAAACCCAATCAGTCGGTCTGTCTCTCACGCAATCTGCATGTAGATATGATCTAATTTGTCAACTGTTGCAAACGAGCCTCTTAGCCATACTGAAACAGTGTTCATCCTCCTTTTTTCACTGCAGTCGAGGTGGCCTTGATGCCCTGCAGCTGGTGGAACTGCTGGAAGGTGCGAGCTGCAGCTCCAGCATGACCGGCGACAGCCTGACCGGTGTGGAACACGACGAGGCTGCCCTCTGGTGGGCTGCAGTGCTGCGTGTCGCATTGTTGTGGGTGCGTGGAGAGCCCGCCCAGCAGGAATGCGCCCAGGCCGAGGCTGCCCTGCGCAATCTGCACTGGGATCAGACTCAGTAAGGGGCAATGCATTCATGCATGTGCTGGTCTTGTGTTGCCGAAGTAAACAAACGAAGGGAACACCCTATGGAATCAACAGAAAGTGAAGCTAAGGAACGTATAGAAGACATTACCTGTACATTTTAACTGTAGTATATGGTAATTATTGCATAAATAGAAAGGAATTAATGTGGATAAAAAATGGACCTGCTGCAGGTTGGGAATGAACCTACTACTCTCAGGGTAATGCATCCAATGCTCTACGGCACAGGGGCAGCTGCTTTTTCATCCACACTGTTGGGTACAGTCGAACCCTGTCTATAATGAACTCTAACGGCGAATTCCAATTGTCGAGCAGGAGCAAGTTTTCTTGCTCCGCGGCCGAGAATCTGCATTCTGCTGATAAATTCGGAGCAAGTCTGCATTTTCCGCTGGCAGATTCAGAGCAACCCACTTCCTGATGGAGTGTTCCACGTGCTCCATCTTGCAGAGACAGATTTTGCCGGATCAGCGAGAATGCGTTGCAGTCATTTCCAGTACAATCTGGCAGTTAGGTTGTCTTCAGCATTTTTTGAGGCGGTGTCTGTCTAGTCACCCTGTGCACTTGTTTACATTGCTAAAATGGTGTCGTTTGACTCTGCTGGACATGCTGCTGCTGGTTTGCTTCTCGCTACTGCTAGCAGTAGCAGCAGTGAAGACGACGAGCCGTACGTGGTGTGCGAAATGATGTGTAAGCAAATGTTTCCTGGCCCGCCGTGCACATGGCCGCAAATAATCGGCTACGTCGAGGAAGTTTCCGGTACTGGTTTAGTGACGTATGCGTAAACAATATCCGGAGTGACCTCCTCGCAGGGCATTTACGTTTTCCACTCTCAAATCTGGCTTGGCGCAATCCAAGTGCTCGCTCCAGGATTTCAGTGGCCGCTCCGGATCTACCAGCAGAATTCACCAAAAGTGCCACAAAAAGTAGTCATAATACCAGCAGTCCGCCTTATTAAGCTAACTTGTAAAAATGGGCACTTAGCAACAAGCTGCTAATTTCATCTGCAAATAACCCTCGGTGACATTTAAGCCTTCTCGCTTCTTGATATGACAGTCGTGAGTGAATTAAAGTGCCTTTACAATAAATTAACACCGTTTCACCGAAGTACGGTACACCGTTCGCTGAAGTGTGGTACCGGCACATGCAGCTCATTATCCTTGGCTATTTATGTGCAGCGTGTTGCCTACTGGGTCTCACACGGTTACTGCTGGGCCGCTTGCTATGTACAGTTGAACCCAGTTTTCTATGATCCTCAGCTATAAGAATCTATTGGTTATAATGACCATATTTCGGAGCACTTACGATTTTCCATGCTATCCCATTCAAACTGTGTCCGCATGTAGTGAATATTTTTCAAAGCTTCTTACTTTGACAACGAACACTTACAATATGCTCACGGTGAAAACATGGTGCACAAGAAGCGGAAAAAAAGGTTATGACATGTCGGAGGCGTGCGCTCGCACATCCTCCCCTGCAGTTTACTAGTGAAGAAGATATCGTAGACTGTGGTGAGTACGCACGGAGATTTCAAACGCTGGAAGCAAGGTCGCTCACTCTCCAGGTGTTTATTCACTGGCAGAATGGCATATACACGAAATAGGAGGCAGCATGGAGACTTGCAGTTGGCTTTCGCACGGCAAGCTTCTTTGATGCTGTTCTCTGCAACTATGACTGCCAACAATTGATCAATGTGTTTTGCCTTTGAACTCAAGAAGCCAGAAATGCAAGAAGTGATAGCTTTTTGTTGCATAATAGTTCACTGCGACGCCCAACTCACCTATACCACCATGTGCCGCAAAAGGTATTCTGCCTTTCGGTAACGGTGCAGGTTGATCAATTTATGATAACGTATTCCGCCTGGTTGGTTACGGTGGTGCCTTAACAGGTCAACATCAGAAAAGGCGAAGGCGAGGTGGCCAGTGGCAATCAGTCTGCCATATTGACTCATGACTGACAGCCTTGTCACAGTTATCTACATACATCTGCTCGGCTGCGCGTGTTTAAACCACGCTTAGTGACGGTGGTGCAAGCTTGTCATGCTGCTGTGCGCAAGTTCCCTGCCATGTTGTCGCTTGGGAATTGCTTGCAAGAAGCATGTCTTTGTCGTGTCGAACGAACAGGCTACTCTCTCCACGTAAGCATGTTCCGTAATGAAGCATACACAAAAAACACATGAACGCGTGCATACATTTCACTGCAACCAGCCCAGCATGCGACAGCGAGAGCCAGGTGAGCAACGTGCTGCACGCAACTGGCCAGGATAAGTTTTTCTTATGGGTGGAACTGCGCTTGAGCGGAGCAACACGAGTTTTTTGCGATTGTTTAATTCACTTGTGAGCAGACAGCGAGTGTCGCTTCCCACACGAAAAGGCCAACTTGTCACCGTCATCAGTAAGGTTGTAAGTACTTTTTAATAAAAAATACACAAAAAGAAAATTGTTAGGTTGCTAAGTGCCCGTTTTTAAGGATGAGTCTTTGTGCAGTCAACTATCGACATAGGGGCAACTTATAACGACACTTTCGAGTTCGTTATAACAGGTTTTGCTGTTCTAGGGGTGTGCGAATATTCGAACTTTTGAGTATTTTTCTACCGATGCTTACTATTCAAGTGAATCTGAAAATTGTCTGCTTGTTGAAGTTCGATACAAAACAAAAGCCACTTTCGTGGCTTTTGGCCAGAGCTTACCATGGGTTAAGTTGAGTGCGGTGTCATTGGCGTCGCAAAATGGCAACTGAGGGCATTTTCTGACGGGTTTACGCAAGTTATTGCATTGTCGACAGCAGCTTGTTTACGTCATGTCAATCCCCAGTGAAGTGCAAATGCTTATGCTCCGCTTCAAAATCATAGCTCATGTCAAAAGAGTTTTACCTTGCATGCATCACATCTGTCTTTGCAAGCTGTTAGGATCTCCTTCTGATTTGTTTTGATTTCAGCTAATTTAACATTCTCGGTATTTCTGTACTTCTTGAATAGATTTGAATTAGTTGGAATGGTGTAGATGGAATGCCACTGTGCCAGTCATTCATTTCCTAACTGGGCAGTGACGTGTGTGAAATTTCTGTGCAGGGATCCATTGCCATGGGCGGTGGCGTCTGCAATGATGGCTCGTAAGGGACTCTTGGCAGCTCAACAGCCCTCATCACGCGACACTCTCAATGCTTGCAATCGGGCTAGTGCACGATTGTGGGATTGTGCTGGCCATCCGAAGCACCTTGCCAATGCCACTTCACAGGCAAGTGTTATTTTTTCTCTTGCGCTCATTGTATAGCATTGACGGCTCAGAAACCGTTTCCCCAACCACGCATGTACGCACGCAATTAACCAAGAATGTGGATGGGGGAAAGCCGCCGTTGTAGCACACAGCTGGCAGTGTAACATGTTAAATACGGAGGATGCAGGTTTGACTTCACAGTGATTGCAAGGGTGTTTTTTCAACCACTTGCCTTGAGATTACCGTTTTGACACTTCAAATAAATCCCACCTTTTCTTAATCGAATCGAAGCTTGGACTAGTTGCTAATTCAATATTGACATGTTTGCAAAGCATCCGTTGAACAAGAACAGAGAGGACAGAACACAGGCACTGTGTTGTGTCCAGCACTTGTGTTGTGTCCTCTTCTCCGTCCTCGTACAGTTGGCACTATGTAAACATAGCAATGGTTGTCCTTCCAATTCATTATGATTTCAACTAATTTAGCATAAAAAGTTTTGTGCTTTGTTCTTTCCTTCTAGCATTTTATTCTAGCTAGATGCGATCACTGATCAACTTAGTGCTCACCAGTAGTTTTCTGCTGATACACTGTCACGAATACTGAGTTGACCACTACAGCATCACCTTGTGGAATAACGCTGCAAATTACGTGCTGAAACACACAGGCACATTGGAGGTGAAAAGTGCCTGGTTTTGCGGTGCATTGTAGTTGCATTGCATGTTCGTTGCATACAGTGCAGTGCTTCTTCAGTGCAATCGCAAGGCCTGTGCTGTGACATCGGTCCGGAATGGCATGCATACATTTAGGAGCACAGATACTTGGGCAAGTTTTGAACTGATCCATGTGGGTTCTTAGGAGTGTAAAACAGACAAGATACAAGAGAAGGACTACACAGGACGAGTGCTCATTTGTGTAGTTTTTTTCTTGTATCTTGTCTGTTTGGTGCTCCTAAGCACCACAACATACACACATTGCAGCGTAAAACACCTTGCATCAGTGGCTGAAATGAGCAGACGACATTATTGTGGCGATTTTCAGGGGTGCGATAATTACAGTGAAAGCTCGTTAATTCAAACATCAATAATTCGAATTTATGGATAATTCGAACTGTAAGTTATGATCCGGCCAAGCTCCATACAAGCCTATGAATAAAAAAGCCAGTTAATTCGAATGCGAGTAGGTTCCGCCACGGATAATTCAAACTACGGGCCACCGCGCCGGCAGCTTGGCTAGTCGCCCAATAAGGGCGGCTGCCGAGTTACGAGGCGGCGTTGACAGTGAGCGGAGACCAGAGTGCAGAAAATGTCACCTCTTACTCTTCACCCCCCCATAATATCTCTCGGCGGCTGCCTGCTCTCCGTCCTGGGTAACCTCCAAGATTTCTAAGCGCAGATCTCGGAGCCTTTCCAAATCCTGCGTAGCTGCCGCTGTTAAACGACAGATAGCATGATCAGCACACAGCAAATCGAATGCGTCGCAGCTTCGCACAGCCTACGCCTCCTAAAAAAATTATGCCTGGAACGTGAGCTGCGAACGCGGTGCTCTACCCTCTAATTTTACTCTCCTCCTTCGGTTCGAAGGCAAGCGTCTCTGACGGCCGTCCCCTGCAAACACAGCAATACTCTCACAGTTGCCTCCGAGCAGCTGTGATGTCACGTGACAGAGCGGTATAGTAATGTCACGTGACTGAGCGGTACGGAGGCGAGCGGTATCATGCCGCGGCCTGTCGCAACACAAGGCAGGAGGCATGGCCTCCGAGATTAAGTGCTGGCAGGAAGCTCTCAATTGAAAAGAGAGCGACGTTTCAGGCATAGTTTTTCTAGGAGGCGTTGGCCCATCCTTTATCTCTGCAGTCTCCGTCTCGGCTGTGCGTCGTACGCCTCGGTTGTTGGTGCCGGGAGTAGCTTCCAACTGTCGCGATTCTTTGTGTTGGTGTTAGGCCTAGGCTAACGTATGCTGCGGTAGCGCCGGTAGTAGCTTCCCGTCTGTCGCGATTCTGCTGCTGTGACTTGATGGCATGTGCCCGCGGCAAATACCATGCCAAAACACTTCAGGAGAAAGCTGATATCCTGCGGGAAGTGGACGCTGTACTCTTGCCTAAGCAAGAAATCGTGAAAAAGCATGGTATACCGAAATGACGCTATCTACCTATATAAAAAATAGGACTATTGAAGACGCCTTACAGGCAGAAGTTGCGAGCAAAAGAAGGAGGTTGCGGCCCGCAAAGTATCCTGACCTTGAGAAAGCGCTTCTCATTTGGATAAAGGAAATGCGTTCGCAGGACATACCACTGAGTGGCCCAGTCATACCGGCAAAGGCAGCGGACTTCACCCTGCAGCTAGACTACGACGACTTCGCTGCTTCAGATGGGTGGTTGCACCGTTTTTGCGAGCGTTACGACCTCGTTTTCTGTGCTGTGTCGGGTGAAATAAACGCTTCCAACATAGAAACGTGTGACGGTTGGCGCTCCGAGGTGCTTCAAGGCTACATGAGAAGTATTCTCCGCTGGACATATTTAATGCGGATGAAACTGCCTTTATTTTTCAAATTGCTGCCCGCCAAAACTATCACATATAAAGGTGACAAGTGCACAGGAGGGAAAAAAAAAAAGTAAAGAACAGATAACTGGGATGGTTGCTGCGAACATGATCGGGACCGAAAAGTTGCCTCTGTCCGTGATAGGCAAATCGAGAAGTCCTCGTTGCTTCAAAAACATCTGGTCCCTCCCATCAGACTACGCGGCCAACAAAAAGGCCTGGATGACGGGGGAATTGTTTGCGGCTGGGGAAGCTTGACAAGAAGTTCGAACGCTGAGGCCGCAAAGTCCTGCTTCTTGTGGACATTTGTTCGGCCCATGCAGTCAACGTTGAGACGAAGGCCATTGAGCTGTCGTTCCTTACAGCAAACACGACAGCGATATTGCAGCCCATGAACCAGGGTATAATTAAAAATTTTAAATCATTTGCACTACACATGCTTGTGTGTGCTTGGGAGCTAGTGACAGCGCTTACGATAGCGAATTGCTATCGCCACTGTGGCTTCAGCACCGAAGCTCTACAAGCTGACGAGCCACCAGTGCTCGAACACAGCGTCACCGCTCCCATGGCGGACGTTTTGGAAGACATCTGCTTTGCGGACAACGTCGATGTGTACTCAAGTGCAGTGGTGTGTGGTGCACTCACGGATGACGACATATGTCAGGTGAGAAGTGCAGAACCTGTCACTGCCAGTGACGATTATGAGGAGGAGGACGAAGCACCAGTGCGGCCCTCTGCTGCGGAAGTCATGGCCTGATTGAATGCCGCCCGTCTTTTCTTAAGTTTTGAAGAAGGCGGAAAAGAGGCCTTTTGCCAAATTCGCTCATTAGAGCAAAAAGTGCTGGCTGTCGCCTTCAAGGAAAGAAGGCAGACCGCAGATTTTTAAAAAAATAAATTGTTATGCCCTACTCGCAGTGTACTATTGTTGTTCTTCACTTTCGTTAGTTCGTACTTTCGTTAATTCGAACTGAGGCGGCTTCCCCTTGCGGTTTGAATTAACAAGCTTTTACTGTATTCGCGAAAAAAAAAAAGAAATATTTTTGTTGGGTGATGTTGGGGGTGCGAGGATTATGCGAGTAGATACGGTAGTATGAAGCAGGGCATTACCGTATTTACTGGCGTAATCCTCGCACTCGCATAATTCTCACACCCCCGACATCGCCCGACAAAAATATTTCTTTTTTTTTTTTCTCGAGGCGTTATCGCACCCCCGAAATTTGCCACAATAATGTCGTCTGCTCGTTCCAGCCACTGATGATGATAGCATGTGCCGTCTGGCGCCATCTCCTAAGAAAAGAGCATACTATTATTGCACCGAAATTCAATCCAATCCAAGCCAAAGAGGCAAATGCACGTGGCTACACACACGGCTGCTTTCAAGTTAAGTGATAGATCATGGACTAAACAATGACAACAGGGCCGCCGGTAGGCCCTTCGGAGTCCGAGTTTTGTGCTCGCTACTGGTGACGGCAGCTGAAAGCCACCAAGACGTGTTGGGCCTTCCGTGTGTCCAAGACTGGGATTGATGGTAAAGTTTATTTCTTGAGAAGGTAACTGCAGGCGATTCTGTTAAATGGCCGTCAGCCCAATACTGACGTCCTTCGCTTACCTTTTGCGGACTCTTGTTGAGCAACGAACGCTACCACTATACCCACAACACCCTCAAGCTTTGCGTACGGTATTCTAATTTTCAACTATTTGATTGCGCCTTTTGTGTCTCAAATAAATCTTGCCTTGTGTTGAACCTGTGCTTTTATTGTTCTGGCGTGAGAATCCCGACTTGCGGCCACCTTGTTTTCTTTTTCGCTCTGTACGTTTTCGTGGAAAGTTTTCCCCACGTAATTCTTGCACCCCTTAACTTTGCATCGGCTTGCAGTCCAAGAAAGGGCGAGGATTATGCGAGTAAACACGGTAATGGCAATTTTTCAGGCTGCTCTAATTCTAATGGATGTGGACATGAGGCAGGGTTGGAGGGAGACGAGGAGGAAGAAGAGGTTAGAAATAAAGAAGATGGCCTGACACCCCAGCCTGGTACTGTGTATTATTACAAATTGGCGCAGCCGCATATACTTTCTGTGCGGACATTCAAGATGTGGGTGGACTTCACCATTGGAGCAAATCAACGCGGTGGCATCCGGATCTTGACCGCAACGCCTCAAGATGAAGAGGAACTAGTACTTCCAGAAGCAGTGAGCACTGACACACTTGTTTCCTATATAAGCACTAAAATGAAGCTCACTCCAGACCATTTACTTGCTAAAAGAACGGTGAGGATCAACATGAAACTTCGGGATTATGAGAATTTCGTGCTGACTCCAGTAAGAAACGACACGAAGCCTGCTACCGCTGCTTCGCCCGACAGTTCCGTCGAGCTGATCAACAAGTTTCTTGAACTGCACCAAGAACAGAATAGGCAGCAAAATGATTTAATGCGCTTGCTTGTAAACGCGACGGAAAGATTAAGCAGGCAGAGTCGCGAACACGTGAAGCCAGACATGTTTGACGGGAGAGTCTAGTAGTCCCGAGTCCTGGCTCATGTTTTACGAGTACACATGCAATGAAAACTACTGGCACAGCGACGAAGATAAAGTGAAAAACTTGCGACTATTCCTATCGGACATAGCAAAGACATGGTACGAATGGCGTCTCAACGCTCACAGCAACAAACCATGGATAGAGTGGAAAGCAAGCTTTCTGAGCTCCTTCAGCGAGAACAAGGTGTTGCTATGGGACAAAGCAATCACGTTCAAATACAGGTCTGGATCTGCACTCAGCTATTTTTATGAGAAAAGGCGCTTGCTACAGCTGGCGGACTCATCTTTGCCTGACACGTCTGTGGTTCTGCTTGTCATTCATGGTTTAAGTCCGGCACCTCCAGAAGCAAATACAAATGCGAGGACCCAAGACGGTCGAAGAACTTCTGCAGGGAATGCGAGACCTCTACCTCCAGGACCTAGGAACCCAGCGTCAACCCATGACACCTGCTGCAAGGAATACCTGGGCCACACGAACTGAGGAACGACGCCCGCTTGCAAGCTGCAGACCTACTGCAACACCCGTATCCTTTTTGACCGCCCAGGGAGGCTCAGACCATGGCAAAGAGCTAGATGACGTAATAAAAAACTAAATAGAGAGGGTCTCGGCTTCCACCCGACGACGTCAAGAGAAGCTGTTTATTTGTCTCATACAAGTCTGTTGTACATATCTGTTTTTGTGGATGGAAAGGAATGGAGTGCGTTAGTTGACAGCGGAGCAAGCGTCATGGCTATTAACGCAAATATTGTTGAGAGGGCGAAAGTGAAAGAGGGAAGACCAGTAGAAGTACACGGATACGATGGAAGACGAGATGTTCACGATAAACGGACTTGTATAACCATATCGTGTCTCGGCAACACTGTCACTGCGCAAGCACTGGTACCCGACGGAGTTCCGTATGAACTACTGCTTTCACGTCCAGTCATCAGTGCACTTCGCCTTAATATCTACTGGACAGGCGAAATTACCACAGAAGTGCCGCGCTATCAACGCTGCAGTTTCGCTTTCAAGGACTCCGCGGAAACCATCGTCGGGTGAAGATGTTAGGATGCTTTACCCGGAATTGCTGTGCCTAAAAGGATATCCTACAGCAACTACAAAGTTTGAGGTTCCATTTCAGCTCAGTGATACGACGGTGGTGAGAAAAAAAGCCCTATAATATGTCACGAGAGAAGAAAGTGTGGCTTCAGAACGAGATTCAAAAGATGTTGAATGCGCAGACTATCCGTCCATCCACGTCTACGTTCGCTTCACCCATCACCATTGCACCAAAGGAAGATGGAAGGTCTTCGACTCTGCACGGACTACAGACAAATTAATAAGCAGACTGAGCTTTTTCCGTTTCCTATGCCACGTATAGACTCTATCATAGATGACACGGGTGGCTGCAGAGTTTTCTCACGCATTGACCTATATAAAGGATTTTGGCAAGTTCCGATTTCTGAAAAGTGCAAGAAATATTCTGCCTGCCTTCGTCACGCCCTTTGACATCTATGAGTATAACCGACTTCCATTTGGATGGAAGAACTCACCCGCTTGGTTTCGGAAAATGATGAACGACGTCTTGCGGCCATTTATCGGGAAGTTTTGTAACGTCTACATAGACGATATAATAGTATACTCCCGCAACGAGGAAGAGCGCTCAAACCATCTGGCTAGTGTACTTCAAGCACTTTGTGACGCCGAGCTCAAAGTTAATGACAAGAAGAGTGAATTTTTCCAAAGTAAAGTGGTGTTTCTTGGAAGAGTATTCGACGGCCAAACCAAGACAACAAAACAGGAATCAGTCGAACGAATCGCAAAAATACAGAAGCCATATGACTTGCACTCTTTGCGGGTATTTCTGGGTCTTGCAGGGCATTTCCGGCTATTCATTAGAGATTATGCGACCAAAACCAAATGCCTCACAGAAATGACTAAGAAGAATGTGCCATTTCAGTGGACAGCAGAGTGTGAATCTGTTTATCACAGCCTTGTGACCATTATTTCATCGGATCCGGTCCTGATTCTTCCAGACTTCAAGTTGCCCTTTGAATTGAACACCGATGCTTCTTATTATGGCACAGGCGCAGTGCTTTACCAGAGATATACCGACTCTCCACGGAGCCGTCAACAGAAGGTCGTCGGGTACTATTCGTACTCCTTTTCGAAAACTCAGCTGAACTACACGACTACAGAGAAGGAAGCCTTGGCAGTCTTAATGGTTGTACGCTATTTTAGACCTTACCTGAATGGCAGGAGCTTCAAGCTCTTTACGGATCACCAAGCCTTAAGGTATGTCTTAACCTCGCTGAGCCTCGAGGAAAAATTGCTAGGTGGGTGAGTGAACTCCAGCAGTTTACTTTCATGGTCCACCACAGGCCTGGAGAACACCTCAAGACGCAGATGCGCTTTCAAGACTTGCGGTAATTCCTGATCATAAAAATGTCAACACAACATTGTTGTGGCAGGGAACTGAAGAACTTAAGTTCCATAACGAAAAGTTCACAGTCCCAGAAACAATGGGGCTTCGAATTTTGGAGCTCTATCACGGACTCCCCGCACTCAGGTGGACATGATGGCTTTCGGAGGACATATCACAAGATTCGTCAGCGTTTCCAGTGGAAACACATAAAAGAGGACGTTCAACAGTATGCTCAGTCTTGTCATCAATGTCAAGTTCACAAAGCCAAGTACCTTCAGAGAACAGACGAGATGGTTTTGCCTCAACATTACGACATACCATTTGAAGTCATTCATCTGGATTTCGCAGAGCTCAAGAAGAAGGCTGCAGGAGTAAGAACGCAGTCTTTCCTAGTGGCAATAGACCAGTGCACAAAAATAGTGGCTGCACGGCCGGGAAGGGAAGACGCAAATAGTGTGATCGCTCTTTTGAGTCGAGAGATGTTCAAGAATACGAAAATAGTAATATCAGACAATGGGCCAGCGTTTCTCAGTCAGCGTTTGCAAGATTGGGCGAAGGAACGAGGAGTTGTATTGCGACGCTGCGCTCCGTACCATCCTGCAGGAAATGGCATGGCTGAAAGAATCATTCGGGATTTGAAGCAGTTCATTTCAATGTATCCAGGTTTTCAAGGGTGGATGGAAGTGCTGCTTGGAGGCAGCTGTCGCTCATCACAATCGGTCGCACACTGCGAGCATCGGCTGTAGCCCATATTTTGCAGCTTTCAGAAAGGTACCAGTGCTTCCTGCTGATCAAAAACTTTGCATTGCAGACCGCCTGCAATTGTGGGAAAAACGAAAAACTTCGGAAGCCTACGAGCGATACAGGGAAAGTATGAAGAGGAACTTTGACCGTCACCACAACATGCGGATACCTCAGATACAACGGAACGATCTGGTGCTTGTCAGAAAAGGCCTTCCCGGCACAAAGCAGGTGCACATGGGACCTTATTGCGTGGTGCAGATCGCAGTGCTACATGGTGTTCTCAAAAGGGTCGGTTACACCAACGACGATAGTGTGCTGGAGTTTTCGACCATTGGAAACGTTTTCATGTATCACCCCAGGAGGAATGAGTCTTCAAAGAGGGGCAGTGTACGTGGACGTGAGGCAGAGTTGGAGGGAGATCAGTAGGAAGGAGAGGTTAGAAATAAAGAAGATGGCTGACACCCCAGCCTAGTACTGTGTATTATTACATCCAATAGACTTCATTTTCATGCGTGAACAACTTTTCTGACTGTTTGATTTATTAAACTATTTTGCAGACCCCACCAGGTCTGGAAAATTGGTGTACAGTGACCGACGGTTTAGTATTTGGACACCGAGAATTCAGATACGCTCATTTATTTGGGCACCTTTGTGGTGCTGTCACTTGTCTCAGTGAATCAACGTACAGTAGACTTCTTTTAAACAAAATCTGAAGGAACCATGAAAATATGTTTCTTTTAAGAGGAGTTTTCTTTACTGAGAGATAAACAGGGGTATATAGTCAAGTACGAAACCAAACATATTAGTGGAAGTTGTTCCATTTAAGCATGCAATTTCATTTAAGAGAGTTTTGTTTAATAGGAGTTTACTGTAAACTAATGACCAAAATTTTGGATGCTGCGCAGTGCGCTGCCTTATTTTTCGGACTCTGACAGCATGATGGAGTGCGATGTTGTGAACACCATGACTACATGTCGGCAATGTGTACGACATTTGTGCTCAGTTGCCAGTACTGAAAAGTTGCACTGGGTATGGCTGAGAGTCGTGCCATTGTCAAAATCCACATGGAAATTACAGTTGCTAATATTGAAGGCTATGCTTTTTGGCTCCATGTTATGGTTTAGCCAGTCAAGTATTCATCGAATGGCTACAATGACCAAACCACAGGACAAGCCAAGCCATATTCAAAGTCAGCTGGGTGTGACGTTTCAGGGTTTGTGTTACAGTGAACTAGTACACTGTTTTTGTGTTATTGTTTCTGTGGCTTGACCAGATTTGCATCTCGTGCTTTGTGTGTCGCCCTGTTGTTGGTTGCTTGGCGTGCGAGGCCTTAATTGTGCCGAAATGGCCCTTTATGTCACCAATTTTCCTCTTTGCCATCGAGGCTAATGAAGACATGGGGCGACTACACGACAGTGACGATTGTGAAAAAAACAGGGATTGTTTGACAGGTCGAAGGTGGCCGACTTGAATTGTGATGCTGCTCAGGAGTGCTGTGGAAGCTACAGAACTGAAATGCATGCTTGCAACCATCCCCAAATATAGTACTTAAGTTTACTGGCAGTTTTCTTGTTAGCTTGCAGAGTTAAATACTGCTTTGTTCACCATGAGGCTCAAACAGTTGTGGGAAGTAGTAGGTAATATACAGTCATTGTTGACCTTTGCAAGAGCGCCTTCTTTTTCTTTCCATTTCTTAGCATCATCTTTTCAGCTCGTCCATTGACCCAAGTAAACATGGCAGTCCGTGACTGTGGTGGGTCAGTGTGCAGATGCAAGCGTACTGTTCAGTTTTCTAAGAAGACTGTACTCATAATATGACAGTGAAATATACATTGAACTATCAAAATGCCTCTCTTATTCACATTTTTCGGTATATATGTTATTCTAAATGTGTTAATAATGATGTGAGCAAGTGGAACCGAAATCAGCCACAAGCTGACTTACGGAGCATAAAAATGTGTGGAAGCCCTGCTTCCGCAGCCTTCGCTCCACTGCCAAGTTGTCGTCGATCCTAGAACAGGCTGTAGCAGCGCTATTGTCGACTTGCAGTGACTAGCCAAATTGTGGCTGAAGTACAGGCCGACTTGGATGCACATAAGCTTGCATATGTGCAGATGCGCATTGACAAGTTTTTCCTAACCACTGGGTCAACGAAGGTGCTTTTTTCTAATTCTTGATTATTCTGACTTTTTCGGCGGTTCCCACCAAGTCCGAATGAATCGTCAGCGACTGTGATGGTTTGTGAGGGGGCACGTCATATGTATAATGATTGACGGGGTAACTTAGAATGAGTTTTGTTCCATTAACTATCTGGTTTGCAGTAATCCAGTCACCATGTGCGTCTGGTCGTTTGGTGATCTCGTTCGTAGATCAATCCAGCCACTTAATTCTGTGAAGCAGATTCGCTTGTGTAAGTGTGTATGGTCTGTGTGGACATTGAATGCCAGTTTTGAAGCATTGGGAAATGGTTGTGATGGAGCTTTTCTTGGCAGGTGCTGCTCACCGCAAGCTGTGAGTGGCTGTTGCAAACCCGAGCTGAACTGTGGGAGCGCACGGGCAAGGCCCCTGCATCTGGACCCCACATTGACGGCTTTCATCGGGATCTGGCACTGTTCCGACGGCTGGCCCAGAACTCTCCCAACCTGCAGCTAAAGGTGACCATGATGTGCAGAGACTTGTATCTCCTTCCACTTTAGCAACTTTCCAAGCTCTGTGGTTTTTTTAGGGTTCTCCCTGTTTCTTACAACAGGACACATGGGCTCCCATAATCAGAGGAGGTATTGGTGGCCTAGTTTTCTGTGAAGCAAGATGACCTGTACTTGTTTTCTTTTGTTAAGCATATTTATGGTCTTCAGCCAGCTGAGGTTAGGCACCACATGTGCGCAGATATACCGTAACCATTGATATTAGGTTGATGCAGGGGCTTCAGAGGTCTTGGCAACAGCAAAATAATAGGCCACGATTATGTCGAGAACTGCTATTGTGATAGCATGCCCAGAAGCTTAGATTAGAGTGCTGATTTGGGGTAATGAAATCGGCAATTGATCACTCATAATGCTGCTCACCACACTAGACGACTGCATTTATGAAACGTGGTAGCATTGATGTGTATTGGCTTCTGCCATCACCTTAATGCCTTTACCAGTATTTTTAAAATACTGTTATTTTTTTTGGTGGACCTTGTCATTTGATGCATTTCCAGTTCTTAGGTGAAATAAGACAGTAATTCTGCATGTTCTTTTACCTGTTTTGTCTAAGCACGGTATGCATTAAAGTTTAGTATTTCAGCTAGCTGAGCAAGCTTCTTTAATTAAAAACTGAACGTATCATTTTTGCAGTGCTAAAGTTTTTTTCCGTAGAAAAGAAATAATTGGGGTCTAGACCAGCATTCAAAGCTAGTAGTTTTTTTCAAACATTCATATTAGGTTGAATTACAAGAAACTTTCTGTTCAACAACTTCTAATGTGGAAGTTCATGTGGCGTTCCCACGCAGCTGCACCTGTACGAAGCCACTCAGCGTGTCGTCGCTGGTGCGAACCCTGTGAAGACTCAGCTGGGATTGGATCGGTGTCTGAGGAGGCGTCTTTCGCACTACCCCTCTGTCGTCTGTGCCAAGGGTAAGAGGCTATCGTCCTTCACAGTTAGACAGTGGCCTTGGTTGAAAGGAAAGATATCGCTTCAGTGATTTCACTAATGTGAGCCGTGCACGATGTAGAATGGTGTGCGCATTTAGAATGGCATCAAGGTAGTCGTCCACGCTTCACGACGTGTATGTGTTGAAAGTTATGCAGATTTTTTATATGTTGCTAGCCGCTGTGTAAGCACCCAGCTGAATTTTTTAGTTATGCCGATGTGGGGCATGCGATTTCATCATTCTGTGATATGTTCACGTGAGAAAGATGTGCATTAGAAAAAGCTGGTGAAGTTATGCATTAGCAGTGGCAGAATTCGAAATAACAGATTGTTTTTATTTGGCAATATCTGTCCTAAAATAGCAGCCACCATGTTTAAGGGGAGATGCTCCTCGAAAAACTTTTTATTGCAATATTTGTGACAGCTCAACGAAACTATCGCCAGTTATAGAGTTCAAGCTCCTCTTTTCAAATCTGCTTTTATTTTTTTATGGCTCATTTAGTTAATTTTTTGCAGACCATGCATTTGTAAAAACAATGCATTTTTGTGCAAGCTTAGGCAATAATAGTAAGCACAAGCAAGCTCTAAAAAATAGCAAATGGTGCTCCCAATGAATTGCTGAATTCAATAAAGCAAAGGAACATTGTGTAACATTTGTGTGCTGGCCTAGAAGAAAATTCTAATGCCGAGTTTGAGTTTTACCATACTCAAAGAACAAGCTTCTGAAATTATTTAGCTGAATATGCTTTGGAGACCTCTAAAAGTTCTTTATTTAAATTCAGGACATGTTGAACTTTAAGCATGCCAAGTTTCATTGCAGTCCGACTACGTAAAGCATACAAATTATTGTGCACAAGCTCAAAAAATGCCGAAAAATGAGAAACTGAGAAAAGGAGGTTTGAAAGTTCAAAAACATGTTTAATACTATACTCTTCAACCAATCTGCATGAAATTCACAGAGAATGTCAGCAAAGCTATCTTGAAAAAGTTGACAGTTTCAGGATAACCTAGCACTATACATTGGACCCTTACGGTCTCTGCAAGCTGCCTCCTCCCGGAGGGTTTTTTTTTTTTTTTTTTTTTTTTCGGTGCTGCAGCGATGAGCTGTTTCTCTCAGACTCGTGCAAGGTTATTGGCGGCGGTGTGCACTTTTTTTTTTTTACCAATGGCAGTTCTTGTGATGCACTGGTTTTTGAACACCAATGATTGCACAAAGCTGCATAAGCTGCCCGTGTCAGATGCCGATCGCATGCGGTGCGACCATTGACTTTGCGCTCACAGCGAAGCTGCCCGGTGCACTGCCACTGGGGGACGTCTACTTGCCATTACTTTAATGAACAGCTTGCACCACCCACAGTTGGGGCATACTGTGCCGCTGACGAGGTTCTGCATCGCATTGGTCTCGCAAATAAATGTGCTTCCGCGTTCGTCCTAACACTTGCTTTTGTCGTCGAACATCCTTATCTTTCATTCTGAAGCACTGACGAAGTCATCCACGCTAAGAATGAAGCTCGAACAATCCAAATCGGGTGCGTCGCTGCTGCCACGGCTAGGTCTAGCAGCAGACGAACCTCTTGCCGGCGCTCACTGCTTGTGTTTGGGGTGCCTTCCCTCGTACTGGTGCCGCGTAATGAACTTCTGTACCGTAAACAAAAGTAGCGTTTCTCGCCGGCATCCATGGCTCGGAAGTAAGAACTCAGGCGGTTGTGTTCGTAGATGTCTCGACAAAAGCAGGAGAATGTAGAAAGTGTTGTATCCGACTGCACGGCGGAATGCTCGCAACCAATGGCAGGGCTTTGATCATACCACGTCACTTCGAAGCCCCACTCGCCACGCTAGAATGCAGTGGGAGAACGATTTTTTTGTTGTATTTTTAGCATGAATGCCGCTCTTCCGAAGTGGGCTCTGAGAGAAGAGGGTTAGGCCTACATGCCCGCGAAATTTCAAGAGCCGGCGATACTGTGGAGTGAAGTGCTACGTGCGCAAAAATCGGGTAATTTCGCACTTTCACGAGCCACCGTGAGGGATTTAATTGTATTCTTCAATAACTTCTAGTTAATTCTCAGCTTTTATTTTTTAATATATTAAGGAGAAGGCTTGAAGGAATACAAAGCACAAGAAAATACAAAATTAACTTTTTCAAAAAGAAATCGCAGTTTTTTGACCCGCATCTCTCTTTAAACACGTCATCCTTTCTCTCGTCACAGGGAGCACTGAGAACGAACCGAGGAAAGAAGAGGCCGATGCTTTGCTTCTGTCCTGCAAGCACTTAGGGTCTCTTGCGAGCAGGGATCAGAAGGACGGCATGCTCGCAGAGGCCGCTAGTATTCTGGGAGCCCTGGGACACCGACGCGCCCTGCACCAATGCCAGAGACTCATGGTTGCCCCCACAGTCGCCTCGGCTGCTTGCTGAGTTGTGCTACTCTTGTCAGCAGAGTTTTATTAAATCTGTACATAGCTATATTTGAGAAGCGGTGTGATGCAGTGCTCTCATGTGATTGTACTTGCTTTTAAGCTATTTTATTAGTCGCAGCGAAGTTCTGCTGCTTGTTGTGTACATTTGTCAGATAAGTGAGGCACATCATTCTTTGCCTGTATTTAATTTTTCGAGAAATAAATCTGAAATACTGCAAAGCAGTAGAAGCCCTTTCATCTTGCATCGCTTACATGGTGCAAAGCCCCGTTTATTATCTCGCACCCATTGCAACTTACATTTCACTAGCCACAGCTTTTGTTTAAGGTGTTTGTCTGATATGTAGTGTTCACCATCTTATTCAACTTATATGTTCATACTTTGCATTGTTGCAACATGCATGTTATGAAATATTGTATATTTAATTTACTTGTGATGTGTTGAAAAGAGAAATATATACATAATTGCTGAAGGATTGCCTCTTACAGGATAGAAGTTCAGGTTAGTGACTCAGCAGTGCAGACCTCATTTTTTATTGTTATTACTATTATTGCAAGACCTCCCTTGTAATAGTCTTAATCCGGTCTGAGAGAGTACTTGAAGACATGTGACCTGGTGACAATGAGAAAGTGATGTTGAACCTAATTCAGTCTAAGGGAGTACTTGATGGCATTTGACCTAGTGACAACGAAAAAGCGATGTTGAGCCTGTGGGCTCTTTTCAGTGCTTTTGTTGATGTGCTCGATGATTCTTTAAAAAATCAAGTAATCTTACTTTCATTGGAAACATTTCATTTTATCAGCAATAAATTTTCAAGTGCTGGTACCTCAGTCTGCTTCTCTCCTCACTTTTGTTGAAGTAAGTATGCTATGTCTACATAGGCTGTGTATCCCTCGTTATTGTTTCCCAGATAAATGAGCTTGTTGCATTTTTCGGTTGCCTTTGATTTAAAGAAGAAGGTTCTGAAATGAGGTGCTGCATGTTTCTTATTTCACTAAAGCCCGATGCTTGAAAATTGATGACTATCGAGAATGTAAGGGAATTGAAGATGAAAAATAAAGTTTTTTTTTCTGTGAAGAACACAGTAAAGACCATGCATATTCTGTACATGGCTGAGTCATCTACATTTTCGGTGCTGCTCACTTCCCATCATAACACCTGTACACAAGAGGGGCCAGACCGTGGTTTTGCTGCAGTTCTGCTATACATAGTTGAAAATTGGCCAAGGAGTTGAAGGCAAGAGCAGTGCCCTGTACACTCGTGGCTTATGCACTTCATTTTGCATGTGAAACTTGGCCCAGACCAAACTACTGAAGTTTTGTCTGTGTATTGCAACACAAGGTATACATTTAGATTGTTGGCTTGTGTGCATAATTTGAGCTGTTGGCCACATATTTTTAATAACACACGACTAATGCATAGTTGTCAAGTTGTAAATTTGAAATGTGTCTCGCGCATATTCGCCCCGAGATCGGCCTATAGGGGGCAACATTGTCACCGTGCTAGTGTGGATAGGGGGCCAGCTGCGCGCATGCCAATACACGCAACGGCGCATTTTCTGAGCGTGGTGAGCCGATTTTCGGCGAATAAAATGCGTTGAATGCTACCCAGTCGTAATAAATATGCCGTTTATTGCTTAACGGATGCAGGAAGCTCACCGAATGTTACTTTTACTTGTGACAAAAACGAAGTCTGCCATTAAAAGGGATGTTCGCATTTGGCGACTGCCTGCACTTTTGCACTGCAGTGTGTCACATTTCTTATATTGTTATTTTAGGTGTTGAGCTTGCGTCCTGTATACTATGCTCTGCTGAGCATAACTAAATTCATTCTTCATGCACGCCGGTCACGAATACCAACCCCCTCACCCCCCCCCCCCCAAAAAAAAGAAAGAAATTCGATATTTTTGGGTGGTGAACCTATAGATACAGCGATTACTCATTCTGCCTTTTCGTCATAATCATTTCTTCATAGAATAAACGTAGGACAGTCTATAAGTTGATTCAAAAAAGCTACGTGGCTTACAGTGCTTGTGTGCTCTTGTTTTTACTCCTATAACAGTATAAAAAGGTAATTGTTCAGCCCGCAGCTTTCTTATATTGGTTATCTGCATCAAAGTGATGGAAAGGTTCGATTATTTGATGGAACGATTTTTTTTTTTTTCATGCGAATGTGTGTCCACTCTTTCCGTCTGCCTAGCATCTAGCACAACGCCACGAAAGTGCTCAAGATAATGTGAAAAAAAAAGTGACGTTCTCCTTGAAATCATACGACATATGTGAGGCATGCCGTCTGGATTGATTTTGATAATCTGGCCTCTTTTAAGTGAACCCAAATCTAAGAACAAGGGTGAGGCAATTGGGAAACTCCAACCGAAAATTGTATTACAGTGCTTGAGTCAGCGCTTGGTCTGGCTTCGAAGGGTTGGTTTTGGGAATACAATTTTCGGTTGGAGTTTTCTAATTGCCCCATTCCTATTCCAACCAGTCAGATTTCTGCAAGGGTTCACCTTTGATAAAAACATGGGTCTGTCTGTATAAATATATTGCCCAATGCTAAAATTATGCATGGCAACTCAAGTTTAATCAGTTCCGTGTCATTCAATTGAACTACCGAAGTGTCATAATTTACTATACAGCAGTGTCATGGGACTAGGACCGTACAAGGTTTATCTCGAGCACAATTAAGGCTTATCGCATAACTGATAAGCAAGAATGTCGCCATTTTTTTTAATAAACACCTAGCAATGCAGAACTTAAGTTTATCCCTGAGTCGCTAAAACGCTACATTCACACAATATTTATTATTTCTCATGTTTGGGGGGGACGCTAAGAGCACTTTACAATGAGCTTCAGCTATAAAGCGGCACCTACACCGACATGATGCTGGCAAAGAGAGGCTGCGACGGCGATGCACATCACTCTTGCCAAGTGCTCGACCTCATCTTATTGCGGTACATAAACAGGCGAGTAAGGCCAAATGCTTCTGTAGACAGTGCTAGGCAAACGTGCAAGCAGTTACTTTTGCGCTAACAGAATGGGTAAAACCGCCCTTTGAGCACTAGCATGACGTACGCGGACGTGCTAGCCTATGTGGATTGCAGACGACGCCGGCAGCAATCCACACTAGGTGCGCTTCAGCCAGTGGCCACCAGGTGCCGACTCCGCTTGATCTCCGGTAGAGTTACTATATATCCTACCTTTAGGTAGCATATACAAGTAGCATATACATATATACTTCAGGTAGCATATACATATGTACCTAAAGGTAGCATATACAGTAACTCTAATCTCGGGGTGAATGGTATAACTTAGATGGATGCTTGGAGTAAAGTGTCTATTTTAAACCGATAGTGAGCTGGGAATCTTTGTAAAACAAAATATTGAAATAGTTATGAGACTTGATGGGGTAGTGGTGCAAAAAAGTTTTTTTTTTTTCTTTTTGCGCCAGATGAAGGGTCAAGTCCTTATGAGGCTGCATAATGTATTGGTAAGCATGAGTGTTATGCGACAGATTGCGTGTTTTCAAAATGTATTATCGGTTGCTATTGTACCGTGATGTTGAGACACGGTATGAGCTTCTCGTCACCCGTTCTTCAATATGTCGAGACGTACCCACGGCAGCTTTGCATCACTGGTGACGCGCAAGCGGCTATTTTTTTTGCGTTCTAAAACTAAGCAGACCTCGGGCTTTGACACTCAGGCTTCTTCAGATCGGGGCGTACCCTAACCCTGCGCTATTGAACGAAACTTCTACCGAAATACAGCCAACTAATACATGTTCCTTCTGCGATGATATAGCTAACTTGGAACATATTCTTTGGCGGTGCCCAGCGTGACGCTGTGGGGAATTCATCTCGCCGTCCAAATGGGAGGGTGCTATTACGCGCTTTGGACTCGAACAACAGTTATGGGCAGTATACCGGGCCCGCGGCGCGGCAGACACACTTGGTCGTTCTGTTCCGACGAGTGAGCGGCCCGCAACGTGCTAAGGCGCGTTCCGAAAAACCAAGTGAAGTTAATCCATCCATCCATTACCTGACGTCATTGCATCTAGCCATACTCGTGTGTGAAGTCAGTTGATACTGCAGTCGACATCACACTGGCGTCGATGGCAGCAAATGATAGAACGGCGTGCATGCTATCAGCATGACATGGCACTTTTGATGGGGAATGAGCGAGGGCATTTTTCTACAAAGGAAACGAAAGCTGGTAAAATAGGGCCAATGATTAATTGCACCGAGTTATTTCCGTGTGCCAAATGCAATATATACTATTATTTTCCTTATTTATCAAGAAAAAATGAGTAATGGAGAGTCAAATCAGGCAAAGCTTGCACTAAGCCGCACAAGGCTTGAGACCGTGTAACTGAACTGACCCTGAAGAATTATCTGGTTGATTTTAGGCTGTTTCTAGGCCTAACAAGTGGATCAGTGCTGCTTCGAGGTTGTTGCTAGGCTCTAGGTCGTTTAAGTTGAGTCTTACCCCCGTATTCACAAACGCTCCTCGACTCAACTTTCACCCTTCACTTCACAGAGCGGCGCACTGCGCCGCTGCTCGGATGAAAATAACGCTGCGCTACTCAGGTACAGCAGCAAATTATACTGATATGCAGCGACTTTTTTCACCTAGAGATGGCGCTTTTATCGTCTTTCACAACAAGGAAGATTTGCAGAGATTGATGGACATCTGCGGTAATGAGGGAGATAGGTTAAATTTTAGATTCAGTAAGGAAAAATCAGCAGTCATGATTTTCAATGACAACGAATGTAGTGAGCTTAGAATACAGGAGGTCACGCTAGAGATAACAGATAAATACAAATATCTGGGCGTATGGATAAGCAATGGGACCGAGTATCTGAGGGAACACGAAATATACGTGACGACTAAAGGTAACAGGAATGCAGCAGTCATGAAAAATAGGGCACTGTGGAATTACAATAGGTATGATGTTGTGAGAGGAATATGGAAAGGGGTCATGGTTCCTGGGCTGACGTTCGGCAATGCGGTCTTGTGCATGAGATCAGAAGTTCAAGCAAGATTAGAAATTAAGCAACGAGGAATAGGTAGGCTTGCTTTAGGAGCTCACGGGAATACACCAAATCAGGGTGTACAAGGTGATAGGGATGGACATCATTTGAGGGCAGGGAAGCTAGCAGCAAGATAAAATTTGAGACGCGATTGAGAGAAATGGGGGAAGAGCGTTGGGCTAGGAAGGTTTTCAGCTACTTGTACATGAAGAACGTTGATACAAAATGGAGGAAGCGAACCAGGAAGTTGACTGGTAAATACTTAGAAAACAGCAGGTGGCCAAACCAAAAAGAACTATCGGTTAAGAAGAAAGTGAAGGAAACGGAGACTGACATGTGGAGAATGGGCATGATTAAGAAGTCCGTACTAGAGATTTATCGAACATTTAAGCAGGAAATTGCCAAGGAAAGGATCTATGCTAATACTCGGGGTAGTTCTTTACTGTTTGAGGCTAGGACGGGAGTACTGCGAACCAAGACGGGCTAAATACGAAGGGGTAGACACAGTATGCAGTGCGTGTGGAGAGGAAGAAGAAACTGCCGAACACTTGATAATGTTCTGTAAAGGGCTTCACCCTATAGTTCAGGATGATGGCGCAGAGTTTTTCAAAGCACTGGTGTTTAGGGACCGGGAGGGCAAAATAAACTTTAAGCGGGTAGACTTAACTTGAAGCAGGTTATCTGATTGGTGGCTAAAGTCAAGGCACAAGTGAAAATTAAACTCTTCACTGCAAAGTACGAATCCTCAAACTCACTTTTTAAGGAAAAAAAAATATAGTTTTTGGTTCATTAGGTAGTACGACTTGGTGGCGCTAGCCACCGCCCGATCTAAAGGGTACAGCCATATCCATCCATCCATCCATCCATCCACGAGTGAAGGTGGAGCGTTGAGTGAAGGGACGTTCTAGAATACGGGCCTTAGTGAAGAGAGGTTGGAGTCGACCCGCATTCAGTCGCACCCACCACATGGGTGTCCGAACTCCGGAGACGTAACTGAAGCCGAGCGTTCGCACCTCGTATACCTACTCGCACTTCGTCGTTGGTAAATGCTTTTCATCGCTTCGAGGTCCTCTCGCAGGCGCCCTTGCCTTTCATGTTTCCCGCCATTCCCTCGTGGTACGTCGTATCTTCGGCTAGCCACCGCTGCATCGCGGTCATTTGTTGGGCTATCTGTTGCCTTGTTCATTTTGAGTGAACCAGTGGTGAGTAGTCTGATTTATTGTTTATGACGACGATAGTTTCCGGATAGGCCGCACAGTGGCACATACCTGTTTGATGACGTGGGCAAGCGGCGAAACGTTGTGGCACGGCCGGGCTAGAGCTAGGAGCGGCGGGCAAGCGGAGAGCATGCCCTTTTATCGCGCAACTATAACAGTCATCTGGCTTGATGCTGGTACCTTTTCTGAAAACTCCACGATCGCTCAGTGAACTGAGAGCGCGGGGAAACACACACAAGCAGCGCCCGTGCTGTGCGCCTCTTAGCTTCTTGTGCGTGTTCCCTCGTGCTCCCAGTTCGCTGAGCGATTGTGAACTACCAACTAACCCACCTTTCCAACCTCGGCGATCGCCCCTGTTCTGTCAAGAATGCTATGTCACGCTGGTAACACGCATGGATTTATGGAAGTGCGAGCGCGCGATGAGAGGAAAGGCACGCCAAGTAAACAAGAAGACACCCTTTTTTACATCGCTCTTTGTTGGAGCGCATTTCTGTCACGCAAGTGCAATAGTAATCCACCTCGCGTGCTTTCCTTGCGTTATCACCGCGGCCCTGGCACTTTCTGGTCACGAACGGTGGCGTACACGCTATCAGTGTGAAATATATCATCAGAGGAAACTCGAGAAATCTAGACGATCATTGTTCCGTGGCTGAAATACACACCAAATACACGGCACATGTAACGGCGGCCACATGCTCCGACTGTCTTGTTCTATCCGTGAGCACTGTACGTTGGCCCGTTATTCCAAGTCGGAGTGATCGACGTGCTAGAGCGCTCAATATGATCTTTCAACATGGGTGTGCGTGGCTTCACGATCTCAAGTAAAGCGCATGGCTTCGAGTTGACTTTACTTCAACGACTAAATAATATTATCCCCAATTGATAAAAGCTGTTGCAATAAAGCCCAGTAACTTGTGAGATCACGTACTTTCGTGGTGCAAGTCATAAATGCGACCTTATCGGTAATGGAAGTCGCGCATCATCGACATATGTCAAACCAGCAATGACATCGACATGTTTTCTAGAAATCTATACGTATATGACTATATACACGTGGTCGTTGACTGTTTGAAGGCTTCTCCTTTACGCACAAATGGTCCTTCGCGCTAGCGAGCTTCCTGACGGCTCCGGCAGTCTGGTGCCAAGCGTCTGGCTGTGGCTGTATGGTGTCAGGACCTCCTGAAGGTATGTATTCTGCGAAGAGGCGAATGAAGGATTAGATTAGATTTGTGGGGTTTAACGTCCCAAAACCACCATATGATTATGAGAGACGCCGTAGTGGAGGGCTCCGGAAATTTTGACCGTTCTTTAACGTGCACCCAAATCTGAGTACACGGGCCTACAACATTTCTGCCTCCATCGGAAATGCAGCCGCCGCAGCCGGGATTTGAACCCGCGACCTGCGGGTTAGCAGCCGAGTACCTTAGCCACTAGACTACCGCGGCGGGGCGAGGCGAATGAAGGGAATTCTGTGGTCGGTGAACAAAGCAGAACTGATGAGGGCATATTCAAAACCGCAGAGGGCACATGGCTACCTCTGCAGACGTGCCACAATATTGATGTCAATTGCAGTGGGGATCACTGAAGAACTATGTCCCCAAGAATGAGGAGCATTGGTTACGTTTCCGAGATACTAGGGGAAATGTTGTGCGGTGGTGTCAACTGACACCGCCATGGCCGAAAGGGTTAATGGGACACTAAAGGCAATTATAAAGCCGATGTTGATTGTTGGAATAGCAGTCCATAAACCTAGTAGTGTTACTTTTGTGCCAAGAAAGGGCTTATTCTGAAATAAAATCACGTTTTAGTGACCCGCATCGGGTTAGCGCACTTCAATTTACCCGCCTCAAGAAGCAGTCCGACTCACGTCACTGTTGCCGTGTGCAACGTTGCCCGGCTTTACTGTGCGGTCACCGACACTACGAAAGCAGCGAGAGCCGCAGTAATATGGAGGAAGGAAAAAAAAAATGGCCCCGTATCTGCATGTTACACCGCAAATGTCGTCGAAAGACGATAGTCTTGCGTCTGGAGAGAGTGAACAAAACGTTTATTTGATGTTCTGCGCAAGAAAATCGGGGAATGGTATTCTGGAAGCGCTGAGTTAGAGTGCCTCGAGCGTGCAGCGAAGGCGAACGAGCGCATCAAGTCACGTCACACGTGAGACATGAGCGCAATCTGGCAGTTATCCTGAAAAACAGAGCGGGCGGCGTGCACGCCCGTCTCGGAGGTGGTAAGGTGTAGAACGCGAGGCGACGGGTAGGTCCCACCACCGTGTTATCTTAGCAAAACGTCGGAAACACTTGACTTTTCGTGCCAGCGTTGCACGGTCACCGCAGCATGATAAACGCTACGGTCCTTAAAATTGCTTATGTAGGCAACAGCACGTCAATATTATGTATGTGTATTTACATATTGACGTGTTGTTATGGTGCCTCAGATATGCGCAATAATTGCTTTTTAATTGACAATCGCACAAGTATGAATGCTGAACCTTGAGCAATATTGGTGGGCGCTGCGCATGGGGTCGGCCGTTTGGTCACATTGGTGCCGTTTAGGGTACCGTCAAGGGTGGACAAACAGACAAATGTACAGACAGGCAGACCAAAACTTTTGCGTCGAAGGTCCCCAAGAAAGACTATCGCCTTTAAAAAACTGTTTCCTTCATGCGCAGCAACAACAGCCATTGACCAATTTCCTGCCATTGACCGATTTCCTGCCATTGACCGATTTCCTGCCATCGAACAATTTCCTGCCATTGGCTCCGATATTGCAGACGCGCTTTGTCTCAAGTGAGCCCCGCTAGATGGCATGACATGTCTGCTGTGACTAAGCGAAAATTGAATTTTGAACCACTCGCGCCATTTTTCATAGTAACGTCTGGCGGTTCATTTTTTTTTTTCATGAATCAAACAGAAACGAACGAGCAGCATTTTATTGCGTCGTTTGATGCACGGAAGGTTCTTTATTAAGTGCTGCTTGATCTGCTTCTTTATTAAGTGCTGCTTGATTTATTAAGTGCTGCTTGATCAAGTGCTGAGTGATTGATTGTAGGCGGTTCGTGTGACGTCATCGGTATCATTTTAAAAATGCCCTACTGCGGCGCATGTATTCTTGTGCATTTACCTTAATATCTCAGTAAGTAGGGCACTGCTGCTGATAATATTGTCGTTTTAGATGTTGTCATACATTAAGCTTTAGCTCTGACGTAAATTGTTATTTGACTTCAGTGTCCCTTTAAATGCCTCATCAAAGGCGGAAATTGTATGTCGGCGTTCTACTGCGTCAACGCGAATGATTAAAAAACACAATGTGATGACCTCATAGATGGTCAAAATGTTAGATGTCATTGCGTAACGTGACATCAAACGATGACGTCGTGACTTGGTGAAAGGTGGGCCGATCATGGAGGCACTGCAAAACCACGTTATAGGCGCAGAGAGCTTTCGTAGAGCGGCCAGGGAGGGCGATTACGTAGACTGAGAAGAAAACGAGGAAGAAGATGACATTCGACTTCGAGTCGTTTTTGGCGAATTCTTAGGGTTCGATAACACATGTACCACCTTCTCCGACCACCACACTCTTCAAACGCCATACTAGCGTCTCACATAACTAACTAACTAACTAACTAACTAACTAACTAACTAACTAACTAACTAACTAACTAACTAACTAACTAACTAACTAACTAACTAACTGACTAACTGACTAACTGACTAACTGACTGGCTGACTAACTGACTGGCTGACTAACTGACTAACTGACTAACTGACTGGCTGACTAACTGACTGGCTGACTAACTGACTGGCTGTCTGGCTGACTGGCTGACTGGCTGACTGGCTGGCTGACTAACTAACTAACTAACTAACTAACTAACTAACTAACTAACTAACTAACTAACTAACTAACTAACTAACTAACTAACTAACTAACTAACTAACTAACTAACTAACTAACTAACTAACTAACTAACTAACTAACTAGCTAGCTAACTAGCTAGCTAACTAGCTAGCTAGCTAACTAGCTAGCTAACTAGCTAGCTAACTAGCTAGCTGACTAGCTAGCTAGCTAACTAACTAACTGACTAACTAACTAGCTAGCTAGCTAGCTAACTAACTAGCTAACTAGCTAGCTAGCTAACTAGCTAGCTAACTAGCTAGCTAACTAGCTAACTAGCTAACTAGCTAACTAGCTAACTTGCTAACTAGCTAGCTAACTAGCTAACTAGCTAACTAGCTAGCTAACTAGCTAACTAGCTAACTAGCTAACTAACTAGCTAACTAGCTAACTAGCTAACTAACTAGCTAACTAGCTAACTAACTAGCTAACTAGCTAACTAACTAGCTAACTAGCTAACTAGCTAACTAGCTAACTAACTTCACGAATGAGTCAATGAACGAACGAATAAGTAAACCTCACTCATATTGCGTCTAAGACGTTCAGATAGCTGTCTTCTAGCCCGGATGCGTTCTTCGGATCTTGTGGTGAGGCTGCAGTCAAGACAAATCGTGAGAATGCATGGCAGTCTTTGCCGAGGCGAAGTTACCTTCCTCGTGGAGATATAGGTCTTCGGCGAACGCCCTGACACTTCCGTAGAGGTCGTATTCTGCGCAGAAAGTAATGCGATCAACCCGTGTTAAAGGCTGCATGCGGCTGCAGGTTGCTTCTTTATTAGCGTTTTTTGCATCTGAGTGCATGCTTTTTAAAACGTCACGGCATGCCGATGAAGGTCCTACACACGCATTAATAATGCTAATTTTCCTATAATTAGTGTATTTTAGAAAGAGACTGTTGAAATAACTAAACTGTATTAATTAGAAGAACTTAGCTCAAAAGATTTGGACACGGCACGATCGCTCCCTGCATATATGTGGCTAAATGCGTCAATTTTTTGTTCCTGTTTAATAATTAGCTTTCACGTCCTAAAACAGGTGTGTTACTCTGCAAACTATACACGATAGCTAGCGTTGAAGCTAGGGCCTTGCTACGGCAAAGAGCACGCTGGGAAGTTCGTATTGGGAATGACCCTTCACGGGTTCTATACATGCGGCCATCTCCGACTACAGCAGAAATAAACCAAAATAACAATTATATTTCGTGTTCTGATACGCCTTCCAAGCTGTGCACATTTTACGCGGTTTCGACGATCGAAGTCATTGTTTGGTTCACTCTGCACGCTATGCGTTAAAGACAACGCATCACACGTTCTCGGGTCACAAGACGAGAACCAAACCACCTATTGACCATGTTATAACAGTCGTTAAGATATGTTTGTGTCGCATGTGTAGTTAAATAATGTGTAAATGTCTTTACGGTCTCACTTACAAGACTCGCGAGGGGGGCGGTGTGAGGACTATAATCGTACACGGACAGCGACAGCACAAACTGCTCAGAAGGCACGTTAATGCACATATAGACGTCCCCCGTGGTTGCATTGGGACCAGAGGATGCGTCTGCGCCCGCGTCAGGCATAAAACTCACGGATGGATGGATGGATGGATGGATGGATGGATATGGCTGTACCCTTTAGATCGGGCGGTGGCTAGCGCCACCGCCCAATCTAAAGCCCTTTATTACTGTGCCGTTTAACAGTGCCCCCTTTGGAATGTTGCAAGAATCCACAGCGTCAAAATTATGCCTCACCTCAACACAATTAACGTGTTGTTGCCGATTATTGCAATCGAGTAGTAACATGGAAGAAGGACATATAAAAGAAGAAAGAGCAGGTTCGGCTCGAGCAGTGGAGTAAACATGGATGGTCGTAGCCTAGTACTCTGGTCTCAATTACACGATATGTGTATTTACCAATACAAAAACAGCGCTAAAAAGACAGGACAAAGAAGAAACACAGAACACACTAAGACAGTAGTAGAGTACATATACGCTACCTGCAAAAAATAAACCCATTCGGTTGTCATAAAGCGTTGTGGTTTGTGTCCTTTCTTGGTTCAGTCTTTTCAGCGGCGTTTTCGTTATCAACTATCAATGTGCTTGTTTCACCGCATAACGGTTAAGTGCTGCGGCAAAGTTAGTTTTACGTAAACGAACTCTTGCGAAATGCGTACAAGTCGACCTATGCCGATGTATCCATGCGTACTGTGAATGCGTCCTCGTGAAATGTGAGGAGAAGAGCGAATTTAGTTGGCTGTCAGTAATTCCAAATGCCGTTGTTCATGCTCCTAGCGTCCTCTTTAATCGCTGTGAACATCGACGCGCAGTTTATTTCACGACTGGAGCACGGCCATCGCGCGGAATATGCAAGTGATTTATACTAGTGCCCTAATATTGTCGTAAAGTAACGCCATAAGGTAGTGCTGATGACCAAAAATTTGGCCCATACCTTTTCCGACCGATTCCTCTGGATGCGGGTAGACTAGCGTGAACAGCCTGCTGTTGTTGTCATTCACAGCCGCTGAAAATATACAAAAACAATAATATATATATATATATATATATATATATATATATATATATATATATATATATATATATATATATATATATATATATATATACACTCCGTAACTCTTCGTGGTTGAGTGCGGGTTTTCCTATCACTGACACCTCTGCCTGGTATTGCCGTGTACAACGCTGAAAAGTTTTAGCATAAGAGTGCAAATCCTTCCAAATTTATGAGGGACCGAAAAAACCAAATCGGTTTGGCATCTCCTGGAAATATTTATACCACGAGGACTCACGACTTCACGCTGCTCTGTGATAACCATCCGAAAAGTCACTTTGCACATTCTGTGATAGTAATGACGGGGCTGGCTGCATATAAGGGGCCGTTTTTCAACGAAAACTTCAGGTGTGAGAACAACGCATGTCCCGTCTTCATCTTGTCTTTTGTATTCGTTCTAGCACCACCCGCACTTCATTAAGACCAATATTCTAGTTTGTTATTCTGCAGGACAATGTGAAAAGAAGGTCGGGAATTTCTATTCGTTTACGTCGAGCGGCTCCATTCACCACGTGTATTTGGATCCTTTCCCCCTGTTACACGCTCACACAAGCACATGATCACGCACACAGTTTCGTACTCACTTTTGTTCGAGGTATCGTTATCTGGAAGAGTTGAAAAAGAAACGAAGTCAGAGCATGACCAGTCTTCGAATTTCGCAGTTTATACTGACTCAATAATATGGCGCGGCAGGTCGTTAAAGTTGTAAGACCTAAAACAAACAACGCAGAGATATATTGACCTAAGACTAACCATTTTAAACATGCAAAAGTGCTTGAAGTCGTGATAAACGTGTTGTTATTAAGGCGAAATTCTTAAATGCCTTGTCCCACGGGAAATTATACCGCCTGCGGTAACTGCCCCGCGTCGCCGGTGGGACGAGTTTCGCAAAAAAAAAAAAAATTGCGCGATGTCGTCATCATGTGACGTCATCACGGCGTCACAGATCGCAATATTGTGGGATGTCTTGCGACGTCACAAGTACTGGCGTCACGTAATGTGACGTAAAACCGTAATGCCCCTGTATAGCGTCCTCCTTTGGGCGGCGAAAGAAAAATCGGAGAATGCGTGACCTCAAGAGAAATTCATTAAATGAGAACGGCGCTAGGCACATGAGGTCATGACTCATGTTTCCCGCTTCCTTATACGCCGACTGAAAAGAAAAAAGAAGATGGCTTTAGCATTTTTGAAGTTTAGGTACATGCGCAAGGGACCCTAATATTTTTTTCCTGTGTTCATATTGCACCAACCCCCTCTGCGATACCATGAGGGTATACAACTAACTAACTAACTAACTAACTAACTAACTAACTAATTAACTAACTAACTAACTAACTAACTAACTAACTAACTAACTAACTAACTAACTAACTAACTAACTAACTAACTAACTAACTAATATCTAACTAACTAACTAACTAACTAACTAACTAACTAACTAACTAACTAACTAACATCTAACTAACTAACTAACTAACTAAATAACAAACTAAATAATAAATAAATAACAAACTAAATATTAAATAAATAAATAAATAAATAAATAAATAAATAAATAAATAATAAATAAATAAACAAATAAATAAATAAATAAATAAGCGAGCGACTTTAAAATCTCGCGGCTGAGAGGAGCGGGAAGTGTGACCGGCGCACCATCGTTTTGTTCGCGGCTGTCCCACAAGTTGCGGGTGACGATGACAATGACGGCGACACACAGCACGAGGAAGCCGAACGCTGCCCCCACAACCAGTGCGGTCATCTTGTACGAGACCGCGTCGCCCTGCAGCTGGTTCACGAAGCTGCAACAGACAGGACACGTTGTTTGACCAGAGGCGTGCACCAGGTTCCGCCGTAGAAGTTTATCAGACCAGACCCTCTTTAATCGACGTTATTGTGTGTCCGGGCTGAGCGTGGACGCGGCAGCGCTATTCCATCTAGTGTGGACGACTACAGCCATCTCGGGCTCCCACAAGTTTCTTCACCTATGCTTGCGCCACTACCCCCAATTTCACATTCCTTTCTACATACTGTGTACGTTTACACCCGCAGATACAACATATGTCATAAAATGCCCTCTTTAATTTAGAGCCCGGTCACATGATCTCCACACACTGATATCCTACTCAACACTGCATCCTAGCTCTGTCTCACTGCATCGTAGCTCGTGTCTGTATGCGCAATATGCCCAATTAGGTGAGGATCCCCCCGCAAGCAAAACACGGAGATTGCCACTCACCCTGCGACACCCGCCCTTACCACTTCTCTCCGCGTCTTCCTTTCCCTCCTCACTAATTATCTCACAAGCTAGATCATTTCACTACCTTTGCCCGTCTCACCACGCTTCTATACAAATTCTCTGTTCTTACGTACTTTCAAGATATCCGCATCTTACACCAGGTGTCTGCCAATCGTGGTTTCACGACCCCACAAGTCTCCTATACAGTGCGCTAGCCATGGTTCACTGCTGCATTGCAGAGCCACTGCTTGTGGACGCCAAAAGCGGGTGGTGACGACTGACACAAGAATCACAGCACGGGTAACAACAGCTCGCTCTCGGCGCATCTGACTAAAAAGGTGGCCCACTACGGCGTATTGTTCTTCTGGCTCCTTACAATGGTAACATTTTCGCAAATCTGACGAGCTTGCCTTCTCCTCCAGCACCCCCGGCCGGCTGCAGCATCCTCACGGCTTACACCCCTGCGATCTTGTCGTCACCACTGCCGCCCCTTGCATATGTGACTTTCACCCCACCAAATGTCGGCACAACTTCATTGCACATCCGCCTAATCATTTCCATTGCTAATAAACGTAAACCGAATTTCAACATCTCCGCTTTAAACCCTTACAAATTCTTCCAAAATTCTACACCCTGGCTAAGTGGCTAAGGCACTCGGCTGCTGTCCCGCAGGTCACGGGATCGAATCCCTACCACGGAGGCCACATTTGCGATGGAGGCGAGAACTCTTGAGGCCTGCGTGCTTTCATATAGGCGCACGTTAAAGCACACCAGGTGGTCTAATATTTCGGAGCCCTCCACTACGGCGTCTCTCATAATCATATGGTAGTCTTGCGACGTTACACCCCAAAATTATTTGCCCCGCCGCGGTGGTCTAGGGGCTAAGGTACTCGGCTGCTGACCCGCAGGTCGCGGCATTGAATCCCGGCTGCGGCGGCTGCATTTCCGATGGAGGCGGAAATGTTGTGGGCCCGTGTGCTCAGATTTGGGTGCACGTTAAAGAACCCCAGGTGGTCGAAATTTCCGGAGCCCTCCACTACGGCGTCTCTCATAATGATACGGTGGTTTTGGGACCTTAAACCCCACATCCATCAATCAACACCCGAAATTATTATTATTAACATTTTTTATTAAAACAATGATAAGATCACGAGGAACGCCATGGAAGAGAGGTCCGGAAATTTCGGTGTTATTTTACATGCACTGACATCGCACAGTGCAGGGGCCTCTAGCGTTACGCCTCCATAGAAATGTAAACGCTGGCGCCGGGTTCGCGATGCTCGGGACAGCCGACGAGGACCGTAATGATTTCACGGCCAAGGCAGACATGGCTCTTAGAAACCACGATAAAGCAAACAACAACAACACACAACAACAACAACAACAACAACAACAACAACAACAACAACAACAACAACAACAACAACAACAACAACAACAACAACAACAACTACTACTACTACTACTACTACTACTACTACTACTACTACTACTACTACTACTACTACTACAACAACAACAAAAACAACTACAACAACGCATGTCCACGGTGGTCTAGTGGATAAGGTACTCGGTTGCTGACCCGCAGGTTGCGGGATCAAATCCCGGTCGAGGCGGCTGCATTTTCGATGGAGGCGAAAATGCTGTAGGCCCGTGTGCTTAGATTTGAGTGCACGTTAAAGAACCCCAGGTGGGTAGAAATTTCCGGAGCCCTCCACTATGGCACGTGTCATAATCATATATGGTGGTTTCGGGACGTTAAACCCCACATCCATCAATCAACACGCGAAATTATTAGTATTAGTATTTTTTAATAAAACAATGATAAGATCATGAGGCACGCCGTGGAAGAGAGGTCCGGAAATTTCGGTGTTATTTTACATGCACTAACATCGCACAGTGCAGGGGCCTTTAGCGTTACGCCTCCATAGAAATGTGAACGCGGGGGCCGGGTTCAAACTCGCGACGCTCGGGACAGCTGACGAGGGCCGTAATAATTTCACGGCCAAGGCAGACATGGCTCTTAGAAACCACGATAAAGCAAACAGCAACAACAACAACAACAACAACAACAACAACAACAACAACAACAACAACGCATGTCCACGGTGGTCTAGAGGATAAGGTACTCGGTTGCTGACCTGCAGGTCACGGGATCAAATCCCGGTTGAGGCGGCCCAGAAAAAAAAAAGACAATATATGGTAGAAGTGCGAAAATGCGACGGGTACTCACTTTTGGCGATAGGCCGTGCACGCCTGGAAGATGGAGTTGGCGACGGCGCGCTTTTCTCCTCCGGCATCCTCATCGCTGTCCTGTGAGGTAGGACAAGGTGGCGGTGCGACCTCTGCTGGCTCCGGGGCTCCCTCGCCGGAGAACACCTCCGTCTGGGTTTTCATCTTGCCAGCGTCGGCAAACGCTTCCGCTGGGTCTCTGGCATCGTTGTCGGACATCTTCACAAAGCAGCACATGCGTACACAGCACCGTACTTCGTCTTACAGTACGCCGATGCGATGAGGAAGCTCGAGAAATTTTCGCGTAGGATGAAGAATCGGCACAGAGCTTTGTGGGACACGACTCAAGCCTAAACGTATCGGTCCAGTACACTGTTCTGACTGCCACGTCAGAACACACGCAAAGCTAACAAAAAACAATAAAAAACACAGCATATCTAGGGTGAAGTAGTTCATTGTTGATTACCATTGGCACAGATATTCCTCCCTCCCCCCTCATCTACCTAACATTTTCAGTCTTCCATCTGTGCCGTGTTCGTGCTGGGTTTTCAAGAGTAATTCACGCGTATATACACGGGCACACATAAAAATGCAACGCGTGCTTGAACATACACAAAAAGGGGTCTCCGCCTCCCCCTCTGCGGTAATTTATTTCTGGCTGCGCCCCTGTTCATTACTGTCAGAGGCCCTTGACGAGTTGGGGCAAAAGAGCTGAAACAACACTTTTATCTAATGGCTGCTACTATAGCGATTAGGAGAGAGAGAGAGAGAGAGAGAAACAACTTCATAAAAAAAGTCCGCTCAGTTATTCGGGTATTCGGGCGAATATTCCCGCCTAGATGTCGGCCACGAGCTTTGAGCTATGGCGACTGTCTCGGCCCGCTGGACGCCCACAGTTGGTTATTTAGGGCATGGCTGAGGAGTGTACTCTCCCAGCGCGTTCGGTTCGAGGCTGCTTCGCCCTCTGAAGCCCACCTCTGTCACTCCCATAACATATGTTCCGATGTTTCCCTGGCCTCACCAAACTTGCAGCGTGATGAATAAAGCTTCGGGTAACAGAGAATTGAAGATCATCGGGTTTTGAAACGTTGTGGTCTGAAGCTGTCACCGCCTGCTTTTTGTTCAGTTTTTGGTGCGGTGGCGGAAATCTGCACCTGGCCAGTCTGCAATGCTGTGTAACATCCTTGAAACTGCATGGTGAGGCGATCCTACCACTCCCACTTCGCACCAGATGTCGCGGCCGAGCCGGCGGCGACGGTGGCAACTCGGTTCTTGTGCGAGGCTGGCGCTTCAGCTCAATGTAAGCGGTGAGAGCATAATCAATCTTGAAGGTACGATTCGCCTGCGGATATGGGTCGAAACCGTGCTTTTTTGATGGGAGTCCACAGTAGATGCCCAAGCGACACCGTCCACTCTTTCTCTCCCATCCCCGTGCCGGCGCCTTGAGCCGCGCCCATCAGCGTTCGCGAGTGACCCTTCCCGCATAGAATGTACGACTGCGTGGGTTGATGTTACAGATTTGAACTTTGTACGCAACATGACGACGACGGCGAAAATGCGCTTTGTGAGTCCATATAATTGCTATCGCAATGAATTATATTTCGCCATTAGGCATGGCGAACCGGCAGCCGTACGACAGCCCTATGAGGTCCATGTATGTCGTTGCCCGCGTGACTGGGCCGCTGTGGCACTTCGGTTGGGAGTTTGCTGTTCCTGAAGTGAAGCTTGGGGGTGGTAAATGTGAACGGAGAAGCTCACCTTTCTCCTCACAAGGCCGTTGTTGTGTCAGTCGGGCACAGCGTGATGTGGCTCAGCGAAGATGATAATTGTTCTCAGCTACAAGGAACATACCCACTGTGTAATGGAGTCTCATTTGGTCAAGCAATGGTTGGAAGTAGGAAACAGAAGTTTGTTGAGGACACTAAAATGAAATAAATAGATAAAACAAAAGTATGAGAAAAAGGAAGAGAGAAAAGATAAGAACAAGGTTCTATAGTGTTTAGTCAAGTACAACAATCATTCTGAAATGAACTATTAAAAAATGTTTTAAAGTGTGCAGAAAAATACCATTGTGTAAAAGAACTAAAAGCACAGATAAACAGTTGGTTGACTTTAAGATGAAGAACAAAAAAAAGAATAAGATTATCTCGATAACCGTTTTGTTTACTGTACAAGCCTGAATACTGCGCAGTAAGTACATCTGGCGTCAAGAATTTAATGTAAAAGTCATAAATGATTCCACAAAAATATCTTAGCCCAGATTAACAAAGAAAAATCTCGAGAAGTTCTTCCTCCTCTTTTGAAGAATGGTCAAAGGGTCAAGAAAAGTAGAATCAGATTAATTACATCCAGGTATGATACGAAATCATGGTACGGCGAATATACAGTTTGTTTCAAGACATGACGCTTATCCACTTCGAAAATTTGCATGAAATGGTTCACCCCTGAGCTGCTTTATAAAAAAATGGCAGCATATCCACGGAGTGACTGATGGAGAGTGGGGCGAAGCATTCGTCCGTCCATGCGTCCGTCTGTGTTACCGTCCATTCGTGTGTTCGTGCGCCCGTCCCTGCGTTCGTTCATGCACCCGCCCCTGCGTTCGTTCATGCGTCCATCCATGCATCTGTCTGTGTGTCCGTTCGTCCATCTATTCAACACTCAAAGTCACACAATCTCGCATCTTTTTATCATATATTCCCCATATAGAAGCACCGCCATTCAGTGGACATTCCAAGGACTAAACGAGAGGTGGCACACGCACACTTTCTTACGGCTTGCGCTTCGGGTCTACTTCCCACCTTCAACCACCTTGAGTTCATGGTATATACTAGTTCACTGTATTCATTGCACTGCGGCCCAACACTCGCTAAACCTTTCGAGAACCAAGGAGGTTACGTCCAGCGAGTATAACGTAGCAACCTTTTCCTGTCAGATAGTGCTCAATGTACATGCCAGTGGCTGCTAACGTGAAATGAGAGACAGGAGGATTCAGCTTTTAATTTCTTACGGCTTGCGCTTCGTATCTGCTTCCCCCCTTTAACCACCTCGAATTCATTCATGGTATATACTAGTTCATTGTATTCATGGCCCTGCGGCTGCACGCTCGCTAAACCTTTATAAAACTAAGGAGGTTACACCCAGCGAGTATAATGTAGCAACCCTTTCTTGTCCGATAGTGCTCAATGTACATGGCTGCTAATGGGGATCGCAGCGTGCGCGTTGACTGAAAGCCGAATGCCCCTGTCTCTCATTCCCCATTAGCAGCCATTGGCATGTACATTGAGCACTATTTTTTATTGTTAAACAATGCACAGAAGAAATCTCTCACTGGCACCAGCTTGGAGGTCAAATGTTATACCTATTTCGGGTATGTGCCACTGGTGGTTACGTACTACGAGGGACGCACAAGCCACGCCATAAGGAGCTTCGCCCCTAAAAATGCAATGTCATGACCAAATGTGAGTCACCTTATATGTTTGCATAGTTCCTACCGGAGCAAGCGTAGACCAATGAAATGGTCCGCACATGGGTCTAAGTTGCCCGTGTCTTCAGGGAAATGATTAGGAATGATAGCTCGCACGAAAACCAATTGATACAATGTGAGTGCATGTACAGGTACTATTACCTAACCCACAGAGACAGTTTGAAGTTGTGGCGTTGGGCTGATAAGTACAATGATCCGGGTTCGTTTGCCAAATCACGATCTTGGTTTCGTTTTATTTACAGTGCGATAGCGTGGAAATTGGCGTCTTTCTTTTTTTCCTTCAGCGTTAAGTGAAGTCTCTGAACGCTGTCAGATGATCAACCCATGACCATCATGATTCTTGTAGTTGCTGCCAGGTTGTCATAGTGTATCAATCCTAGATAAAAACAAAGAAACTTTATTTATTGACCAGAATTATTTGACTACAGTTAAATTAACGTTTAATGTTTGGCAGCCTCCTCAATACAATTAACACAACTATCTGAGTCAGAAACCCTGTCAACGAGCCATGGCTTGTTCTCAGGGTATATGCGTCATCAGTAGATCATATACCTCACTTAAAAACATAGACAGAAAGATGAGGAGAAATAACCAACAAGAGGCTGAGCATTCGCTGATGGAATGTACACAAACGCAGACACAACAGGGATGCTCTGTTAAGGTCGCGTTACTATTGCAGACTGTGTGGAAAGATGTCGCGTACTCTGTCAACGAGCCATGGCTTGTTGTCAGGGTATATGCGTCATGAGTAGATCATATACCTATGAAACACGATCTTCATATATGCGTCGTCAATAGATCATATACCTATGAAGCACGATATTCATAGGTCTTCATAGCGCAGTCCTTTCGTTGGAGCCTCTAGCAGTGCAACAGAAAAAAAAGTGTTGTATAGCAAAATGGCTTTACAAATGAACAACTGTTCCCGCAACACAGCTGTGTTTCAGTGGAATGCCAGTGGCCTTAGGTCCAAAAGCACAGACTTTAGGAAGCTGGTTACTCAGTATAGCTTCCCCGTTCTGTGTCTAAATAAAGCCAACGTTGGCCCTGACTTAGGATTTCTAATAATGACACATATGCATCAAGAAGAAATCCAGACTTGAGTAGGGCACTGTTATGCGTACGACGCGACATACCCTATTTTGTTTTATACTCGTCGGACTCAGACGTGCCGGAATTTGTAGGGTGCGAAATTGAATTCCAGAAACTTACCATCACCGTAATTTGTGTTTATTTACAACCATCGACACGTATATCTGAATCATCTCTGGTTCACTTATTGGGTAAAGCCTAGGGACCTGCCTTCATCTGTGGAGATTTTAATGACGCAATACCACGTGGGGCAGTACTCATACCGATTCACGTGGGAAAACACTTGAAAAAGCAATTGATCGATGTGGTCTTGTTGTACTGAATGATGGATCAGTAACGTTTTTAAGAGGTTATTATTATGCCAGCTGTCTAGAGTTGGCTGTAGCCTCCCCTGACATTACACGAGTTATCAACTGGTGTACATATCTAGAAACACGAGGGAGTGACCATTACACAATTCTCATGCAACTCCCAAGAATGCAAGTGCAAACGACCACAATGATTTCAAATCTAACTGACTGGAAACTATTTCGTGAATATACTGGACGTGACTTGATGGGAGTTAATGAGCTGGATACATTTATGTTCTGCATTAAAAGCAGTTGCTCCGGTGCGACAAGGTTTACAGCTGTCCCAGCAGGCCACTCCAGTGTAGATGCAGACTATGAGCGCCTACGAGCAATTAGAAGACGAGATGAACGTCGCTATCACCGCATTGGGAAGCTAGAAGATTACAATAAGAGTCAAGCCACACACATACAATCTAACCGACACATGCAAACGCTAGGTCGGAAAAAATGGCATGATTTCTGCAATTCATTGGCCCCATTTACTCCACTTCCGAAAATCTGGCAAACAATCACTGCTTTAAGTCATCCAGTATCCTAGCGAAACCCATTCAAAGCATTGGCGATATCTCTTAGATTATCCGAACGTGATGTTTCTAATAAGTTTTGCACAATGCTGACTGGAACTGGGCAATTGGTTCACAACACTACTGCACTGACTAATTCTGTAGAGCAGCAAATCCAAGATGCACACGCTTTCTCACATGCTCAACTGGATAACACGTATTCTTCACTAAAGTTGTGTACTACTCTATCACTAACCCACGTAAGAACGGCTACCGGTGCCGACAACATATCGTACAGTGTTCTGAAAAATCTAGGACTCAACGGCATGCCAGTTCTTCTACGGATATATAACGACATGTGGACGAAGGCGTACGTTCCAAGGTGTTGGAAGGTCGCGAGAATCGTTCCACTGCTGAATCCCGGTAAATCACCGCTTTCGCTTGGCTCATTCCGACCAGTCAGCCTCACTAGCTGTGTATCTAAAGTCATGAAAAAAATGGTCGACAGAAGATTACAGTGGTGTATTGAAGCTAACAACTCTTTTCCAGAACAGATGGCTGGCTTCAGACGACGATGATGCACCATGGACTGCGTCTTCGACCTCGTTAAATTTGTAGAACATGAGACGAGCTGTGGAAACGTGGCTGTTGTGGCGTTCATAGATATTAAGAAGGCGTTCGACTCTGTGAGCCACCTTTCTGTGCTGCACGGGCTTACCTCAATAGGGGTTCATGGTCGCGTATATTTCAATGGATCGCCAACTTCCTGCGCAACAGACAAATATACATTTCAACCCATAACGGAGACAGCGATCGCTTCAACATGAGCAGAAGTGTACCCCAAGGAAGCGTTCTAAGTCCGCGTCTTTTCAATGCTGCAATGGCAGGTCTTCCATAAGTGCAGCCTGAAGCCTTGAACATATCCATGTATGCAGACGACATATGCATATGAACGTCCCACAAATCACCAGAAGTGATGGAAAATCGGCTTCGACAAGGGCTAAATGCAATAGGTGATTATCTCAAAGTGCGAGGCATGCAGATTTCTCACGTCAAGTCTGTAGTTCTGCCGTTCACGAGAAAGACGGTGAAAAACTTCAAGCTTATTGTGGATGGCCAGAGAATCGAATTCGCACGAAAGCATCGCTTCCTTGGCGTTACCTTAGATAGCCAACTCAAATGGAGTCAGTATATTGCTGATCTAGAAAATCAAGTGAACTGCACCATAAATGCTATACGTCGCATTGCGTGAACAAAATTAGGCGGTACATCAGCGTCTCTACTCCACGTCCACTGTGCACTAATCCGACAGAAAATTGCCTACTCTGCGCCAGTTCTCCACAAGATCTCTCAGACGTCTCTACACCGACTTCAGCTGTTGCAAGCACGACGCTTACGCATATGTCTGGGGGTTCCACAGGCAACATCAAGTTCTCTGACACTTGCAGAGACAATAGAACCCAACTTTATAGTAATTACAAATGTGGAGACATGTAGGCACCTCTTTCGACTACTTACGCAACACCCTTCACATTCTCTCTTATCCAACATCGTGAACCATGCCGGAGCGCAAATACACCACGCGTACCAACAGTACATTTCCTGGCTTCCTGTGTCGACACATTGGCCACTGGACCAAAACTACCCGCCATGGCTGCTTGAGCTACCAACTATTGAAACGTCAATAGAATGACTTCGCAGCAAACAAGAAGTGCCAATCATTGCCGCACAGCAGTTCGCATCACATAATCTGTTTGACAGGTACCAAGGATACACTCACGTGTACACTGACGGCTCTGTCATCAAAGAGACAGTGACATCAGCATTTAAAATTACGGAATTGCACGAAGAATATGCATGTTGGTTGGGCCACCTCTCCTCTTTAACAACGTCCGAGCTTGTAGCGATTTCGCAAGCCATAATCATCATCATCATAATCATAAGCCTGACTACATCCACTGCAGGACAAAGGCCTCTTCCATGTTCCGCCAGTCAACTCGGTCTTTTGCTAGCCTTAAGCTTTATTAAACTGTCAACGACACCGAAAAAATGGATGGTAATTACAGACTCTCTGGCAGCACTCGCATGTGTGGCAAATGCCACTTCAAGACACATTGGTGTGCCTATAGTATACGCTATAATAAAAGAGCTTTCAGAAGCTACGAAGTCGAATAATCGAGTGGCATTTCAGTGGGTTTCCAGTCACTGCGAAATTAAGAGAAATGAAATGGCGGATGAGTTGGCGAAAACCGCTCATAATTCTACGCAAACGTGCCTCATTCCGGTATCTCAATATGATGTAAATAGATTTTTAAGAACAACAAAAGGTGAATTATGCCTGTCCGCCTGGTTCACAGAGAAAACAAAGGAATCGATCCTATATTCTGTTGATCCTAATCTTGAATACCAATTAGACCGTGACCTCCCAAGACGTATCGACACACTTATGCATCACCTACGACTTGAAACTGCTTACACAAAGCACTTCCTACTTCGTATTCAGCGTGCAGCATCGTCAGCATGTTCATGCGGCTACGACGACAAGGATGCCTGTCACCTCTTGCTCGACTGTCCGAAACACGACACACACCGAAGCCGACTAGAACAGGAACTCCATGAGTTAGATCCCGAGCGGCCATTTGCGATCAAAAAAATTCTAGGTCCATGGCCATCCAAAACAAATGGCAAAGCAATGAAGGTGCTGCAACACTTAATTCGAAGAAACGAAGATATTTATTTATTTTTTATTTTATTTGACAATACTGCTAACTCCTGGTGGAGTCGCCGCAGAGTGGGGTTACAATAAAAAATGAAGACAATACAAAGCAAAGAACCAACACAATTAGTTAAACAAAACAGGCGCACAATGTGTAATGTACAGGCGCACAATGTAAACAGGCGCACAATGTATAAAGAGAAAACCAGAAACAAAAACGGACACCCATTCAGGCCGAAATATAAGGCGAAAGGCAAGCAATGCATAAGAAAGGAACTCCACACAATCAACCGGCAAGCAATGAATCGAACAATTCCACACTGTTGGCCTCAACGGTGGGTGCATCCAGGGCGTTCCACTCATCGATCGTTCGCGGAAAAAAGAATACTTAAAAACATTATTAGCCGATTGATATGGAGTGATTGAAAAACAATGTCGCATTCTGGTATCATAACCTGTTGAAAAATGCACATAATTGGATATACTGCCGTTGAGATGACCTTTAACTATTTTAAACATAAACGTAATCGTGCGATTTTATTCCTCGCCGAAGTGTGCTTCAGATTAGCCTTAGCCACTAAGCCTGAGACCGAGACCCTATCGTAGCGATTGAAAATAAATCTTACGGCTTTGTTTGGACTCTTTCTAGCTTATTAATATTAGATTGTGTAAAGGGGTCCCAAACAATATTAGCGTATTCTAGAATAGGTAAGACAAGTGTTTTAAATGCTATAAGCTTAGTATCACAAGAAGAATGACGAAGGGAGCGTTTTAAGTAATGCAGTTTCGACATTCCTTTGTTAGTGATCTCTGTTATATGATCATTCCAGCGCAGGTCGCTACGAATGTGAAGACCAAGGTACTTGTAGTGCTCGACGCGAGATAGGATGGTACCGTCAATTGTGTAGTCAAATGAGTGTATATGTGTTTATTTGCGATAGACATGACAACACTTTTCTTAAGATTTACTGACATTTGCCATGTATTGCACCATTGAAAAAGCTGATGAAGTTCCCTGTTCAGTTGCAGTTGATCATTAATAGAGTTAATAACGGAGTAAATTACACAGTCGTCCGCGTACAACCTAATTTTTACATTACAATTGTCAGCAATATCATTGATGTAGAGTAAGAATAATAATGGTCCTAACACCGATCCTTGGGGTACTCCCGAAGAAACCGGAAGCATGGTTGAAGTAGCTTGATTAAACGAGACACACTGTTTTCTAGAAGTTAAGTAAGACTCTATCCAGTTACAAATTGTACTATTCTTTAAGATGTGCGAAACTTTAAGTAGTAGTTTTGGGTGCGACAGTTTATCGAACGCCTTGGTGAAATCCAGAAAAATAGCGTCAATTTGAGTATGATTGTTGATCGCCGAAGCAAAGTCATGAATTACCTCAACTAGTTGCGTGACGGTGGAGAACCCATGCCTGAAACCATGCTGTGCAGGTGATAAAACTGAGTTGGCTTCCAAGAATTTCATAACATGCTTGTAAATTACGTGCTCCAATAGTTTACAGCATGTACAGGTGAGGGCTATTGGTCTGTAATTGGCTATCAGGTGTTTATCGCCTTGCTTATGTAGGGGTTTAACTATCGACGTCTTCCAGTCATCAGGTAAAAGACCAGTGGACAGAGATAAGTTATAAATTAATGTAAGATACTTGGCGCACCATAGCGCGTACCGCTTTAAAACGCATTGGGTATTTCATCTGGACCCGGACTTTTTTTTATATTCAGGTCTAACAATAAATTAAGTACCCCAGATTCTGATACATCTAAATTTTCTATAGGGGGCAGATCACTAAATTTTTTATAAAAAGGGGAGCTTCCATCATCTGTGACAAATACAGATTTGAAGTAATCATTAAATTCACTGGCAATTACAGTAGCATCAGAGGTAGAAGCATTATTTACAATGAAGGTATCACAGTTTGAGATCACCGGTTTTATGAACCTCCAAAAAGAGGCAGGGGACTCTTTTATCATTTTACTCAGCCTAACATTGTAAAAATTATGTTTCTCTTCTCGCATCTTAATTTTAAGTTCTTTAGATACACTTAAGATTTGATTATGAATATTTGTGTTATGGTGGAGCTTTTTTTTAGCTTTCTTCAAACGCTTAACCTTCCTTTTTAAATGAATAATGTCCCGTGTAATCCAAGGATTGGATACGTTAGTTTTTTTAGTTCTAAGGGGTACAAAAAGTTGTATGCAAGCATGGACCATGTTTCTAAATTTTACCCACAAAGCGTTAACATCACATGTGTGAACACTGCGAAAGAAATCGTCGTAAGATGATTCCAACATTTCCAAAATAGATACATCATCAGCTCTTGCAAAGTCATGAAAACTTATAACCTTAACATGTTTCGTCGCCTTTAAAGAAGGAAACTGTACAAGCACCGCATGATGGTCGGAGATGCCATCAACTATATCACACTCAATAGTTCCCGGAATGTTGCTTCGAACAAAAACGAGATCCAGAATGGATTTAGACTCACCGTGAACACGTGTACAATCCTTAACTATTTGTCTTAGATCAAAGCGAAACGCAATGTCGATAAGTTCTTCACCACACACTATATCATTATTAGTAGCTGAAAATGTATTCCAGTCGATTCCCGGCAAATTAAAATCACCGCAAAGAATAAGATATGTGACGACTGCTGAGCGGACTAAAGTTAAAAGTGAGCGTGGCGTCTACGTGTTTGTTCTGCCCATAGGAGAACGTTCGCTCTCACCCATGTAGGATTGTATATATTTATATATGCTATTGTTTTTTGATTTTCTTTATTTGTACCAATCAAGTGGAAAGGGGTAGCCGTCGCAAGGTAACGGTCACAAAAACTCCTTCGTTTATTTTCTATTTCAATAAAAAATCATATACTTCACTTAATACATACACAGAAAGGAGAGGAGAAATAATCAACAAGAGGCTGAGCACTCACTGATGGAATGTAAACAAACGAAAACACAACACGGATGCTCTGTTAAGGTCGCGTTACCATTGCAGACTGTGTGGAAAGATGTCGCGTATTCAAGACCCGAGCCTTACACCAAGAACGTCCTTTAATTCTACTGCTCGTGCCTAATTTTTTTCTTTCTTCGGTTCTCCTGCTTGTTGTCGCGCAGTCGCAATCATGGGCAACATACTCCCAAGGGGCCAAGATGATCACGAGGCAGTTGAGTCACGCTGGCTTGCCTCCAGAATGCATAAATTTTGAACGGGTCGTTTTATGGTGTGTCCTGATGCTAGTAAAAGGGTGCAGACTCGTGCGATGCCATCCCTTCCCGGGTGCACTGCCAGAACCTTTCCCAGTTTCCATAGTAGCGGACGTGTGCCTTCATTGTGCGCAAGCACCACGTCACCTTCGCAAAGTCGAGGTAGTTAACGATGAGGCGCGTTGTGTGTGGATCGAAGTAGAAGAAGGTAGGACCGCTTCCATCGGCTGCATAGCTCCGCTGTAAGACGTTCACGAAAGCGCGCGCGACATAGCAGGTGCTCTCTCACTCTAAGGCAAAATTACCCGAAAAAGGAGTAACGTAGCCCAATAGGCGCGCGCGATGAACGGATAGACCATTGAGGAGCAACCACAGAGGGAAACGTGTCGCGTGCAAATCACTTAGTCTCTAAACACGCCCCAAAGCACGGGGGAAGGAAAGGTAGGAGAGGGCATGCCGGCGCGCTACGTGAAAAATGTGGAGGAAATGGCATCATGGCGGCCATATTCACTGGGCACCATAGCAGCGTTGTTATGGTTACGTGTTGCGCAGTGGAGCTGGTTTAGCAGTGAGTGGCCGCGGCTGGCGGCGGCATGTGTGCCTCCCTAGGCCTCGTGCTGAGCCGTGGCAGACAATATTGTCACGGGGTCGTGACGTGGCCGAAGACAGGGGACTTCGTGTTAGGATTTACCTGTTTATTTGGGCGAACCTGTGCCCGGTAAACTGAAAGTCCAATTACAGCAGCAGTCTCGCACAGATAGCAGTCTCGGACTGATAGCGGCGAACGGAGCGTCGGCCTTCGATCAACAACTGACAAGCGGCGAAGCGCGTCGGCATTTATACTCTTGCCGTCGAATGTTCTAGCGTTATCGCTGGCGGTGGCGTAGCTTCCAGAACAATCTGTACCGTTCGCACAGTGGGCGTGATCTTATCGAAATGATCTACTACAGTCCGGCACCTTCTAGAAAACTGCAGGCGCGGTTTGCGCTGAGAATCATGCGGTGTTTTCGGACGATAACAAAAACTTGGGAAATGGAACGTGGCATTGCCCCCCTCTGAAAAAAGGCATCGTCCCGATGCTTTAACTAAAGATGAAAGTACAATAATAATGCAAGAAAGTACAATGAATAAATTACGGTACAACAAAAAAAAACACTAGTTCAGTTTGTTAACGCGCATGAAACGGCTTGAGGCGCGCGACATGCACGACTTCAGGTCGCGATCGGCGTCGTTGAGAGTTCGTGATGCCGTCGGGGACAACCTCGTAATCAAGTGGGCCGAGACGTCGAACCACCCTGTACGGTCCGAAGTACCGTCGCAGAAGCTTTTCACTTAGTCCACGTCGGCGTATCGGCGTCCACACCCAAACACGTTCACCGGGCTGGTATTCCACGAAGCGTCGTCGAAGGTTGTAACGGTGGCTGTCGGTCGTCTGTTGATTTTTGATACGGAGACGCGCAAGTTGTCGGGCTTCTTCGGCGCGTTGAAGGTACTCGCTCACATCGAGGTTTTCTTCGTCGGTGACGTTGGGTAACATGGCATCGAGCGTCGTTCCCGGGCTCCTTCCGTAGACCAATTTGTATGGCGATATCTGCGTCGTCTCCTGCACCGCCGTGTTGTATGCGAAGGTCACATACGGAAGAATGGCGTCCCACGTCTTGTGTTCGACATCGACGTACATTGACAGCATGTCGGCGATCGTCTTGTTAAGCCGCTCGGTGAGGCCGTTGGTCTGTGGGTGGTACGCTGTCGTCCGGCGGTGGTTTGTTTGGCTGTATGCCAAGATTGCTTGAGTTAAGTCGGCAGTGAATGCCGTTCCTCTGTCGGTGATAAGGACCTCTGGGGCGCCATGACGTAGGACGATATTTTCGACGAAGAATTTGGCTATTTCGGATGCACTGCCTTTTGGCAGGGCTTTTGTCTCGGCGTAGCGGGTGAGGTAGTCGGTAGCTACCACGATCCACTTGTTTCCGAAAGCCGACGTCGGGAACGGCCCCAGTAGGTCCATACCAATCTGCTGGAAAGGTCGGCAAGGTGGATCAATTGGCTGCAGAAGTCCCGCTGGCCTTGTCGGCGGTGTCTTGCGTCGCTGACAGTCCCGGCATGTTCTCACATAACGAGTGACGTCGGTGGTAAGACGTGGCCAGTAGTACCTTTCTTGTATCCTCGCGAGCGTGCGAGAAACACCGAGGTGCCCTGCCGTCGGATCGTCGTGAAGGGCCTGCAGGAGTTCTGATCGCAGAGCTGAAGGCACCACAAGAAGGTACTTAGCTCGAAGCGGTGAAAAGTTTTTCTTTTGTAAAAGACCGTTTCGTAGAAAGAACGACGCAAGTGCGCGCTTGAATATCTTCGGGACTTCGGCGGTCCTGCCTTCGAGGTATTCTATTAGGGCCTTAAGTTCCGGGTCGGCCCTCTGTCGTTCAGCGAAGTCGTCGGTAGTTATCGTTCCTAAGAAGTAGTCGTCATCCGGGTCGTCGGGTAGCGGTTGGTCGACAGGCGCACGAGAGAGACAGTCGGCGTCGGAGTGTTTTTTGCCGGACTTGTAAATGACAGTAATGTCATATTCTTGAAGTCTCAGGCTTCATCGTGCGAGGCGACCTGAGGGGTCCTTCAAGGTGGCTAGCCAACACAATGCGTGGTGGTCGCTCACAACTTTGAAGGGCCTGCCGTAGAGGTAGGGGCGAAATTTCGACGTAGCCCAGATGATGGCGAGGCACTCCTTTTCTGTTGTGGAATAATTTGCTTCTGCTTTGGATAGCGATCGGCTGGCGTAACTAATAACCCTTTCAAGTCCGTCAGCCCTCTGCACAAGAACGGCGCCAAGACCTACGCTACTTGCGTCAGTATGTATTTCTGTCTCGGCGTATTCGTCGAAATGGGCAAGTAACGGAGGCGTCTGGAGGCGATGTTTAAGCTCCTGGAAAGCGTGTTCCTGCGGCGTTTCCCACTTAAACTCCACGTCGGCCTTGGTAAGGTTAGTGAGAGGATCGGCGATGCGGGCGAAGTTTTTCACGAACCGCCTATAATAGGCACACAGGCCCAGAAATCGGCACACGGCTTTCTTGTCAGTGGGCGGCGGGAAGTCGGCGATGGCGGCTGTTTCCGTGGATCGGGACGAACTCCAGACTTGCTGATAACGTGCCCCAGAAACAAGAGCTCCTCATACGCAAATCTGCACTTTTCTGGCTTCAGTGTGAGTCCGGAAGTCTTGATGGCTTGAAGTACATCTTCAAGGCGTCGAAGATGCTCGTCGAAACTCGAGGAAAACACGACGACGTCGTCCAAGTACACAAGGCAAGTCTGCCACTTCAATCCTGCCAGTACTGTATCCATAACGCGTTGAAACGTTGCAGGCGCTGAGCAAAGGCCGAAGGGCATCACCTTAAACTCGAAGAGGCCGTCCGGTGTTATGAACGCCGTCTTCTCTCGGTCTCTTTCGTCGACTTCGATTTGCCAATAGCCAGTCTTAAGGTCCATTGACGAAAAGTACTTGGCGTTATGGAGCCGATCAAGTGCGTCGTCTATTCGTGGGAGGGGATACATGTCCTTTCTTGTGATTTTGTTCAGGCGGCGATAATCGACGCAGAAACGTAGGGTCCCATCCTTTTTCTTCACTAACACCACGGGGGATGCCCATGGACTCTTGGACGGCTGGATAATGTCATCCCGCAGCATTTCATCAACTTGTCTCTTCATGGCCTCACGTTCTCGCGTCGAAACCCTGTACGGACTCTGACGGAGTGGTCTGGCATTTTCTTCGGTTATGATGCGATGTTTCGTGATTGGGGTCTGCCGAATTTTCGATGACGACGAAAAGCAATCTTCGTATTGCAGGAGCAGGGCCTTGAGCTGTTCTTGCTTATCGTTCGGAAGTCTGGGATTGACGTCGAAAGCTATGGGAGGGGCTTGGTTCCTCTGAGCAGGTTCCGCAGAATCGGCGAGGGCGAACGCACTGGTGGCTTCGACAATTTCTTCGATGTATGCGACCGTTGTTCCTTTGTTGACATGTTTGTACTCATTGCTGAAATTCGTGAGCAAAACCGTTGCTTTGCCTTCACGCAGCTCTGCAATTCCTCTTGCGACGCAAATATTTCGGGTGACCAACAGATGCTGACTGCCTTCAACGACGCCTTCCAAGTCAGGTGATTTAGGAGCGCCGACTGAAATAATGACGCTTGAGCGAGGCGGAATGGTGACTTGTTCTTCCAGCACATTCAAGGCATGGTGTCCTGACGGCGTGCGCGGCGGTAGTGCTTCTTCTGTGGATAACGTTATCGACTTTGTTTTTAGGTTGATGACAGCACCATGGAGGCATAAGAAGTCCATGCCAAGGATGGCATCTCTCGAGCAACGCTGTTGGACTACGAAGTCTGTAGGATAAATACGGCCGTTAATGGTGACTCTCGCTGTGCAGATTCCTGCAGGCGTTACGAGATGACCTCCGGCTGTGCGGATTTCAGGGCCTTTCCAAGCTGTCCTAACTTTCTTTAACTTCGCGGCGAACGAACCACTGATGACAGAATAGTCGGCTCCAGTATCGACGAGAGCAGTCACACTGTGGCCGTCGATAAGAACGTCGAGGTCGCTAATTCGCCGTCTCGCATTACAGTTAAGGCGTAGCGTCGGGTCACGGCTGCGTCGACTTGTTCCGCTGCTTCCATGTTGCGTCGTCAGGCCACCTTCGGTAAGTGAGCTTTCGCCGTCAGGGCTTTGCCTGGTTGGCGTTGTGTTCGGAAAGCTCCGTCGCGGCGTCGTCGTCGCCGGAGGATCTTCGGTAGTTCGTCGCACAGCAACCGCACCTCCATCGGTTGCTGCCCTTAGTTTCCCGGATACGGGCTAGGAGACCGGCCCCGCGTTGGGCCAGAGTACTGTCGGTGGTGCGGTGACGTGCGGCGGCTGGGCGACGGCGAACGCGAAGGGCTTCGTGGTGTCCACCGAGTTCCTGTCAGGTAGTCGGCGATGTCACGTGGTCGTTCTCCTGGCTGTGGACGCGGTGCATTGACGGCGAAGCCACGCAGTCCCATCTGTCGGTACTGGCAACGGCGGTATGTGTGTCCGGCCTCGCCGCAGTGGTAGCAGAGCGGGCGATGGTCAGGGGTGCGCCAGACGTCAGTCTTCCTCGGTGCACTGCGCTGGGCCGCTGGCGAACGGTATGACGTCGGTGGGGGTGGTGGCGGCGGTGGCGTCTGTCGACGGAAGTGCGATGGAGCGGCGTTTTGGCGTGGACGGGGAGGAGCGTTGTGGCGCAGTGCAGCGGCGTAGCTCATAGCTTCAGGCTCGGGCAGCGGTGCGTGGGGAATTTGAAGCGATTGCCGAACTTCTTCTCGCACAATGTCGGCAATTGAATCCACTTGAGGCTGGGCCGAAGGCAACAGCTTGCGCAGCTCTTCCCGCACGATCGCTCGGATCGTTTCACGCAGGTCTCCGGAGTTACTGGCTTGAGCAGCAGCGCAGTCTGCAGTCAGGCGACGATTATACTGTCTGGTGCGCATGTCCAGGGTCTTTTCGATAGTGGTCGCTTCTGCTACAAATTCTTGGACGGTTATCGGTGGGTTTCTCATCAGTCCCGCGAAGAGCTCCTGTTTGACTCCTCGCATGAGGAAACGAACTTTTTTCTCCTCAGGCATGTCTGGATCAGCGTGACGGAATAGTCGGGTCATTTCTTCTGTGAAAATGGCGACATTTTCATTTGGTAGCTGAACCCGAGTCTCTAATAAAGCAGCGGCCCTCTCTTTGCGAGCGACGCTCGCGAACGTTTGAAGGAATGCGCCGCAGAAAACATCCCACGTTCGGAGCGTGGACTCCCGATTTTCAAGCCAAGTCCTTGCGGTGTCTTCCAAATAGAAGAACACACGACCCAGCTTTTCGTCATGGTCCCAGTGGTTGAGGGCGGCCACACGGTCGTATGTCTCCAGCCAGGACTCCGGGTCTTCGAACGATGACCCATGGAAAATTGGTGGTTCCCTGGGTTGATGCATGACCATCGTGGGCTGGGACACTGCGGTTGTCATTGTCGCTGCAGTCGCGGTCATGGCCTTCGTCTTCCGCGCCTTGTCTGGTAGAAGCCCGTACTCCGGTGGTAGCCCTTGCTGTCGGCGGCTTGTTCGCTGCTCCTGGTTAGTGTCGGTGTCTTCTCCGCGACGTGGGCTGGGTTCACGGCTTGACGGGGGCGTCCGGTACATGAACGAAGCAGCACCTCCACCAGATGTCACGGGGTCGTGACGTGGCCGAAGACAGGGGACTTCGTGTTAGGATTTACCTGTTTATTTGGGCGAACCTGTGCCCGGTAAACTGAAAGTCCAATTACAGCAGCAGTCTCGCACAGATAGCAGTCTCGGACTGATAGCGGCGAACGGAGCGTCGGCCTTCGATCAACAACTGACAAGCGGCGAAGCGCGTCGGCATTTATACTCTTGCCGTCGAATGTTCTAGCGTTATCGCTGGCGGTGGCGTAGCTTCCAGTACAATCTGTACCGTTCGCACAGTGGGCGTGATCTTATCGAAATGATCTACTACAGTCCGGCACCTTCTAGAAAACTGCAGGCGCGGTTTGCGCTGAGAATCATGCGGTGTTTTCGGACGATAACAAAAACTTGGGAAATGGAACGTGGCAATATCCGTGCTCTGCGCGGTGTTATTGGTTACGCAGTGTTCTCCTGGCAGTTACTGTACTCTTAGCAACGTTTACAAATCATTTTGTACATCACGGGGTTTCAACAGTGCGTAGAACGAGTGCATATCCATGTGTCGTGTGGTGGATGACGTGGACGAAGCAATTAGCGTTCAGCGAAATTGCGTTGGACACAATTATGAAGCGGAACGACGACGAACGCCTTGCAGGTGAGTGACGGTTGGGCAGTGCTCCTGTTTGTGACACCGGACGACACTGTTGAGTTGATGGCAGACGCAATGAGGACGATGTGCACATACGTAGTTTCGTGTTGTGCGTGTACAGTAACAACTTGCATGTGCGTATTAAAACACTTTTTCTGTTCCGCTTCGTATACTCTCCCCAGCATTGCATGTAATCTCAACGTAACAGCAACCGCGTTTAAGTGTCACTTTCACCGTGCTCAAAGCCACCACGGTCGCAGAATGCTGACGCCGGTGAGTTTCACGTGGAACACGGACACAGTGGCCGGACGCTGCGTCGGCCGCGTGGCGGAATGCAACCGTAGAAGGCGCATGGCCGATCGTGCTGTCTGTACAGTTGCTGAATTGATGACGCGAAAACACTCGCCATTGTCAGTGCATCTAGCGCGCGTTCTCTTGTACTTGCTTCGTTGTCGGTGATCTGTTACTCGCTGTTAATACTCGAACGAAGTGATTTCGCCGAAGGTGTCGCGCTGGACCAGAGTGTTGAGCCCCATTCCATTAGTTTCGGATCGTCACGACACGTGCGCTGCACAGCTCTCGGGCTTTCCGAGCCGGAGAGAGAGTCGTACCTTCTGATTTACATTCGAAAGTAAACAAGAGAGAAATATTTGCCCAGTCAATATGGCCGACTTCCTGCTTCATAGCGGCTTCACAACTAGTGTAGTAAGGCCCTCTCCAACCTTTCCTTCCTCCGTGCTCCAAAGGGATGAACCGGCCGGTGAATGCAGGCAGCGCGCAAAGCGTTGCCAAGGTCACTAGCCATCATCCTCCTCTCCTGGCTCTGTCTTTCCCCGTATTTTGCTGGCGACGGTTCGCGTTGAGTCGCGCTCAGAGCGCTCGACGACGGCCGCCTGGATTCGACAATGAAGGAATTACGACGTGGTGCTTGTGTGTACACTTGGATTAACGCGGACTGCTGCTTTTACGTTTCGCTGCACCCATGAAGTCTGGAGCAAGTCTCGACACGTCACCACGCCACGCTGTATAACTCTGGCTTCAAGATAGTCACGACCAACACACGACAGCAAGAGTTGGGAAGGCCAGCATGGCGGCCGAGAAGACAGCAGGCCTATCAGATATACACTTTTGTCCGACTCGGGGCAGAAATCAGCGCTGGATATAAAACGGCAAGCTTGCAACCGTTCCCCCTTCAAGGCGATTACCAGCTCTCGCTTAATTGCCTGGAAAGGGTAGGTGGTCGCAATCTTGCCGCTAGTTCCATATCAGAAGCGAATGGTTGTTTTGCTCGCTGCGAGATGACGTGAAAAGAGAGTGTGGTTGCTCTCGCTCCTGCTTGAACGCGCTGCCAGCCACCGCGGGAGCGCGCAGGCCACGCGCTCCCGTGTTCCCTTTCATAAAAATTGACACTGTACATAAATAGGGCATTATAGATGCGCCGGTCACATGAGCATTGGTATATGCCGTTTTTCAGTAACTGCCGCTCTCTGGATCGTGGACGTGTCGGCGGTCACGCGTTTATTATGTGGAAATCTGTTCGTTTATCAAATTATTCGTCATTTAGATTTGCCACACATTGTTGTTGCCTTTCATGGTAGCGTTTCAATGTCTCACGCTTGACCATAGCTGTTGCCTGCAACAACACAACTGTTGCGTTGCTAATCATATGATAATAATATCTGGCGTTTAATGTCCCAAAACCACGATATCATGATGAGAGGCGCTGTAGTGGAAGGCTTCGGAAATTTCGACCACGCCGGCTTTTTTAACGTGTGCCCGAATTTAAGCACACGGGCCTCAAGCAATTTCCCCTACACTTAAAATGCAGCCACCACTGCCGGGATTTGATCCCGCGACCTACGGGTTATCAGTCATGCGTCATAACGACTAGACCACAGCGGGGTGCTTGCTGATTATATGGGGCAACGTCCAATACCCGGCAATATGGAAGAAAAAAATGAGGAGAGACCTTCTCCGTCAGCGCCGCCACCACAGGGAGGCGGACCCTACAAAAGCTGAACGACCAGCTCCGGGTGGCCCGGCAGGCTGAGGATGCCGTCCTAGTCGGGACTCCGAATCGCCACCCCTAGCCACCAAGAGAGATAGTGGTTGGGGAAAGAAGCAGATAAGAAGGACGCTATTTTCTACCTCCCGTCGTTTGGAGGCGGCTCAGTATCCTTAGGAATGGAAAAGGGGAAGATGATAGAAACAAAGAGAGAGAAGATGGAAATAAGGAGGGCAAGAGGATATCTTAGCGCAGGCGGGAAGACGAAACGCAGAGAATTCGTACTATGAGGCGGCGAGATCAAGACTTAACTGCCAGCCCATTCTGTGAAGCGAAGTCTTCTTCTCTACGAAGCAAAACTTGATGCGATAGAAAGAAAGAAAACGAAATTGGTGGTCAGGCACTCGCACGCCAGGCTACGCTTTCCCCCATTTCACATGTCAGAGGAAGGACTCCAATTTTTTCAGCGGTGCCAAAGTCTTCAGAACTTACTTGAACACGTGACTTTACGCATGACATAATGTTTATGCCTGATAACTCCGTATTTGAATTTGGTGTTTTGGGCGTTGAATAGACCATCCACAGATGACGCCAATTATCTCATCTGAAGTGTTGTCTGGTTTCAAGATTTTTGTCTTTTTATTTTTGATATGAGGTGAAGGGGTGGACTTCTCCCTTGTTATGCCACAGACATTTTCCTCGTTCGGGAGCACGTCTCACGAGATCGAGCGCTGTTCCGACGAACTGTCTCCCCCCCTCCCAGCGCCGCCTTCCATGCAGGACAGCCGTGCAGTTCCGGGGATAACGTCGCTTCCTCCGCCGAACCACCGTGCAGTTCCGGGTATGGCTGCGTCTCCTCAGCCGAGCCACTGTGACGTTCCAGGGAAATGGTCTCGCAGAAAAGACCAAAACGTTATTTAAGGCCGTGCCGGCCCCATGTTTGAGAGGATTTCGCCCCAGCCGACGTTGTCGTGCTGGCTGGCTCTGTACAAACTACAACCTGCTACAGTAAACGCTCCTTTTTGTTGCTGTTTTCAAAACGGATTGCCTTTCTGATTCGCCTTCGGGCTAAGGCTTCAGCGAAGTCCGCTCGACTGCTTGCCGCTCTTCGCCACCGCTACCATCGCGACGCAGCAAATTCTTAACACCCCACAGGTTCACCTTTATAGATGTACGGAATCCAAGGTGAGAAGCAGAAGAGAAGAGACGATGCATGGAATGAAATATCGAGGCAGCTTCGCACTATAGTGTTGCCAAGTCCGAAGGAAGTGCAGAGCTGGGCAGCCTTTCCTGTTTCTCTTCAGTTTTCTCTCTGTTTCGTCCTCCCTTTTTTTTTATTGTCCCTCTTGTCAAATTTTTTTACTGTATTTCTTCCTTTGCTAATTGTTATTACTATATATGCATGTGTTTCTCTTTCATTCTCTTTCGATTCCTCTCTTCTTTCTTTATTTTTCTATTTTTCATACGTGTTTTTGCTTGCATTACGCCAAGCTACCACAGATTACGACAGCCCGGGTACATAAAGTTTACGCCGGAAGTAACAGCAGCATTATCTTTCGATTCCTCTCTTCTTCATACATTTTTCTATTTTCATACGTGTTTTTGCTTGCATTACGCCAAGCTACCACAGATTACGACAGCCCGGGTGCATAAAGTTTACACCGGAAGTAACAGCAGCCGCTGGTCCAGCAGGCTTGAAGGATCGTGCCAGTCAGTGGAGTCCTGGACCGAGGGCCCCACCTATAGCGAAGGCTCTTAGCACATTTACTAATGAATGTTTATTCCTTCTCTCTCTGGGCTTAAGAAATCAACTGTGTAAACTTGCATGTTTATTTATATATTTATTTATGTGGCTAGATGTGCACCAAGACAGGTGGTCAATATATCAGTTCGCTAGCCAATAGTAGTGGCATTAGTACTGGAGCAACAGCAGCGTTGCCTCAAATAAGTGACACGTGCCTCCTCTTGCGGCGTGATTCGTCACAAATGCGGTAATGCCACAGATACATACGTAAAAAAAATCAAGGTATTCTTGTTAGCAAAATGTTTCATGTTAAGCCTGAGCGTGCTATATTACCGCAATCTTTGCCATCCAGCGTCCATTGGCCGAGACGTAGCCAACATGACGGCGGGCCCGCGAATTCGATGTGAGTACACAGACTGAGATTTTCATAAATGAATGTATGAGTGTGACCCACAGAACACTTATATATTGTGTGACCTTTGTTAGAGAAAAGGACGTAGAGGTTCTTAATGAAAAATTGAAATAAGCGCGGTGTCGTTTATGTATCTCTCTATGGAGGACACCTCCACAACACCGCTCAGGGGATGGGGGAATGTTAATTACAGGGAAAGAAGACTCTTGGCCGCTGTAGGAAATGAGGTGGACAAGGGGCATAAAGGATGATGAGCTGCTTCACGTTACGCTTTCGCGCGGGTCAGGTGACCTCTCCTACACTACCAGAACGAGGCCAATTTGACTACCGTATTGTACGCGCTAAGCTTAGGTGCGCACCGACATAAAAAAAAGGAACATGTTTATTAATTAAGCGCTGCTTTCCTCGTCAGTGTTTTATCTTTTTTCTTTTCCTTTTTTTACAGCATTGCTTATTCAGCCTTGTTGTGTGTGCAGATCGTCCTAACAAGGAAATATAATCAGGAGACTACTCATGATAAAAAGATCTGTCAGGAAGCAAGGCTGTATTAAGTACGGAGTATAATAATGAATAGTTGCGCGCAACGTTGCAGGTGGGCTTGTCACTGTGTCAGCCGTCAGAAAGGGCTTATTGTTCTACGCCCCTTGGCTACGCCACTTGGCGTAGCCAAGTGTCAGAAGGCGTAGCGAAGGAGCGTAGCCACCCCTTGGCCACGCCCCCGACACCAGACGGTCAAAACTTTCGTAGTCATCCCTTTTCGCCCTTCACAATCAATTAGTGGTTATTGGTCGTAAGAATCCCCAACAATGATTATTAATTATTTGAGCATGAATGCACTGGATCCACGAAAGATTCTCGATGTCTTAATGGTCAAGCAGTTCGCGACGTTTTTTCTGGTATCCCTGAACGCGACCTGTCTCACGCATGCGCTTAAGTTATTGAGTGAAACGAATAGGCTATTGATCGCAGTATGATGGCATACGTGATTTTACTTGAACTCCGAGGAAGCGATAAAAGCCATAGTTCATGCCGGCACTTTCGGTGACGGCACGCTTGAGCGATGATAACATTGTTTCAGTTTTCCATGAACATCGGCTGACCTGTGGACGAAATCTTTCTCGAAGCGATCGGAGAAGCGGCTTCGTCGAATGCGGATGCTAGCAGTTTACTCTCGCCACATGCATGTGTTTATTCTGCCCCCCAGCTACAGGGGCGCTCCGGGCGCGAGCAGAGTCACTCTCGCGGCATCTGGCTTGTTTAGGGAAAAAAAAAAAAAAAAAAGCGACGTGTTTGGTCTCGGCGTCGACGCAATCCCGCAAGACCGGTTTCAGCGCCGCGGAAGTTTGAATAACAGTGCCCCCAGCGGCAGCAGCGGGTGGCGATACGTGTAGCAGACACATGCAGCCGCGTCGTCTTCTTCTCCAACTGTTGTGTCTTGCTGGAAGACTCGAGGAGGGCCGCTCGCTCCGAAGCGACGGATGAACCTGTCACAGAAGGCACGTTGCTGGTTTACACGGCATCCCAGGCGACAACAGCGAGCCCGCACGCCACCAGGGGCACCTGCGCGCTGTCCGCAGAAGTGCGCCTGTTATCGCCGGCGGGCTGTAGCGGCTGCTGCCGCTAGCGCGCCGCCGACTCGCTCGTTTGCGACTCGTGCACCCTACATCGCGCGGCCGCGCACGTCGCCGCCTTGACATGTCCTTGCGGTGGCGTAGCCTGGCCTCGCGCTCCCGCCTGGGCTCCGGGCCCGGAGGCGACGGGCCATGGGAGCCCGACGAGTGCGTCAAGCTGCTCGCGAACCCCGACCTGACGCGGCTCACGGTCGTCAAGCGCGAGCTGGGCCGAGCCAGTTCGTCGTGGATGACGCGCTTCTTGGAGCTCGACGGCCTGGATGCCCTGTTCGGCGCTTTGGACGCGTTCAGCGGTCACCACGAAGCGTCGTTCCAGGACGCCGTGCTGCAACTGCACTGCGTCGAGTGTTTGCGCGCTACTGATGAACGCGCGCACAGGACTGGACCACATCGTGAGGACAGCCGCGTTACACCCGCAAGTTGGCGGAAGGTGAGTCCCTCCTTCCCGGGCATCTCATTCCCCAGCAGCGCGTACAAATCCGTGGCACGATGTGATGGAATGCATTTCTTAGCACTTTGTAACCGTAGTGTTAGCGCAGGGGCCGTGCTCTTTTTTTTTCTTTGGTAATAGCCACAGGTGCTCGAAAACTTCCTAAAACAGGGTTCAGATACGGACGTTTCGCCGCCTTGTTAGCGATACAATCGACGGACCCAACCAACGTTCCAAACGTCACGTATTTTGCCCAGAAGGCTTTCGCCACTCGGCTAACAGGTGTGACGCAAAGTGTTGTTTACAGGGTGCTCATTACAGCTCATCAGTTACGACGTCGGTGGAATGTTCTGTCAAGTTTCTTCGCGTGCCCGCGGCAATTGTGTCCGCTACAGCGGAACTTGCGAAAGACGAAGACGTCTGGCGTCGCAGTTGGACGCAACGTTACAGCGCGCAGTACAACCAGGACGACAGCGGCTCGGTCTCATCAGCTGATGGAGCGGCGCGCTCAGTGACAGCTCGTTCGTGGGGGCGCATTTTCCTTCGCGCGGCCACGGAGCCGAGCGATTTACGGCGACGCACAGCTGCATCGGTATACCTTCTCTGCGAAACACGCCGAGGCCAGCTGCCACAGCTGGCGCGGTCCGGGAACCTTTATTTCGCGCGCTCGTTCGAGCACGCGCGTGACGTCCACGCCGCAATAGAGCGCTCACTTGCGCGGCGACGCCTCGCGATACACTTGGGGGCCTTTCAGGCGAGCCCCCCTGCAGGCGGCATTCGCCTCGACTGCAGCGAGAGTCGACGTATAATGAGCGTTTTGTATACGCACTTAGCGTCTAATGGAGTGGCCCCTTTCAAGACGCAGGGAGATTGTCGCCGGAGTTCCCAGATGATGGTGTCACGAAGTACTAACGGGCACCTCGTGTAGTGTCTCGTTGGCTCGGGGCGAGGAATATTGAATGCAGTTCCGTCCTTATAGGAAAGGCGGCTGTCTCTGTCTCACACGAAAGTGAGACAACTTGACAAACTTTATTCTTGTCTTGCATGCGTGCGGTCTACATTAGCGACACTAACTTTCGAAATACTTCATCACCTAGACCCTCGAGAAGTACTTCCTAGTTGCCGCTTCGCTATAGAGCGAATCTTGCGGTAGCGTGTGGTCGAATAGTGATGACAGATTCTACTGAAAGAACAAAAACCGTCACCTACCTTCATATTGTCCTTACCGCAATCGACTGAAATACTCTCAATGCAAAACTTTTGCGGAGTCGCAATGAAGCCTTCATTTTGAATAACTTTCTTTCTTAAATGTTCGCAGGGGTAGTCTATGTGTTGAATAACGTCAATTAATAACTTGTTTTCGGTCTTAAGCGCTGCAGATACGAATGAGGGAAAGTGACATATGGGCGTGGTCGCTGGAACCTTCCTCAGCTAGCCGCATCAATCTTTCACCTTTTGAGAGACAATGTTAAATGGAATTCTTAGTCTCATTGCAGAAACCTTGCGTTGGGTAGCTTTTTCCGGCCTTTTTAGTTAAATATTTAAAATATTCATGTCACTTGTTGGGGCCGAACCAAGTCAATTCAGTTTGTTTAGTGTGCTCAGTCCCGCATTAGGTGTAGCGCCGCATTTCCACGCGCGTTTGCTGTTTTAGTTTAGCTGTATTTGGTAATGTTTAGCCGCGTACGTAAATTTAGTTGTATATGCAAGGCTTGACAATGTTTAAGCAACTTAAATAATATGTCATCACTCATTTAAAGAGGCGTGGTATGCAACTTACCCATTCGTCGAAGAGAAAGAAAAACCCTAATTAAATGTTTAATTATTACGATACCAGGACCAAATAGGGCCCTCAATCCAAGGCTGTAGTTGCTATTGTGGCTAGCGATGATTGGTCCAGGTGGGCCCCTTTGTTTCCACGTACGCACATTGCTTGAATGTAGCGCCTACCACTGCCGTGCAAAGGTCGGGCTGCTTGGAATTAGTAAACTGACGCTAACTTACTATAGTCGTTAATTTTGTAATGGCTATAGCTATTCGTAGATGTTACATACATTTATAAAACAATTACGCGTAACATGCAAATGTAGGAATGACAAATGTAGTGTGAATAAATAAATGTGTGCCGGCTTGTTCTAGAATACACACGCCCCTGATAGGTGCACTCGAATGCTAACCCGAATGCCACGAGATCGAATTCCGGCTGCATTATCGATAGGCGCCAAAATGTGTGCTTAGATTTAGGTGCACGATAAAGAATCACGGGCGGTTGAAATTTCGACTGCGCACAATAGATAGTTCGTCTAGCTGATAAAGCAAGCAGTGCGCAGAGTTTTTTTCCACTACCCTACGGCGTTTCTCATATTCTTATCGTAGTTTTGGGACATTAAACCCCAGGTATTCTAATAATGCACTGAAAGGTGTATATGCTAAACTAGGACGTTAATCTGAGCTAAACATCCCCCGCGGTTGTGCAGCGGCTACGATTATCGGCCGCCGAGTCGAAGGTAGCGGGTTTGATCTCGGTTGTAGCGGGACGCTTCGGTGGAGGCGAAATGCTAGAAGTCTGCGTATACTGTGCAATAGTAGCGCACGTCGAAGAACACGATATGTCCGAATTTCTGGAGCCCCCTCCACGGAGTCTCTCACAATCATAGCGTGATTTTAAGACGTATAAGACACGCCCCGCCGCGGTGGTCTAGTGGCTAAGGTACTCGGCTGCTGGCCCACAGGTCGCGGGATCGAATCCCGGCTGCGGCGGCTGCATTTCCGATGGAGGCCGAAATGTTTATAGGCCCGTGTGCTCAGAATTGGGTGCACGTTAAAGAACCCCAGGTGGTCGAAATCTTCGGAACCCTACACTACGGCGTCTCTCATAACCGTATGGTAGTTTTGGGACGTCAAATCCCACATATCAAGCCATGAGACGTAAGACACCAATTATTATATATATCTCAGCTAGTTGGTATGGTGTACATATGGGCCCATGAAGCACATAAGAACACTGGCAGCGAGAAGAATGATGTATACAGAGAAAAAGGCAGTAGTTACTTCTGAAGTGAAATGGTAGTTGTTCTCTTCCTCACAATGACCATACCTAGCCCATCCCAACTTTGTTCGTACGGGAGGGTCTTGTTATCGCGTGCCGTCGCCATCCTGAAAACGCATTGCATCATGCAGTAGTCGTTAAAAGAAGAATGCTCAAGTTATCTCTCCGAGACGAATTCTTTTTTTTTTGTTCTTGGCTAGCGTCAGACAGCCGCGTGTTTGCGGCGCCAACCGTGGTTGCTCGGAGACCGCGGTGACGTGTCGCAAAGAGAGAGGGCACGGTTTGGCGACTGCCGGACGCATTGAGATACGGACGGAACACAAACATGCCAGCACTCAGAAGTCTTTAGTTTTAAAGAGAAAGTCAAGGAAAATATTTATTTGTTTTCTTGTTTCATCTTACTCTTCATCCAGCGCATCGTCTTTCTTCAGTAGGTAGGGGGCAGCAGGTGTCCTCTCTGTGCGTGGAGTCTCTCTTAAAAAAAAAAAAAGGAAACAAATAACGGTTGCGGTATTTCGGAGTTCAAAATAAATGCACAAGGTGCGATGATTCTGAATGGCAAGATGTGGATTTTAGACGCAATTAAATCAAAATGAACGAATGAATGAACATATTAGTTTCATCTTCGCATCGATTTATTCACATTTGCATGGCGAGCTGCGGTGCTCAGTCTGCCATGGTCTCTTATCGCGTCACCTGCAATGAAGTTGAGTGACAAGCTTTGCAATGTGGTCGTTTACTTGTTACGATCGCGTATGTGTCGCGAGGAAAGAGCAAGAATGCAACAATAGATGCTAGCCTGGCCATTGTGCGATACAGGTAATCTTAACGTATTGTAGTTACACCGCGACATGTACTTATTTACATTCACGTCAGTTTCGCTTTCTGGCTGATGAATGGTCTACGGACTCGCTTGAGATAGCAAAAACAAAAATAGATAAAAACCCAAACGAGATGGTCACATGCCAAGTGCGTACGAGAAGGGCAAGGAAATAAAGTATGTATTTCAGTTAGGCGCGTAGCATTGGCACTGACGACATATCCGGACCTTGAACGAGGTTGCGTTATCGTGGGTGTGTCTGTATGCGTCAGCGTCCCCCGGGGGCAACTTGCTTTGCAACTTTAACTCCTGCTGTTACGCGTGCGTTTAAAAAATGTTTCAAGGAAAGTGTAGTATAGCTGCTGCGTGAGCCCGCTGCGTGAGTTGTGTGTAGCTGCTGACTGATGTGTGGGGTTTGACGTCCCAAAACCACCATATGATTATGAAAGACGCCGTAGTGGAGGGCTCCGGAAATTTCGACCACCTGGGGTTCTTTAACGTGCACCCAAATATGAGCACACGGGCCTACACCATTTCCGCCTCCATCGGAAATGCAGCCGCCGCAGCCGGGATTCGATCCCGCGACCTGCGGGTCAGCAGCCGAGTACCTTCGTCACTAGACCACCGCGGCGGGGCTGTGTTCATCTGCTGTGTTAACGTAGTGCATCACTTGAACGATGCGCAGATGTTTTTCACTCGTCCTTCGCATGCGACATCCGGAAGGCCTTCTGCGGGGCGGCCCGCCCCACCGATTTTCTCTCGTACGAAGTATCAGCGCAGACACACAATTATGCCACTGTAGTGGGGTGATGTCGACTTAGATCCGCTTATTTTACGCAGCATTGAAGTCGCATGTCTCTTCCACTTGTTTGTACAGGTACGCGGAAAGTCGTGATTGCGGCAAGTTTGCGACACCGCTGGACCGTTTTTGCCGCCATAACGTTTCGAAGACGGCTGAATGACCAACATTAGCGTCGTTAAAAAAAAAAAAAAACAAGAAAGAAACTTGTCGCTCTGAGGAAGTGTGTCTGAACGTACAGCGGTCGCTTAGTGGTAAATTCATGATACCGGATGTGTTACTTGTGGAAAATAAAAATACACCCCAACCCCTCGTTTCTATTTTGCATACCTTATAAACCTCAAGTACTAGCTATATTGTGTTGCCGACGAGAGAATTTTCGATTGATTGATATGTGTGATTTAGAGTCCCAAAACCACTATTTGATCATGAGAGACGCCGTAGTGCAGGGCTCTGGAAATTCAGACCACCTGGGGTTCTTTAACGTGCAACCAAATCTGAGCACACGGGCCTACAACATTTCCGGCTCCATTGAAGAGAATTTTCGAGTAAACCATTCAATTGATTTGTTTCCATTACACTTTCCCATTGTTCGCGAGGTAAGCTCGTCGATCAACGTTTAACAGCTTTATTTTTGAGTAACTTTATATATTCTCCAATAATAGTGGTTAGGGTTTTATGTTCCACGACAACGCTACGACCACGAGGGAAGCCATAGTAGATGTCTCCGGCGATTTCGGCTACCCGGGGTTCTTTAACGTGCACCCAAGTCCGAGTACATAGATCTTTAGCGTTTGGGCTCTATTGAAATGTAACAGCCATGGCCGGGATTCAATCCCACGACCTTTGTGTCAACAGTAGAGTAACCATGAGCACCAGACCACTGTAGCGCATTTTTTTTTTCTGAGCGTACACGCTTAAAAAATCTAAACACGGTTCCATTTCTAGTCGACACTTTTTCTGCGTTGTTTCGCGTGCACAATGCTTTCAGTGCAAGGTGCCCGGCGACAAGACTTTTCGACAAGCGTGGAAACCGACTGCGCACAATAGATAGCTCGTCTGCCTAAAAAAAAAAAAAAGCGAGCTGTGCGCACAGTTTTCTTCCAGTGTATACCCCCTCTGCATCACTCACTGTGCACGCAGTGGGGGAAAGGAAAACGGGAAAGCATATTTGCGGCGCTATGATAGGCGTACATGCGAGGAAAGACGCACTCTTCGGTGAACAGAAAGTTGTGTATCGTTGCTCACCATTGTTGGCTAATATACGTGATGAAGTTGTATTGTTTGAAAGAATGTGTAAGTTTGAGTGTGCACTGGTATTCTGTTCAGCTACTGATTACACAAAGCGGTTTAATTGCGAAATCTGTGTGCAGAAAGAAAATTTCGCTGCCAAAGAGACTTGCTTCTGTTTTTTTAAAAATGTGGCTGACATTTAGTAACTTATTGGAAATAATGTCTGTAACATGAAATAAAGAATTAAATAAAACTGCACGCTTTGCTCTAAAGGAAGATGACGAAAAAGTGTGATCAAATTAGAGGACGCTTGCACTTCGCCTTCAAGGGTGAGTCGCGATAGCGTAATCGGACCTCGTGCATGCTCATCGCCTTCTGAAATGCGTCAGTTCTCGGTGCCTGCTTCAACCGTACACTGTGAGGAATCAAATGACTGTGCGCGTGATAAGGCCGTTTCAAAGCACGATTGAAGGCCCATTGCAAGCACAGTTGTTATGTGCCCAGTACACCATGCTATCCCTTTTCCGAATCGCCGAACGGCCCACTATGCGTCCAAACACACGAACCTGTACGCCACTGTTCACTTGGTTGGTGGTTCTGCTGCTGATTGTGACTAATTATGTCTGAGCGCATTCAAATTGGTGGGCCTTCGAAACATCCACTCCAGGCCCGTAGCCAGGAATTTTTTTCGGTGGAGGGTGGACGAGGGGGGGGGGGGGTATTTGTACTATTTATTCTCGGTGAAACATCACCATCCATCCGAATTGTCCGGGGATAGCCCCCCTCCGCCTCCAACCCCAGGCTACGAGCCTGACCCACTCGTTGCTCGATACACAATGTTTGACGCCTGGCTCGATTATGCGCTTATTCCACGCTGTATATGATGTGTTAAGGAAACTCCTTCCACTACAGGACATTCATAGGGTTTTTTCCAATGAATTTTCAACAAATATTGCTGCCCGGCGCTATATAACACTTGCTTGCCACACAGCCAGCCTGGGTTCGACCTTCGATCGGGTCCGAAAACATTTATTACATATTTTACTTGAATTTTTCTAGATTTTCTCAGTCAACATACAAAAATCAACGTACGGAAAGTATGTTGATTTTTCGCTCACAACTAACGACGCCCTCGCCGACACCAACTACGAAATTTCTACTAAACTAGCTCTTTAATGCTTTCGCGTTATAAGGTAGACCGCAGAGGTTCTATTTAGATGAAGGCGAAATGCTGGTTGTCTGTTTGCTTAGACAGAAGTGCAAGTTGAAGAAGAAAATATGGTCGAACTTGCCAGAGTTCTTCGCTATGGTGTACAGCAATATATCACAGTTGTGAATGTGAAACCTCAATTATTATTATTATTATTATTATTATTATTATTATTATTGGCCACACCGGCAGCACTAGTAGTAATACGAAATAAGCATAATGTCCTGTAAAGAAATGTGTACTGGAAGTACTCAGTGTATAGTGGACAGTAAAGATAATTAACATTAGATGGTGAAGATAGTCAAGCAGAGTTTGCCATTTAAGCGTTACACCACAAAATTTAAGAAACAAACTGTGAGGCTTTCTTAGGTAGGTGCATGCGACAGCCAACATTTACAGATAGTATTTTGTTCGATTACGTGCAAATATTATGCAAAGAAGAAAACGCCGCTAGTCAAAACGTTTAGCGAAACAAGTTTGCATTCTGGGCACTTAAAAAAAAAAGAGTGGTCGCATGACGTGTCCTTATACGATAAGCGGAATTACGTGTCGCAGAGACCAAACGAGTCAGATAGGTGCCTTGGAGATAGCTTGGCTCCGGTTGTCCGTAGTTCTGTTCACTGTGCCTGTGCAGATGCGTATCTTAAGAATGTGTGTTTTGCACTTCATGCTGAAGCAGTATCGCTCATTATCACAGTGGCAACGGTCTTGACTGTTGGTTGCACTAACACTCAGCCCCGACGAGAGTAGCACGGTTCAGTGGAAAGCTTCCATGAAATATATACTGACAAAGAAAACTGCTGCGATTGCATAGAAGAAGGTTTCGCAAAGAAAAAAACAATACCATTGTTCCTTTAGGCCCTGCTTAGGGTGGCGTGAGCGCATGTATTGCTCTAAAAACACTGAGCTACAGGCATCTGAGGCAGGCGGTAGAATAGAAAAATAAAATTGTACAGAAACCAATGACGATGAATGTCAGTACACGTGTTGCCGAACGCCTCAAGAAAGTTACTGTCCATAATAAATGAATGATGCACTTTATGGTGGGTACTTGTTGCAGGTGCGGGTACGTTGTCATTGTATCATGTAATTTTTAGATAGTAGAGCCGATAACCAGTTCATATGTAATTAGAGTCCTGGCCTATGTGTGTGCTGAAGGTGGCCAGTCCTACAGATTGTCAATACCAGAAAGTTCCTCCCTTGTGAGACCAACCAACTAAACCAGAAATCCCGGTAATGGATGCACAGGGGAGGTTTGTTTATAAGTTGGCTCTTGATGACCTAGTTCCTGCAGTAAAGTCATTCAAGTGTCGTTTCTCGTTTCATTGCGTGTAGAGATCTGAGTTAGCAAAATGCACCTGCAGCCATTGGCAGTATAGGAAGGAAGGAAGCAACAAAAGGGAGAAGGCAAGCAGGTTAACCAGGAATACATCCGGTTGGCTACCCTACACTGGGGGATCAGGTGTTTATACATACGAAAGGTGGTTGTAGTACGTCGTTCAGTGAACGCGGCTGCCGTACTTCCGCTGTTTGCACCGCCACGGGCTGTGCGCCATTTGTTTTTGTTGGAGTGGAGCGGCTGGGGAAGTGCGGCTGCCGACGACACAGCGCCTTGAATCATCAGTGGTGAAGGGATCGTGCCTCTTCTTTTCTACGTAGTGCTCGCGAGTGTACTTTTTTCGTTGCACTTTTAGGTTGTTATAGCAAGACGAATGCTATGAATAACAGTTACACTACGCGAGGTATAAGAGAGAGATAAAAAAAATCCCCCATTTTAAAGCACGACGCTCTGAAGAAATTTCTTACTGATTTCTCAAAAAGGAAAGTCGCGCTTAAAGTAAAAAAAAAATAAATATTTGAATGCCACCTCTACAGGTCCTTGCTTTCTCATGTTTGCCTTATTTTTGTTGTTAATTGAGATACGCAGCTCACAGCGAGCTTAAGTCTTGTCCATACCGAATTACACTTTGCATTCTAAATAGGTACAGCCACCAAAATACTTAGCTAGCGTGCTCGAGCGGCGGCTATTCTGTGCGTGAGATTTCAGCAAAAGTCTAACGCTTGACGAAAACTCCTCTGTCGAGGAAGAATCATTGTTGAAGAAAGTGTATACGCTCGTCAACTAAAGAAGACCGACAAACAAGAAAATCGACGTTTCGGCGTCCAGTGCAGGTGCCTTGTTCACAATGAACGAATGCACGGTGATCTTTAAAATAAATAACAACAAAACAGGTCACTGACCAAAATCAAAACAAAACAAAATCGACATTCCGGGATCCGTCCGATTGCTCAGCCGTCATTTCATTGTGAAATGACGGCTGAGCAATAGGTTTTCATGTAGCATTAAGCGCATGGCGCAAAGTTTGGTTGTACATGTGGTTTAGTGTACTCGCACACTTTTTGTTGTGTTTTGTTTTTACACTGGTCGATGAAGTGTTGTTTTTTTTTCAACAATGTATTTACCTGACCAGATGGTATTCCGTCGAACTCCCGACTAAGGTGTTTATATACTTGTCGAAAGAAGCAACGCGCCAGCGTATACCTCAGGAAACAGACTCCGTGTTCAATTATCGGGTTAGTTGTTGATTGTGTGCAGAAAGATGCGATGAGTGAGTGGAACGATAACATTTACTATTTTTCGATGACGAAATCTAATTTTCAGACGAGACAATGCGCAGTTTTCTCATATACGTGAAACCCTAGATGTTATTATTACTTCCAGCCGCCAAAGTATACGAGAAAAACAAGACAGATAAAGAACTGAAACATAACGTGTGAGATAGGGGCCTAGAAAACAATAAATGCAAATCAAAAAGTAGTAGAAATTATAATCATTACTTTATTCATGTATTTCGACATACTGCGGACAACAGCTCAAAGCAGGGTGAACAATATGCACGTGTTTATATGCTCAGAAGAAGATAACGAATCACGTCTATAACACAATTTTAAATGCGTTACTTAGAATTAAGGAAAACTGAACGACTTACTCATAACATGACTCCAACAATTAGCGACGTGCAACCAGTTTCTCAAAGGAGGCTGAAAACTAGGACATTGCTTCTATCATGTGTACACATATACCCACTGACTTTCTTGACTGTCGATCTTGGTGTTCCACCTCCGGGTTGCAGCGTTGGCCAGCCCGAACCGTGTGGTGCGCAAGCAGGTGCTGGAACTCCTGTCTGCCGTGTGCGTCTACGCTCCGGGCGGCCAGGTTCTGGCCCTGGACGCGCTCGACCACGTGCGCGCCTCGACGGGCGGGGAGCACCGCTTCAGCGTGCTCGTGGACGAGCTGTCGCACCCCGAGGTGCTGCCGTACGCCGCCACCGTGCTCGCCTTCATCAACTGCGTGCTCATCAGCACCGACGACTTCCGCGAGCGGCTGCGCCTGCGCAACCAGCTTCTGGGTCAGTGTTTGTTCCTTAGCATTTCGTAAACTATGTCTTCTTAAACATAAACTTCATGGTGCTCCCACGAATGTTAAACTACTTTGTTACACAGTCCTTGTGCGGCCAAAACTAGAGTACGCGAGCATAGTATGGGATCTTTATACAAAACGTAATATATACACTCTTGAGCGTATTCAAAGAAAAGCTGTTAGATTTATATACAACAAGTACTCCAAGTTAGACTCACCCTCAGATTTAATGCTAGCCAACAACATTCCCTTACTGCAGATGCGAAGACAAAAGCTAGATTAGAATTCTTTGATCAACTTTTGAACAAAAAAAAATAGCTTTAGACCCATCCCCGTATTTGACACCCCTTAGAAGCCGGCCCACCCGAAACCACCACCTAAAGGCCTTGATCCCATATTTTGCTCGCACAGACCTACTGAAGTATTCGTACTTTGCAAGAATCATATGTGAATGGAACTGTCTTACTAATACACGTGATGAATGAACTAACCTACCAAACAACCTTCTTCGCCCTTTATTGTTTCGTTTCGCAATTATTTTATTTTTATGTGTATTACCACCCTGCTTGGACCTCGAGTCTGCAGTATTGAATAAATAAATAAATAAGGCCTGATCACTGTTCTTCGTAAGCGGGGAAGGGGAATCCCCTTTGGTCGAGTCCGAAAGAAAGTGAGCTCCGTGATTGGTCCAAAAATAAAATTATGGTGGTGACGCGCTTTTCATGACGGCTTGCCAATGGTCCCCGGCTTTTTTAGGTAATATGGCGGAAAATAAACAGTTTTATGAATCGTGAGGGTAAATGAAATTTGGGTGAGTCTTCCTGAAGAATCCTCAAAGCCAATGTTAACTTCAATGGAGATCAAACTATCAATACTCGTATCAATAAGTCACTTTCGTCAAGAGCAACGACGTCCTATATTCCAATTAATCTAACGTATGTAATAACGGAGAAAAAAAAACACTTCAGCTCTTAAGAAGGCAGCACTACTGATTGTTGGCCTAGTTGGTTCTTGCTTACTGACATGATTTGGCAAATAATACACACTTTGTGTGTGTATTATTTGCGGCCAAATCATGTCAGTAAGAAGGCAGCATGCTAAAATACCATGCTTCCGAGATAAAGGGGAGATAGCTTTCCTTTTTAAGACGATAATCTTTCTTGCGGACCTTCGACGCAAAACGTTCGGGCTGTCTGTCTGTACATTTGTCTGTTTGTCCGCCCTTAATGGTATCCAAAAGGCACCAGACTATACACCAAACGGCCGACTCCATTCGCAGCGCCCACCAATATTGCTCAAGATTCAGGGTTCATACTTGTGCGATTGTTAATTAAAAAGCAATTATTGGCATATCTGAGGTACCATAACAACACGTCAATATTCTGCATAAGTATCTTTTACTAGGAAAGGCATACATAAGTGATTCTAAGGATCGTACTGTTTATCACGATGCGCTGACCATGCAACGCTTTCACGAAAGGGCAAGTGTTTCCAACGCTTTGCTAAGACGACATCGTGGAGGCACCTACCCGTCGCCTTGCGTTCTACACCTTATCACCTCCAAGACGGGCGCGCACGCGGCGCGCTTCGTTTTCTAAAATAACTGCCAGATAGCGCTCACGTGTGACACGTGACTTGATGCGGTCGTTCGCCTCCGCTGCACGCTCGAGACACTCTAACGCAGCGCCTCCAGTATAGGATTCACCGATTTTCTTGCGGAGAACATCAAATAAACGTTTTGTTAATTCTCTCCAGACGCAAAACTATCGTCTTTCGACATTTGCAGTGCAACATGCAAATACGGGGCCAATTATTTTTTTTTTGTTGAGGTGTTGAGAGAGCTTACACTCCGGCTTTAAAAAAAATTTTTTTGTAATCTACAAACACAAATAACAAGACTCGAATGCTTTAGTCGACACCGAGGTAATACCACGCAAAATAGAGAGCATGAGAATTGAACAGCGATGACAGTGGTCCCGCAAGCTGCAATGGGAGAGCTTTTCTTGCTTTCGGAGGATCTTTGCTGTGTTTTGAAAATAATGTCAAACGCATGGGCCGTTGCCACACTTCGCGAAATTAAAGTTATGCGAGACGTGACCATATTGTCATGGCCCGCGCTGCGTCGTATCACTGGTGACTCAGGACAATTTGAGGACTGACACTAGTTATAGATGCAAGGCATATCTTTGACTCTTGTGTGTAACGCCGTACGTACTTGCATCCGTACGAACACGCCACAACGTTTTACCTTCACCGCAGGTGTTGGAGCGGTGCCAAGTAGGTCATGCTGCAGCTGCCCGTTGACGTCACGCTCCCCTCGCACGCTTTTTTCTCAGGTGCGCGCTGACGTCACACTATTCTTTACCCGCAGGACGCTCGCCGCAGCGCCCCTCCACCCGCTCACAACACACTTCTCTCTCTCTCTCTCTTCACCCTCTCCACAGCCCGCAATGTTCGGCCGCACGTGGAGTGGCAAACTCTTTCGGCTTGTTCATCTGCGATGAAACTTACGTAAAACCCGACCCACTTCCCGTGTCTTTGCGTATCAAACAAACTTTTACTTGAGTAAACTCGACACCGAGTTCCAACCGTTCTTCCAGCACCCGCGTGGACGCCCGTTTCTACCGGGTAAAGGCCGTGCGCACCGCTGCTGCTTCGCATCCCATCTGGGTTTCTTTCGGAGAGATAGTTCATAGTTTTGATTTTTGGGTCTTGGGCAACTGCTAGCGAACAGCCCGAGAGTAATTTGGCTTCTGCGCATGCATTCTAGCAGCTAGCGGAGCTCTCAAGTTTTCAAGCATCTTGGGACCCAAATCTCACACTATTAATATGGAGTTTGACAGGCAGCACCACAAGAAAGTTCATTGAGTGCTAGTAACAACTGTCTGGGTGAGCGCAACCGCACTGGGTAACAACACTTCAACAGCACGTACAAACAGAAAGGCACATGTATGATGGAATTAATGACAATTGGAAACTATCACACTCAATAGATTTTGGCAAAAAAGGACAGACTAAGTTTGCACATATATGTTGGGAAGGAATGCTATATTTGTATTAAAACATGCGGCGATCAAGCGTGTTGCCACCTTAGGGCCGGATCATATGGTACCTTACTTTTTTTCCTCTGCCATGTACTATTAAAAAGGTTGTGGTGTTTAGCAAGAAGTGGTCAACGAGTTAGAATATTTCTTGCTCTACTAAGGGAGGGTGATGAGCCGTCCCAGATCTCACGGACCACAGTGAAAGTATTACGTGTGTTTATCCGAATTTGTAATGATTTAGGAGTACATAGTACTGTACTATGGGAGAACATAAAGCCGTCCCAGAACATATACAATCTCCTAGACGTGTTTAGGAATAGTGAGTAACCATTTTGAGTAGTCGGTACTCTACTATGGGAGATCATAGAGCCGTCCCGTCACACTCATGTCGCTTAGCACGATAGAAAGTCAATGCTGATTACTAGCTAGTACAAACACCATCCAGATCCACGGAACCAGCGAAGCTGAAAGCCGAGGTCCCGATGTTTATGACTGGGTTAATGCCGGTGGTTTAATAAGATATCTCTGAATTATTGGTCCCATCTAGTCCTACAAATCTCAATGGGCGCTTGCCGCTTGTGTATGCCGTCTTCATTTTTATTGGACCAGTGGGGAATGATATGATTTGCCGAATTTCTGTGGTACGTGCGCACGGAGTTTCTTGCCCACATAGGACGGACGAATTTTCGTTTTGCCTAGTCACACACAGCTTCACTGTAAGAAAAAATCACCAAAAAGAAAAGCAGCCCTGAAGACACACAACAGAGCGAATCAAAATCGTTTAGAAAGTGAAATATGATGTGGTATAAAGTAAAAACAAAAACGTTCGGAGCATCGTTTGAAGTGATTTATGCGTGGGCCATGGTAACTATCTAGTAGAAAAATGAACGCGTTCTTTCGGAGACCTACAGAGATGAATATTGGTGGTATTAAGAGTCGGCTCTTTCAAAAAGATTACGCCGCGAAGTAGTCACTCTGGTTTTTATATTATTAGTGTGTACTGGTGGCAATGATGTAATATGAATATGCATACATATATTTTCCTGACGAATATAAGTGCTGCGTGCGAGTATACATGTGTGTGTGAAGCATCGATTGTACGTCCGCCTGCTCGTCATTTCATGTTTTGTGTCTATGTAAATCAACGCTGTTTTGGTATTCTCGTCAACGTCTAGTAAACAAATTCCATGATGCTATATATATGTTGAATCGTTCACGTCAACTGGATGTGACATAATTTTTCTAAACACATACACAGAAAATTATCGTAAATCTTGTGCGTTGTGAGCACTGGTCAGGGACGCCAAGAATCTTGTGCGAACAAGACAGAAGTAGTTCTGCGGAAATTGGAGATCTTACTTTGCGTTTCTCGCGTGTCATGCGCGTTTGTTTGCGCGCAGTTAAGAGTGCCGCTTCGGGGTTCCGTGCTCTGTTTCTAACGTTGTAAAATGTGCAATAACGACTTATCACGATAACTGATTGGTTCTGTGATATATATTTATTAGTGCGGTCGTTCTGGAGCTAAGCTCTGCAATTGCTTCATTTGAATCATAGTGTTAGAATTTGATGTGAACTTATAGCGTGCGTACAGTGTCCGTGTACAAGCAACGTTACCTTCCAAGAGAGAATAATACACAGAGAATATAAATTTTGAATGTAGGCTCAGCAAGAACACGTTGACGTAAAATGCGTACCTGAGGTGTTAGCAGGGAAACAAAATGATGTAATTGTTTTGTAGAGGTAGTTTTAGCGCAACGCCGATGCCTTTTTCTTTACGTCACTTTTTTTGGGTGGGGGGTGATAACTTTATTTTTACGTGTGCCTATAAAGTTGCCAGTGTAATAAGTTTACAGACGCTGCATGTAACGGAGCATCTAATATCTTTATAAGCTGTGGGCTCTGAAATGTGAGCTCGCGTCGGTGCATGCTACGCCCACTTGTTAGTGACCGGTTTTCATAACATCTAACTACATATAACCACTGTACGCCGTACGTTCCCAAACTCTCTCTGCGGTTTCTCTCTGCACAGGCGTATATCAATTTCTCGATTTGGTCTGTGTCTCGCCTTCCCATTTAATTTCTTTTACGTCGCAGCCTCACATATGCTGACCCTGGCACGCGTCGCGTGTGCGATTGTTTACAAGCATTTGTTGAGATATCGCACTTTTGTTGAAATGTTTTTATTCCCGGCGCACAAGGGCTTCGTGATTCTCCTTGTTTGATCTGCGGCTGCCACAGAATCGTCTCGCCACATGTCTATTTTCGAGCTGTGGTAGCATGTGCAAGAGAGAAAATAAAAAAAAAGAAGAAAGAAATCGAACCGAATATGATCTCGGAGACCACACGCATGCAGACGTGACCAAGCGTGCGCGCGTCCGAGTATAGTTTGTGTCGTGTGAACTTTGCCAATGATAGAAAAACATTTACCACGAAAGCCTTTTTAGGGAATTCAATTGGATCGTTAGTTTTAGTACTTGAAAGGCCAAATCGGCTGTCACCGTGAGGGCTTTGCGGCATGATACTGTCCGCAGCTGGTCTATGGGCATTCGTCTTTGTTCGCTCTCAGGCTTGGGCTTCCTGGAGTTGGTGGAGCCGCTGCGTCGTTCCGGGGACGACGAGTTGTTCATCCAGTGTCACGTGTTCGAGACCACTCGCGAGGCGGACGACGAGCACGCGCTCAGCCTCGGACTCACCGCCTCGGGAAACCATTACGACGCATTCGCCGCCGTCATGAACAAGGTGAGACGGCGCCTGTTTCCTCGAGGGCAGGGTTGCCACCTTTGGCTACTTTTCTAGGCTGGTGGTGGTAGAAAAAACGTCTTGGCTACTTGGCTACTTTTTGGCTTCTTTTATGTTTATTTGAGTCGGCCCAATGGTCGCGGGTTCAATCCCGGCTGCGGCGGTCGCATTTAGTTATTTATTTATTCATGTACCCTAAAGGCCCGAGGGCATTACATAGGGGGGGGGGGGGTAATGTACATATATAGAAACTAACACCAACAATAAAGTAATAAAATGTATGAAAAAGTAAATAACAACGTATAAATAATGTACAAAATCGCAGAAAATCAATTATGAAGACAAAAGTACACTAAAAAGGAAGGCGTATCAAAAGAACAAGCGAGGCTGAACATTTATATGCTAAACAATGCTGATCATGGTCAAATAAGCGAGTTATACAGCGTACTAAAAAACCGTTATATGAGCACATGTACATCTGGGTCGGTTGTATTAGGTCATTCAAACACCAAGATGAAGCTTTAATTTGTGAGTGAATTCTTCGTGGTTTTTTATACAGACAATATCGTTGGGAAGTTGATTCCAGTGATTAACAGCAAGAAGTAATGGTGAATATAAAAACAGGTTTATTCGGGCAAATAAAGGTTCTAATTTGAATTTGTGGTCCAGACGAGCAAATATTCTATGAGCAGATTTAATAAGTGCAGACAGTTGCGAATGCTTATGGTAGAGATTGTGAAAAAGAGACAGAAGGGAGAACAGTCTGCGTGACTGTAGAGATGGCAAGTTTAGAGACTTTTTAATTTCATTTATGCTAGAAGTTCGAAAGTATATCTTTGTTATGAACCGGGCACTTTTGTTTTGAAGAGACTCTACTTTATTTATGAGGTGAACCTGATGAGGGTACCATATTTGGGAAGCATAGTCAAGCTTAGAGCGGACTAGTGTATCGTACGCTGAAAGTTTAGTATCAGAATTGGCGAAATATAAGTTACGTCTGATGAATCCCAGTGTCTTATAAGCGTTGCTAGTGACAGTGTCAATGTGCAAGTTCCATGATAGGTCACTCGTTAAGTGAACTCCCAAATACTTAAAATTAAGAACATTTTCAACTTGTTTCTCATTCAATGTGTAGTGATTAGTTATTGGTGTCTGTTGTGTAGTAAATGAAAGGACATTTGTTTTGCTCACGTTGACTTCCATCTGCCAGTCTTGGCACCACTTACCTAATATGTTAAGATCGTTCTGCAAATTATAAGCATCCTCACAGCTAACCACCTTTCTATATATGACGCAGTCATCGGCGAATAACCTTACCGTAGAAGTCATAGAAGCAGCTATATCATTAATGTAAATTAGAAACAGAATCGGCCCCAGTACAGATCCTTGAGGCACTCCCGATTTGACGTGCGCTAAAGGGGAGTGTTTGTGTCGTTGACTACAACGGATCGGTACCGGTTAGTTAGGAATTCCGATATCCAATTAAAAACGTGGGTGTTTAAGTTAAGAATGGTAAGCTTTTCCATTAGTCAGGCGTGAGGGACTTTATCGAATGCTTTTTAAAATTTACAAAAAACAGCATCGATCTGGCATCGGTCATGCAAAGCGATATGAATGTCTGTAATTAACTCAAATAATTGTCTCGCAAGATTTACCACGCAGGAAGCCATGTTCGTTGTCAAAAAAGAAATTTTTTCCGCTAAGTAATTCATGACTACCGATAAAATGATGTGTTCAAGCAGTTTGCTGCCAATACTAGTTAGGAAGATTGGCCTGTAGTTAGTTGGGCTAAAATGGTGTCCAGATTTAAATATAGGTATTACGCGGGCTAGCTTCCAGTCGTCGGGTACACAGCCTGTATCGAGGGACTGTTGGAAAACGGCACTTAACAAAGGACATAATTCTAGCTTTATCATCTTAAGCATTTTCGGGCATATCTCGTCAGGGCCTGGTGCAGAATTTGCAGAAAGGCGTTCAATGGCTGCTGCGATGCTGCTGCGATGGAGGCGTAATGGTTGAGGCCTGTGTACTGTGTGATGTCAATGCACGTTAAAGAACACCATTGACCCTCTGCAGAGGGTCAATTTTTTCGGAGCTCTCCGCACACGGCGTCTCCCATAATCATATCGCGGTCTCAGGACGTAAAACCCCAGATAATAATAATAATAATAATAATAATAATAATAATAATAATAATAATAATAATAATAATAATAATAATAATAATAATAATAATAATAATAATAATAATAATAATAATAATAATATAATAATAATAATAATAATAATAATAATAATAATAATAATAATAATCCAATTATGCAACAATTCAAATTTTCGAGTGCTGCCACCAGATTTATAGGCATTTTCGCTAGCGGTTGATTGAAAAATTTGGCTGTTTAAGTAAGAGCTTAGCTATTGTTTCGACACAAGCATGGATAATTTCGAATTCTTTTGCCACCCGAGGCTTAGCTGACTTCTTTTTGGCCAGTTTTTTACAAACTTTTTCTGGCTATTTTTGTCTTTTCCACCTGGAAACTCTGCCTGAGGGCTCTCAAGTTGCTTAAGTTGTCTTCCGAGAATGGCACACACCTAATGCAGGGTATTGGCCGGGTAGTGAGTGGATTGGGGTAGTAGTTACGACATGGTTACGACACGGTTACGACACGGAACAGAACTAAGTTTGCATGACAAGCTCTAGTGGAGACAGTCTGGAAGGAATGTGTTAAAGCATCCGCGAAGAGTATGCAGGGTGGTCTTCACTTTTAGACGGTCCTTTTATGTATAAAAAAAGAAGTCAGGGGGAAGAAAAAATAACATAAGCGGGGGCCATCCTTGCGCGGCGTATATATTTCTTATTATCGTGGTGTTTGCACATGGTGACATGAGTTCCTTGAGTTTTACCATGAAGTGAAATTGTTCACAAGTTTCAATAGAACAAACCAATAAGCAAAAATAAAACAGAAAAAAAGGTATTAAGCGTTGTATTTTATGTTGACATAGATGCCGATAAAAGCCGATGAAGTGTCCGTGTAATTAACAAAAATTAGGTGAATGTTGATAGGTCCGTATGGTGAAACTGCAAAACGAGCATTGTTTTGCCTTAAGGTAACATACTTATCCATTTTTGAGAACTGGCGCAATGAGTTTCTATTCAGCGGCCGTGCTCACACCTGACATAACTACAAATTTTTTTTTCAATGTCTGTAAATTTTTTAAATGTTGTGAATACGTGGTTCATACACGCAAGGCTAATTCTGCAACAGCCTTACATAATGCGGATTTGATTGACTAATTTGCTCTTATACTTACAGTTAAAGCAAATCAGATATCCACTTAAATTCAAGTGCTACAGAATATGTCTCGGTGTTAAATATGGGTACTGTCCGATACACCAACTCTAAATATCATTATGCGCACTGTTTGACGT